>JAOWBW010001215.1:247057-391103 GCA_026119855.1 Campanula takesimana | reverse complement strand
TAGCGCCGCCGTCCTTGAGGGGGGTCGAGGTCATGGTTGGAGGAATACCAGGCGGAGTGTAAAGGCGGTGGCTTCTACCAGGCTGAAGCAACCCAAGTCCGGGGATGAGATGATTGATTATCTTCATGATTCCTGTAGGATCTCCTGTGAAGATTACGATTTGGTGTACCAGCGTGCTCCCCTCTAAACACCAGTGAAGAAAAGGCTTCTTTCTATTTTAACAATACTGAGGTGGCCTTCTTTTTAAAATAATTTGAACTAGGACTCCGCTTACCTCTTGATCCTTTTATCTGTGAATTCTAGAGGATTGGCAAGCTGTCCCCGCCATGCTAGGTGCCAATGCAGTTAGGCACCTTTCTCTTTTATTGTTCTATGTCGAAGCTTGTGCTTTGAGCCCTGCCCCTGGGCCTTTTACCAATTTTTCGAGGGAAGCTTTAATGAAAGCACGTGTGTGTTGACTTTCAGAAGCAAGCAAAGGCGGCCCAAAATCATCGCTCCGATATCCAGTTCGGTTAGCAAAGTGTCAGGTTGGAATAATCATGTGATCAGAGTCGAAAGCCGACATGGCTGGGAGTTTCCCATCCCAACGAGTATCCCCCAGGATCCAGAAACCTGTTATAAGGCCCCATGGAGCGATGCCTTAGTCCAAAGATTAACTGAGTTTGCCTCAGTTCAGCCATTGGAATGGTCGGCTCTAGAGCCCAATCATGGCTACTACGTCCAAGCAGGTATTATGCCGGGGCCTTGGGCTGGTGTGAACATCATGGTGCCAATGGCTAGAGAAACTCGTTATCCTAATTGGGTTGTTCATCCCGACTTTGTTTTTATAAGGGATTGTGATATCTGTCGCACTCAGGACGAGGCTTGTCTGAAAGTTCGGAAAGTTGTTGGATGTAAACTTCTGATCTTGTCATCTCTGTTCAGATTATAATATCCTCGTGTTCAGCTTCTAACTCTTATCTTTGTGACTGACAGATTTGACCATGGAGGAGGAAAGAGAGTTGGCCCGTGTGTACTCGTCTGACCCCAACAAGCTTCTAAACAAGAGGAGGCTGAAATCAAAGGCTTCCGGGCGTTCAAAGAGGCATGCCGATATGGGAGCTCGGCAGGAGGTCTTAGCTACCAAGGAAGCCGGTCCACTCCCTACAATCGATGTTGCTGCCAGGGGACGGGATGAAACGCCGGCAAGTGATGTCGCGGCAACAGTGAATGCTTCCATGCCAGAACAGGCTGCCGACGCTGTTTTTGAGGATGTAGGGGGAGCAGATGGCGGCGAGCCCCTTGGTGAGAAAAGAGCTAGAGGTGGTGGTGACGATCTTTCAGAAGAGCCTTCTCCCAAAAGGCATTCCTCTGTTGTTCCACCTACTGATACTCTGTTTGTTTTTTTCTTCGGAGGAGATTGACACTCTGATAGCAGATTTTTCAGATGTCCGTCCATTGAAGAGCCTTGATGTGACTGCTAGGTCTGGTCCATTGATGAGACTTGGCGGCCATTTTGGAACGAGCCTTTGATGCTGATCTCTTACGAGGGTTGGACTCTATATCGCCCACTTATTCCCATATGGCCGAACGCAAGGGTCTCATTATTGCCGAGGTAATGGGCTAACTTGCTTGTTTTCTGCTTGTTCCTTTATTCCCATAGTTGATATCGACTTCTTTGTGTAGGTCGCTACCCTTTCCAAACACGAGGCAGCACAATGGTCTGGAGTTAGTAAGAAGATGGCCGATCTAGAGGGAAAGGCGACTCGGGCCCAAGTGAAGCTCGGCTAGACTGTGGAATTGGTCAATAAGGCATGCGAAAACGCCAAACTGGCTCATGCTGAGAAGATTAAAGCAGTTGGGGATGCCGAGGCCGAGGTCGAGAAACATAGGGCAGCTGCAAGGCAGTTTGAAGAGGAGGCTAAGTCGCTTCGGGAGGAGCTTGAGAAAAAAAGGGAGAATGCTGTCCTTTTAGCTAAAGAGAAGGAAGAGATGGAGACGAAGTTCCAACAGCTAGAAGAGAGCATTCCGGCGAAGGAAAAGTCCGTTGTGATGAATTTCCAACGTACCGTGATGCCGTCGATCATTGATGATCTAGTAAAGACTACATATGTCGACGGCTATACACACGCAGCTCGCCATCTCCACATCGATCCTGAAGTGGATGTTCCTGTTGAGATACTGGCCCGCCTTCTGCTGAATGACGCTTACAGTGTCGAGGCTCGCGCTACTCATTCTATGGTCCCTTATTCCGAGCAAACTTTAAGATTGATTGCCCAGGAGGACGAGGCTGAAGAGAGGCCGGTCTGGAGTGCCCACCCGTTGGACCCTAATAATTTCCCTGCTCTGGTTGAGCGTTTCAAGGAAGAATTGAGCTTTGATGATGAGGAAGATTGTTGGTCCCAAAGGGCAACAGGGTATGAAAATCGCTAGAGGGGGGGTGAATAGCGTTTTAAAATTCTTTTCAAACCCTTTTGCAATTCAATGGCAAATGCGCACAACTCTTATTTTGGCTAAGTATAGCGCGCAGCAAGAGTGTGAAATGCACAGCGGAAATTTAAAGAAGCTCTGCACAGGGTATACTGCGCAGAGATAAAAACGCACGCGCTAAGTTTGAGGCTAAAGAGTGGCACAAAAATGGTTCTAAGGCAAATGAGCAATAACGATAACGATTACAACAGTAAAGTGTAGCAATCTGAAAGATCAAACAAAGCAGTTCATAAATAGTTAAGCAGGAAATATGCAGTAAATATAATGAACACGCTATTTGGAGAGGTTCGATCGATGAAAGATCTACATCCTCTACCAAGATGGTTAGTCTTGGATTTCTAATGGAGATCTTATAATATGAGTGAGTATTACAAATTACAACATTTGAGCTCAATACTAACTCAAGATCTATTATCTATGAAGAACAAATCCTAGACTAAACCGGTGTATCTCAAGAAGTTAGATCAAAATGATCAAAGCTTCAAGAGGTATGTGTGTGACAGAAATTCTGGGCTTTATGAATATGAAAGATGAAGAGCACCAAGAATTCTGGTGATATAGGGCTTTGCGATTTGAGCAGGAGTTTGAAGGTTTGAAGATCTTGAAGGCTGTCCTAAGAAATCTGAAAATATTGAGCAGCAGTCTTCAGATCTTCAAGGTTTCTCAATGAAGCATGAAACTCGAGCTCTTGAAGCGTGCAAGCTTGAGAAACTTGGAAATGGGAATGAGCAGGCTATTTATAGCTGAGCTTCAAGAAAACTAGCCGTTGGAGCTCTGAGCAAGGACGGTGTGCTGGCACAATATGATTGGCGCGCAGGTGTCCTTTATAGCCGTTGGAGACAGAGCAAGGACAATGAGCTGGCACAATGTGATTGGTGCGCAAGTGTCCTTTGTACCCGTTGAAGACTGAGCATGAAGACCAAATTCAAATCTTCTTCTAGAAGGTTGACAGCTGTCTTCACTTGAAATATTTCTTTGAAGCGTGTCTCCACCAATGGTTTTGCTGAGTGTGCTTATTTTGTCGTTTGTGCACACCTCAGCACTCTGACTCAATCCAAAAAGCGTAGTTTGTCTTGTCGCTTTCCAAGCTTCTAGAATATGAGATCAGGAGATGAGGAATTTGACCAAGGTTAAGTGTCCGCGCACAAAGTTATGTGCATTGTCGGCGCACATGGATGCTGCGCATGGGTAGCATGCGCACCATGCTTGGTCACTAAAAGATCTCTTCAGAGTTTAGGGAATAAGACCTTGAAAACTGAGCAGGGTCAAATGTTGCTCAAGATATCTATGCGCAGTGGCGACCTGCGCAGAGAACATCCTGCGCAGTGAAATGAATCCTGCTTAGGAAATCTTCGATCCTTCAAAGCTTCAAGTCCTATAATCTAAGCCTATACTATAAAAAGGACTTGGCTAAAATTGAAGTTATAAACTTCTTTACATGAGGTCCTAAAGTCCATAAAAATACTCATAGGTGATGGTATCAATCAATTCTAACAAATGTAGGAGGCTTAAGTGATAAGCATACCCAACAATCTCCCCCTAAATGATTGACGCCATTACCTACTATAGCAACGGCAATCCATTGTACTTGATAATAACATGTCCATAAAAATGAAAATGGTAAATCATGCCTCAAGTCAACGCACACACATGCCTATGCTATAGATTTCAAATCTATCCAAAGATTAAACTTACAAGATAGGAAAGATAGAAATATCATCCAGCGCATACAAATAATATGAGATGTAGTTTTAAGTATGCGTTTAAACTGAATGTTTAAACATCATGCGTAGAAAACATGAGCAGTAAAGATTATGCGCATGAGTTTAAGTAATAATGCATTCAATGTTCCACAAACGAATGGTTTGAATTGAACAAGGTTTTGTGAAAGCATAATGATGAATTCTTCTCATTAAAACTTGAAGGATTATCAGTTACAGAGTACAAGCTTTTTTTAAAAAAAAAAAAAAGAGTGCGCACAAAAACAAACGCGTACGAAACAAAAGTATGCTCAACGAGAACAAGAGCTCAAAAAAAATAGAGCAAAATACTTACAAAGGAAGCCTACTCTATTCTGATGCGGCAAAGGGCTTCACGCAGCTCGTTCTGGAGGCTGTTGAACTTGTTCATGACTTCCACCTTTAAATCTTGAAACTTGTCCTGGAACTCAACAGCTTTGCCAACGTAAGTGTTCATGCCTCTGCGCATATCGGCATTGTCATCAACCAGCTCTCTGAACTTTGCTCTGCAGTCCGTCTGGATGGCAGTCTACGTAGCTTCCAGTCTTGTGTCAGTATGATGGCGCTGAGTGTTGACGCTAGCTTGAATATCTAGCATTGCGTAGTCCATCTTGGCGTTGAACGCAGAAGAAAAATCTGTCATAGACTTAGTAATGCATTTACGCACTTCTTCAATATTAATCTTACTTCCATGCGCAGAGCTTCCTTGTCCAATCCTCTCCATCTGAGCTTGAAGATCATCAAATCCTTTAAATAACCCATCTGCGAGGGTTTTCTTTAGCTTTTTCAGTATATCTCTGAATCCACCATCAATCGCTCCAAAGGTGCACACATTATTGAGTAGTGCACTGACATTTTCGAGCTGGGCGCTAATGGTTCTCAGGGAGTCCAGGATAAGTTGATCCAAAGTTATAGGAACTTGTTCTTGCGCATTTTCTTGCGCAGGCTCAGAGAGATGATCAGATGAACGTGCCTTTACACTCTTAGCACTCTCCGTCCTAGCACTCTCCGTGCTCTCCTTTGCCTTTGCCTTTGCCTTTGCCTTTGCTTCCTCCTTCGCTTTATCCCCCTTAATGGTATCAATCTCCAAACGCTACATATCTAGACGGTACAGCAAAGCAGTTTGAGCAGTAAGGAGTTGATTCAGCTGCAACTGCGTAGCAACTTGATTCACTTGAACAGAATGCAAGGATTGCACGATCTGGCGCAGCTCATCCGAAGAGGAAGTAGGAATCTCAGGAGCTGTAGATGAAGGTTTAACTGGAGAAAGATCACTGCTGTCAGAGGATTCGGAATGAGTGCGGCGCTTCTTCAATCCTTTTGCGCTACTGCGCACCTTCTGCTTTAGACGAGAAGAAACATGTGCGATATCAACACTAGGGAAAGCTTCTTGAGTAGCTTCGTTCCCTTACTTCCCCTGAACTGCAGCATCATCTGAATCACCACGAAAATTAGCCTTGCGCTTCATTGTGGTTGGCTTTGAGGGAGCAGGAGCTGGTTTGCTAGTAGAATCTGCCTCTTTGAATGAAATCCCTTTGGTGGATTGAACCAAAGGAATGTCCTTGATCCTTCTGCCACTGGGCGTAGCAATGCCCTTCCCCTTACATTTATACGCATCTTCTGAGGCTTCTTGCGCAGCATCAGGTAGAGATCTACCTGCACTGTTTTTGGACTTGGCCACAGTTATTGGGCCTATCCAAGGTTCCTTGTTGGGAGCAGAATCAGACAGCCAGATTTCATAGTATTCGGTGTTACCGATCTCACTGCGTAAATTCTGGAGATGCACTCTGGAGTAGTACTTTGCGTCACAAGACTGCTTCTTGATTGACTGTTCTTCAACATAGGTGGCCAGTTCTCCATAAGTCAATAAGAGTTTAGTTAGCAATCTGCAGTGAGTTCGGTATTTAGTCTTTCCTGCATTCAGCTTCTTGTCATAGCTGTTCATTCCCTTCACAATCTCATTGTAGATAATCTGCGGCCAGTCGAGTTGAACTTCGTTGAAGATGGCTGCGCAGTATTCCCACTGCTTTGAGATGAAATACCCATTATTCCCATTCTTGCAGTTGAGAGAATCTCCAATGATGGTGCACAGGTGATACATCACCTCACCAAATTCCTTTCTGTTATGCATTGGCCACTTCTTGTTTAGAGAAGGAATGCCAATAAGCTTCTGTGCAAGAGCATTTTGATGAACCTCATCATAGTTGACTGAAGTATTATCAACGTTGAAGTTTAGGAGACTGCGAATGTGGTTAGGATGAACCATTACATCACTGTGCTGTACAGTGGCCATGATCATTTCCGTTGGCTTTCCTTCAAGATGTGCCGGGACAACTCTTGTTGTCTTGAAGAATTCATCTACTAGCGCAGGCACTATGAAGGGTTGATTAAGAGTGAATAACGGAAGAATGCCAGAGGAACTGAGATGGTGCAGCAGACGACGTCCAACTGTGCCTAGAGAAAGATCTGCCTGAATTAGTTCCCAACCAAGTATGAAGTAAATATGTCCCTGCGTAAAACAATGGATAGAATTAGACAACCTATTGCACATGGAGCTGTGCGCATTTGCAAATAATGCATATATACCTTGGCACACAAGTTCCATGAAAAGCAAAAATATTTATGCGCAGAGATTATGAAATGGATGCGCATAAGAATGCATACGCAGAAAGTAAGGGATCATGCGCAGAGAGAATAAATACTTGTAAAGAAGTGTGCGCAGAAAATTAGATAAAACTATATGCGCAGAAAACTATACGTAGAACGCAAATACTTAGGGATATATCAATTTGTTCAAAAATATTTAAAAAATGTGAAAAACAAGGAAGAATATTCAAGAACATGAAGAACACCTAAGAACACCGAAAAACAAAAGTTGACAAAATTCAACAAAAATGCATATCAAAATGACCGCGTTGACCAGACGATTTCAACAATATAAAGCGTAAAGTCAACAGTTGAATAATAAACCCAGAAATCAAGAAAAATAGTTCGTCTGCCATGGAAGTTACGGAGCTCAAATATTGACGAAAAACACATGTAACGACCATTGATCATGAAATAAACTATATGAAGGAGTAGATCAGGTAAATACAAACACATAACAACCAACGATTTCACAAATGATCAACAATTAAGGGAGAAATCGAAAAAGGGAGTTTTGAGACCTCCAAGAGCAACAATGGCAAAAAGTAAGGAGTTATAGTGAAACATACCATGTCATTGACGGTGGGATGCCTTGATTGTTGTTCTAGTTCTTCTTCGTTCTGAGAGTTCCCAGGATTGGAGTGAGAAGAAGAGTCGGAGATGATGATTTCGGGTTGTTGAGTTTTGGTTTTCTTAGGCGCCATTGAAATGGTTTTAGGAAAAAAGAATTGAGGTTGAAGATAAAGAAAAGGAGACGAAAAATGAAGGTTTAGAGCAGAGGTTAGAGAGAGAGAGCGAGAGAGAATTAGAGAGAGAAACGGTTTAAGTAAGGAAGGAGAGGTTAGGCGCACGATAGAGGGAAATCTTTGAGAAAAAGTGCAGTGGCGCAGGATAGCAATGCCACGTGTCACTAAAGGGAACGCGCGTGCAAGCCTATGCGCGCGTGTGCGTGTGAAGTCCTAAGCCGGTCACTGTCGAGTCAACTTTCTCATAAATGCTAAGTCAGTGAAAGGATGGGCGCACGTTAGCAGGGTGACGTGGCTGAATGGGGGACGCGCGTGTGTCAGCGAAGAGAGGCTGACGGCTGTCGCAACACCTTCCTCATTAAATGGTGAGCAGACATTCGCAAGGTGCACTGTCATTAATCGCAGTTTGCATTAAATGACAATGGGACATGCGCAGGGGTAAAAAGGTAATTTCCCAAGAAAATTCAAAAATTAAAGGCGCGGGAAAATATAAATTACACAAGTACCCTTGTGACTAAGCGTTGACTTTTAAGTTAAGGACATATGTGTAAAATCTAATGAATAGAACACTTACCTGCGATCCACGATGATTTGCGCATGGATAGTTATGCGCAGCGCATTGATAGCGCAGAGATTCTATAAATCTCAGAACTGTTGTTTCATGCGCAGACATTTGTTGCGCAGGTGTTTGCGCAGGGCGCATGAAACTTAACCTATTTTGCACACTTATCAAGCAAATACATTAGTATTAATAAATTATATGGACAGGTTAGCTAAGATTAAGCATACCCATTTCTTCTTTCAAGAGACCACTTGTTAATTCTTGAGGAGATGATATTAGATGTTGATGGGCTTGGTGTTAGTGCTTGGCAGGATTGGAAAATTCTATGGTGGACATATTATCGCAGAGAATTGGACAATTCTCTTCATGAATCCCATAGTCCACAAGTTGTTGCTTCATCCATGAGATTTGGCAGCAGCAGCTTCCAGCAGCAATATATTCTGCTTCAGTAGTGGAGATGGACACAGCAGCTTGTTTCTTGCTCGCCCATGCTACAAGTCGATTTCCAAGGAAATGACATGTTTCACTTGTGCTCTTCCTCGATATAGTCTGATCAACTTACCTTTTAAGTCTGTTAAGTTTGTTGCTGGTGGCCATTGGAGTGTCGTATACTTTAGCATTTTTATGCCCAGACATCTTGATCAAGTCCCTTGTGTACTTTGCTTGATTTGATGAAGATGCCATCATTCAATTGCTTGATTTGAAGCCCGGGGAAGAAGGTGATTTCTCCCATCATGCTCGTCTCAAGTTTGCTTTTCAATTGCTTTTCAAAGCGCTTACAAAGTGACTCACGTGCTTGAAGCTTTTCCCTAGTAGGAATTTTGAAAGAGTATCGTACCATGCTCTTGGAGTTTGATGAAGTCCATACAAAGCTTTCTGGAGTTTGAGCACGATTTGGAAATTTGTCAACTTCAAACCCAGGAGGTTGATCTACATTGACCATCTCTTGGAATTCACCGTTGAGAAATGCGCTCTTCACATCCATTTGATTTATGAGAGGCATAAGCTTGCTTTGATTCTGTGGTGCTTCCATTCTCATCCATCTTGTTTCTGAACACCCATTGAAGCACTTAATATTGGATGAGCTTTTCTTGCACTTCTTGCATAGCATCGATCCAGCTTAAAACATGGAGCACTCTATCAATCTTCTTTGATCCGTCATGAGAGATAAACGAATGCTACACCACAAAGTTTGATGCTCTCGATGTGCGAACCCCTACATTTAGATGATAGGAATACGAAGATCAATGGGTATTTCATTTGCTTCAGTATCAGAATCTTCAAGTGTGATTTGCTGAAGCGGTAAAACATCATGCGTGGAATAAGGCATCTGCACATCAGTAGTAATTACTTTCTTGCGCAGCATCTGAAGTATGCACATGAGATGGACTGATTCTGAATCTGTTTGATCTACATTCTGTGCAGGAATAGTGTTACTGCGCACCTATCTAAAAAACTCAGCAGAAGCATCAGAATCATTTAGAGCCAAATATGGCTCTAGTAGAGAATATACGTCAAATGTAACATGTACAGATACTATAATAACTAGAGATTTATTCTATTATGATCATGAAAATCTTATAGAATGATTGTCATACCCAACGAGAATACCTCCATCTGCTTTGGCGTCGAATTTACCTCTATGCTCTGCCGTTGTAGAGGATATAGCGTTTGCAGCCAAAGAGCTTAAAGAAAGCAATGTTGGGCGCTCTTTCTCTCCATAGATCGTATGGAGTATTGATGTAGGCTTAGTTGATGAGGGATCTTATTCTGATTAAAGCATGCACCATTGACAGCTTCTTCCCAGAAATACATTAGAAGTTCTGCTTCTATTATCATTGTCTATCCATCCTCAATCAACGAGCGATTCTTTCCACAACGCCATTTTGTTGGGGAACTCCAGCAGCAAAGAAATTGTGAAGAATACCATTTGTTGGTTCTTGTTGGTTCTCACAATATTGAGCGACATCGTTGTTCATAAATTCTGTTCCGTTGAAGTATCGAACTCTAACGATGTCTTCTGTGTTTGGAGATTTCGAAGGAGAGAAGCCAGGATATCATTGAGATACCACAAGATGGTCCAATGCTCGCGGTAGTGAGTGGTCCAAACACATGAGGTGAAGCGGTTGTAAGCATTTTGACATTGGAGCAACCTTGCTGGAGGAAGACTGCTCAGGCTGCTTACTAAGCTGGCATGGTGCTTATACCTTTGCTAGCTGCATTCACTTATGTTCTTTGCTACAAAACAAGGATTAGTAATAGAAATTATAGCGGTAAGATCAATAGTATAAAAATTGGTCTTACGAGTCCTTGTGAGCAAAGTTAGTCCAGAAACGCCATTCTAGATATAACAGTGCGTTGAAGTGAAATGGCATTCCAGACTTTTATCGCATAATTGTGATATGGAGAGCAGGTTGTGCTTGAGACTATCTTTTATAATTAGTCCAAATCTAATTATGTGCCCTTTATTGTTGTCACCATATGTTACTGAGTGATCTCTTCCTTCATGCACATCTTTAAGAGTGTTGACATCTCCAGTCGTGTCTAGAATCCACTGTCGATACCAACTGAGCTTGAGAGTGCACAGTGAAGATCTTTTCTGCTTGTTGAAACATTGACTTGCGCTCATTCTGTCTGCTTGGTGAAGGTGTCCCATTTCTACTAGAGTGAAGGGACCTTTCTTTGATTGTCCTTGGCGCATGCTCAGGTTTCATTTCAGAAACAGCTTCTAAATCATTGTCAGCATGTAACTAAGCAGAGCAGTCCATCCTCAGAGTCAGCATCGTTGTCTTCAGTATCAGTCTCCATATCCTTAGCTCCTTTTCTGTGCGGTTTTCTTCAGCAGCCATTCCGCACTGCTTAGATGCTTTGTGCGCAGGGTTGCTTTTCCTCGTACTTAAATTTTGGAGTAGGATTTTGAAGCGAAATGTCCTGTCTTTCTGCAGTTGTAGCAGACCAAGTCATCTTTCTTTGAGTCTCTATAAGAGAGAATAGGAGGTTTGCTTGAGGATCCACCAAGTTTGGAGAACTATCTGAATTTGATCTGAGGTTTGAGCAGGCGCAGGAACATGTGAAAAGTTAGCCATTGCCCAAGATTTTGAAACCATCTTAAATTGGCACCCAAGCTGTTAAGCTTGAAAAACAAAACAAGTTTTATGAAGGTGTTTTGCTCTGATACCACTTGTTGGTCCCAAAAGGGCAACAAGGGTATGAAAATCGCTAGTGGGGGGGTGAATAGCGTTTTAAAATTCTTTTCAAACCCTTTTGCAATTCAATGGCAAATGCGCACAACTCTTATTTTGGCTAAGTATAGCGCGCAGCAAGTGTGTGAAATGCACAGCGGAAATTTAAAGCAGCTCTGCGCAGGGTATACTGCGCAGAGATAAAAATGCACGCGCTAAGTTTGAGGCTAAAGAGTGGCGCAAAAATGGTTCTAAGGCAAATGAACAATAACGATTACAACAGTAAAGTGTAGCAATCTGAAAGATCAAACAAAGCAGTTCATAAATAGTTAAGCAGGAAATATGCAGTAAATATAATGAACACGCTATTTGGAGAGGTTCGATCGATGAAAGATCTACATCCTCTACCAAGATGGTTAGTCTTGGATTTCTAATGGAGATCTTATAATATGAGTGAATATTACAAATTACAACATTTGAGCTCAATACTAACTCAAGATCTATTATCTATGAAGAACAAATCCTAGACTAAACCGGTGTATCTCAAGAAGTTAGATCAAAATGATCAAAGCTTCAAGAGGTATGTGTGTGACAGAAATTCTGGGCTCTGTGAATATGAAAGATGAAGAGCACCAAGAATTCTGGTAATATAGGGCTTTGCGATTTGAGCAGGAGTTTGAAGGTTTGAAGATCTTGAAGGCTGTTCTAAGAAATCTGGAAATATTGAGCAGCAGTCTTCAGATCTTCAAGGTTTCTCAATGAAGCATGAAACTCGAGCTCTTGAGGAATGCAAGCTTGAGAAACTTGGAAATGGGAATGAGCAGGCTATTTATAGCTGAGCTTCAAGAAAACTAGCCGTTGGAGCTCTGAGCAAGGACGGTGTGCTGGCACAATATGATTGGCGCGCAGGTGTCCTTTATAGCTGTTGGAGACAGAGCAAGGACAATGAGCTGGCACAATGTGATTGGTGCGCAGGTGTCCTTTATACCCGTTGAAGACTGAGCATGAAGACCAAATTCAAATTTTCTTCTAGAAGGTTGACAGCTGTCTTCACTTGAAATATTTCTTTGAAGCATGTCTCCACCAATGGTTTTGCTGAGTGTGCTTATTTTGTCGTTTGTGCACACCTCAGCACTCTGACTCAATCCAAAAAGCGTAGTTTGTCTTGTCGCTTTCAAAGATTCTAGAATATGAGATCAGGAGATGAGGAATTTGACCAAGGTTAAGTGTCCGCGCACAAAGGTATGCGCATTGTCGGCGCACATGGATGCTGCGCATGGGCAGCATGCGCACCATGCTTGGTCACTAAAAATCTCTTCAAAGTTTAGGGAATAAGACCTTGAAAACTGAGCATGGTCAAATGTTGCGCAAGATATCTATGCGCAGTGGCGACCTGCGCAGAGAACATCCTGTGCAGTGAAATGAATCCTGCTTAGGAAATCTTCGATCCTTCAAAGCTTCAAGTCCTATAATCTAAGCCTATACTATAAAAAGGACTTGGCTAAAAATTGAAGTTATAAACTTCTTTACATGAGGTCCAAGTCCATAAAAATACTCATAGGTAATGGTATCAATCAATTCTAACAAATGTAGGAGGGTTAAGTGATAAGCATACCCAACAAAGATGATGAGGAGCAGCAGGCTCTGTGAATTTTCGTAAAATTTTATCTGTTGGTGTAGGTTCGTTGTGACCTGATACGATTTATCTGTTTAGTATTTGTATGCCTGGGCCCATCGTAGTCTGGGGGGCGTAAACACTATTTTTGTTGTTTAAGTATTTGTAATCCTTGGTCAAGCATTAACTGGGGGCATAAACACTTGTTATCTGTAGGAATTTTTCTACCTCGGTTTGAGGTGTAAATTAAACCTTGTTTTCTTAACTGTTACGTAGTTAAGAGGTCTCGTCATTTGTTCATGTTACCCTATCTCGGTTTGATATGTGTTAACATTGTCTAAAATGACTTGATGTTTGCAGGCCGTGGTCGTTCACTGTCGTGGGCCGTGATGAGCGTTAGGTGCTCAGTTTCGCTCAAATTTGAAAGAACTAATTGTTATAACTAGTCTCAAATTGTCGTGGGGATTTAGACGTTATGGTCTTACCCAAATTCGAGAGGACTAGCTGTCAGAATTAGGTTCAAATTGTCAGGAGTCGAGATGTCTTTGTTCTCAACTTAAAGTGTGACCCTGCACGCAATTCATGCCGTGGTCGTGCTAGCTGTTGAAGCGAGGCTTCAAGTGAAATCGGGCGTATTAGCCCTAGATCCCGAATGGAGGTCTCGGTACTGTCTAGTAATGCCCAGCCGTGCTTGGTGTATATGTGATTGTGAGATCGATGTTGCGATAAAAGGAAAACTTTATTGATGAAATCAAACTATGACTATTTAAGCTATCAGAGGCCAAAACTTAGAGACCAAAAATCTAATCTAGAAAGCAATAAAGATAGATAGGGTGTCGAGGAGTTACTGATAATATCTCTTCAAGTGCTCCGAATGCCATGGGTGTTTAAGCTCTTTTCCTTCTGGAGTTTTGAGCATGTAGGTCCCCTCTCGGATAATGTAAGTTACAATGTAGGGACCTTCCCAATTCGGAGAGAGCTTGTTTTGTTGAGCCTTCAAGTGTGTCGACTCAATTTTTCTGAGAACCCAGTCGCCGACTTCAAAAACTCTTTTCTTTACTTTGCTGTCGTGATAGGCCTTGATCCTTTGCTTGTAATTAATCATTCTGAGTTGAGCAGTCAGCCTTTTTGCTTCAACTAGGTCTAGGTCTAGTAGCCGGTTATACTCATTTACGACCTCGTTGTAATTGGTTACTCTGAAGGTAGGTAGGGCCATCTCGGTCGGAGCCATAGCTTCAGATCCATAAGTCAGTGCAAAGGGAGTCTCCCCAGTCGGCCCCTGAGTGGTTGTACGAACTGCCCATAGAGCGAGGGGGAGATCGTCCAGCCACTTTCCTTGGCTTCCTTCCAGACTTTTGGTTAGGGCTCTCAATATCAACTTGTTCGCTGCCTCGGCTGGCACATTACCTTGAGGATGACTGACTGATGACTTTCTGTGTTTGACTCCCAATCTATTTAATTCCTCAGTAAAGGCGTTTGAAAACTGGAGCCCGTTATCGGTCACAATGGAATGTGGTATGCCGAATCGATACCATGTCATGGATAAATTGGATGGTGTTCTCCTCTGTGATCTTTGCCAAGGGCTTAGCTTCCACCCACTTTGTGAAGTAGTCGACTGCTACAATTACGAACTTGTTGCTTCCTTTGGCAAAGGGGAAGGGCCCAATGATGTCGACTCCCCACATGTCGAATGGCCATGTCGGTATGACTAGGCTTTGCTCCACCGGTGGTACTCTAGGTAGGTCAGAGAATCGTTGGCACTTGTCACACTTCTTCACATAGGCCTGGGCATCTTCTCTTAAATTTGGCCAGTAGTAACCGAGTGTGATTATTTTATCAGCGAGAGTTCTGGCCCCCGGGTGTCCTCCGCAAACTCTCTCATGTACCTCAGCCAGAAGCTTCTCGGTGTCCTTGGGGGAGACACATCTTAGGAGGGGCCTGGAGAACGACCTACGGTACAAGATATCGTTCCACACTATGTATCTGGCCGTCTTTATTTTTATCATTTTAGCCGCCAACTCATCATCAGGTAGTATTCCCTTCTTGATGTAGTCCTTGTAGTCTTCAATCCACGTTCTCTCCTCGTCATCAAGAATCAGTATCTCTAGCCTCTCGTAAGCAGGTTTGTCGGCATAGATGATTAAGGGATTTGACTCTTCTGATGTGGCCATTTTGGACAACAAGTCGGCCTCTTGGTTGTGCTCTCACCCTACTTGCCTTATATCCCAGAACTCCAAGTTCTTAGTCAGATTCAGGACGAGGTCTCTATACTTAGTTAGCATGTGGTTCTCGGTATTGTATTCCCCTTTTACTTGGTTCGCCACGAGTTGAGAATCACTATAGGCTACCAGTTTGTTAGCATATGGACTTGTTAAAAACACTCCAGCTCCACTTCTTTCTCGGGTTGTTGACCCGTCTGTGTATAAAACCCAACAATCATTTGGAAAATCTTCTAGGCGTGTGTTCACCCGAGCTGTCCATCTTATGTAGTATCTTTCTGAGCGGTGCGTCAGTATAAACCGTGATGGGGTGAGCGGAAAAATACGCACGCAGCTTTCTGGCTGCTATCACTAAGGCGTATGCTATTTTCTCAGCGTTAAAGTACCTCGAATCGGTTTCTGACAACGCCTTGCTCACATAGTAAACTGGATTTTGTACCCCATTATCCTCTCAAACTAGCACAGTCGCTACTGCCCTGTCAGTTGCTGCAAGAAATACAGAGAGTGTCTCTCCCATAATTGGACTGCTGAGTAGTGGGGGTGAGCCCAAGTATTCTTTCAGCTGTTGGAACGATGCCGAGCACTCTGGGGTCCAGGCGAAGTCCTTGGTTCCTTTCAATGCTTTGAAGAACGGGAGTGACTTTTCTACCGACTTGGCAATAAACCTTCCCAATGCGGCTACCCTTCCATTCAGTCTTTGAACTTCCTTTACACATGTCGGATCTTTCATGTCGACTAGAGCCTGGATCTTCTCCGGATTTGCCTCTATGCCACGCTGTGACACCATGAAGCCGAGGAACTTACCTGCCGTGACCCTGAAAGCACATTTACTTGGGTTGAGCTTCATGTCGTTGGATTTTAAGCTCTTTATGGTCTCGATCAAATCCGGGACATGACTTCATGACTTGGTCTTGATCACCATGTCGTCGGTATAAGCTTCCATGTTTCTTTCGATCTGGGATTTGAAAACCTTGTTCACCATCCTTTGATAGGTTGCTCCGGCATTTTTGAGGCCGAACGGCATCATCACATAGCAGTAGATTCCCCCATCTGCCTGAAAGGCGGTTTTTTCAATGTCATCCTCGGCCATCTTGACCTGGTGGTAGCCTGAATAGGCATCAAGGAAACTTAAAGTCTGGTGTCCACCAATGGAATCCACCAACTTGTCGATCCTTGGAAGAGGATAGCTATCTTTCGGGCAAGCCTTTTTAAGGTCGGTGAAGTCGACGCACATCCTCCACTTACCGTTCTGCTTTTTAACAATGACGACATTAGCTAGCCATTCAGGGTATGTCGCTTCTCTGATGATCCCGGCTTTTAGAAACTTATCCACCTCGATCTCGATTGCCTTTTCTTTATATATGGAGGAGACCCTTCATCCCTTCTTGACCGGTTTAAAAAAGCTGTCCACCTCTAGTTTGTGGAGAGCAATGGCTTCCTTAACTCCGACCATGTCCTCAACCCTCCATCTAGGTTGTTTTTTAGCAGGTTGATGAGTTCTTCTCTTTCTTCCTGGGGGGTTGTTTCCTAATTCGTACCTTCTGTTCCGGATAGTCAGGGTTGATAATGACCTCATCTAACTGGTCGACTGGTCTCAGCTCGGGACTGTCCCTGAACTCCAAGGTTTCCACAATGATTTGTTTGACTTTCTCCTTGTCCTTGCCTTCTAGACTCAAATTCTCCATGTCCAGGAGTCTGTCTATCTCGGCATCCATACGAGTGGGTGTTTTGGGTATCGTGGCCCCCGAGCTTGGGACGAGGGCGAGGGTCGAGTCACTCGGCTCGTCCGAAGCTGCGTTCATAGGATGCAGCCAAAACCGTCCAACCCATAAGTTACCTCGGTCTCGTTCATGGAATTTTCGTCATCCAGTATGACCCATTCCTCAGGCATGTCTACTGTTATCACGCTGACGTTAGGTACTGATGATGTGACCGTTGTCGACCTCGATATAGTAATGTTCCTTTCTGGAGTGTCTATCTCCGTCTTGGTTTTTGCTTTCCTCGATCTCATTACGTGTTCCAAAAAATGTTTGGGGTTACCGAGGACACATCCTATGCCTTCTGGGGTCGGGAACTTCACCCTTTGGTGAGGGAGGGAAGCAACCATTCCCAATTTTCCTTGACTAGGGGAGCCGAGGATGGCATGGTAATCACTTTCCAAGTCCAAAACGATGAATATGATTGTTGCCGAGGTCTTGTAGGGGTATTCACTGACTTCCAGCACTAGGTCCACGGTCACTTTTGCCTCGGCCTTATGATTTGTGAATCCTTCAAGTCTTCCGTTGTACGGTGTCAGCATGGTATCCGGCAGTTCCATCTCCTTGAAGGTTCTGTAGTAGAGCACATCCTTGGCGGCTCCTGAATCAATTAGGAGTCTTTCAGATTCGCAGTTATCAATCCGGCCTGTGATGACTAAAGGATGTTCCCTCATTGCCCTGTTTCCGGCTAATTCATTTGGAGAGAAACTGATCACTTCTTCCCCTTTATGGATCCAAGGGGGGATGCGATAGACCTTACTTAGCTCGTAGATCTGTTCCTTTAGCCTTGTGTTTGAAGGGATTTCCTCTCTTATGACTCCGATCAGTTTTGCCCGTGGGGCTCTATCTCCTTGGTCATCTTCCTTCTCGTCTTCCCTTGGGCGCTTGTTATCCTTCTTTGCTATGAATTCTTTGAGCTTCCCCTGATCGGCCCACCTTTGTAATATTTTCTTCAGGGCGTAGCAATTATATGTTTCATGCCCTTTATCCCTATGGTGGGCACAATATTTGCTCGTGTCCCTTGGCAATTTTGGGTTGTCTTTAAGGGGTTTTGGATTAGGAAGATTCACCATGTTCATTATCTCCGAGATCGGCTTTGTGAGGGGGGTAAAGACCTCGGTCCCTCTGGTCCTATTCTTTCCTTGACTTCCGCCACCATTGGTACCTTGATCTGAATCAGAAGTGGGTGGTTTACTTTCTCATCCTCTTTCCTTATCTCGATCTCCGGACATCCACTTCTTCTTTTCCTCCGCCGTGGCTGTTACATAAGCCACGTGGTACAACTCAGATTTTGTGAAAGGTTCTCTCACTTACAGTTCATAGGTGAGGTCGTCTGATCTCTGCCCATTAGTGAAGCATGTGATAATCTCCCGGTCGGTGAGTCGTTCCTCGATCGAGTCAGCCAAGACTCTGAATCGATTGTAGAAACTCATAGTCGACTCGTTTTTACCTTGGACTATGTTGGCTAGGTCTGACAACCTTTTCTTCCTCACACCTGCAGTAGCAAAATATTCCATAAATCCCATCTTCAATTTAGAGAAGGAATCAATGCTTCCCCTTTCCAGGTCCATAAACCAAGATCTGGCTGCCCCAGTTAGCGTACTAGCAAAGGTCTTGCAGAGTACATCATCCTGGTTGGACAATAGTGCTATCATGCCTTCAAAAGCTTGGAGGTGATCTAGAGCGTCTGAGTTGCCGGAGTATTTATCGAGGTGGGGTAGTTTTAATTGGGGTGTCGGTGGAGAGTCTTTGATACATAGCGCAAAGGGACGCATTGCATCATAGTGAGTTTTGGGCTTTCTTTGCCCTTGGTTCATCTCACTATTATCCAGCCTATCTTGTAAATCCATAATGAGCCTTTCGCTTATTGCAGAGGTGCGACGAGAGCTCCTATGTTTCTCTCTTTCTTGATCTTGGCCTCTCCCAGCAACTCGGCTTATCTTTGGATCATTTAGGGGTCGTCTTGTTGGAGTTTGGCGGGGTGGTGCCCTTGGTGGGGCTTGACGTTGGTCCTGCCATCGTCTCCTTTCTCCTAGAATTCTCACATCTGGAAACTCTGCCTCTTCCTCTTCTTCCCTTCTTCGGTTTATCTGATCTCTTAGATCTCTTGCCCCGTTGTTGACTGGGCCAAGTCGGCTTTCTAGTCGGCTTGGCGGAGCAGCTCGGTTTCCTGGGGGTGCTCCACGTGGTTCTTGATGACGTCTGTCATCAGTACATGGGATTCCCCTACGGCTGCTCCTCTTTCCGTCTTCCAAAGCTTCTCTAGTGCCAGAGGGTTGGATGAAGGGTGCCAAGGAATTGTCAGGGTCGAATTCTAGAAGAGCCCTTTGAGCGTCAGCTAGTTGCTGAAGGGTTGAGAGATTCTGTTGTAATAACGCCCTTCGATCAATTGGTGCCGGGCTAGAAGGGCCAGCCTCGGTATGCTAAGGGCGTGAAGTTGTTCGTCTCCTCCGTCCATATTGATGAGTAATTTCAGGCGCCGGCCCTCTAGAACGGGTGTGCATGTCGGTTCCTTGAGGTGGAGGGGGGAGGCCTTGGTTCAAAGCAGCGTTATTCTCCACGTTAGGTGGTGGCGGGTTGAGATTAGCATCTGGTGTAACACTAACCTCCTGACCATCGGTGCGAATCCCAGACATGAGGAAATTGTGGTTTTCCGAACAGTAAGATTCTCCGATCGACGTTTCCCGGCAATGGAACCAAACTGATGCTGCAAAAAAACCTGTCAGATCATCCCTTTGTCTAGCGGTTCGGATAAATCCAGCAATGAGAACTTCCCCGTTCGGATCTGCGCACAATGAACAAACGTAAACTATGCCGGGGCTTCACCGGGGAAGGCCCTCCGGCGTGAGAGTAAGAATACGAGTGATATATAGAGAAATCAATTGACTAGTTTAGAGCCAAAGAGTTCATTACCAGTTTCCTGTGTAGAGGACCTGGTTATATAGACGTGGGTGAATGAGTCCTGACTTGTTAGAAAATCCAGGGAGCCCGTATTGTTGTGGGACTCGTATTCCTTGGAGATAGACTCCGGATAAGGATGAGTGGTATCCCAGTTATCTTGTAGAAGAGATATCCTTGTTTAGATAAGGATCTTCACTGTTAGAGTTGTAATCGAACTCTGTAAGTGGACTCCCTGGGATAATGGGAGATTTATGATATACCTCGGCCTGTCATCTAACTCGGCTCATCATAGAGGCCGACTAGGGATTAGGCCTCTTAGGACTCGTCCTAGGCAAGGACTGCCTGCTCGGCCTGATTGATGTCGGCCCATAAGCATGGACTTCTTGTGGATGGGCCTCTCGGTACAAGCCTTTTAGGGGTATGAGCCCAGAGTGTATGGGTCTCATTTAACCAAGTCGGTTTATGTCGCTCACATTCTTTTCCATTTATGAAATAAAGCAACTAAGAACCTTAAACTGGGACAGACCAAAAAATAAAGTAATAACCTTAAATTAGGACGGAGGGAGTAATAAAAATATCGACGATAATGTTCTGTTTAGAAAATTTGACTTTGCTTGAACTAATCGGATTTCGAACCGCTCCACCAAGCGGTTAGCTCCACCCAGGTCCACCCAATGGTGGAGATTAGAGCCACCCCATTTTTTTTCGTTCGACGGATGAGATGTGTCCGAGCTCTGTAGGACCCACAAAAAATTGAAATAATTTTAGCCGCACAGATGATGAGCTCGCCTATGTGGCCTTGATCGGAGTCGTTGGGTGGAGGGGTGGAGCTAATTAATTTGGGTGGAGCGGTTCCGGGTCCGAACTAATCATAAAATTATGATACGGGTGACAAGGCACAAGGCACTTTTTAGGGACGGGTTTGAAAACAATGGAAGTTTAAGAGATAAAGTGTTACTAAGGGCCTCTTGGCCCAATGGTATCCGGGTGTGTGGGTAAGGCTTCCACTTAAGTGGAGGTCACAGGTTCGACTCCCTCTGGGAGCAAAGTGGAGAACTTTTGTCAATTTTCCCCTCTGAGGGCTGCTAGGGGCTTCTGCAGGTGATCATTCAGATGGCGCGGGACATCTATGGCAAGAGGACTACCAGCTGGCGCATGACGTCTATGGGAAGAGACCACCAGATGGCGCGGGACGTCTATGAGAGATTTCTGAAGATGCAGTTACATTCGATGTAATAGGTTCTGACGTGGTGAAGCTCCAATAAGGAATCATACTAGACTAGGCAATAGATCTATAATAGACTTAATGGGAGTTTGTAACATGATGGCAATTGCCTTGAATGAATGAAATGTAACTAGCTTGTAAAAAAAATAGATAAAGTGTTTAAGAAAATGGCCATAAGACATTTATTTAGGACCGAAAATTAACAGAAAGATGTTGGAATTATAAGTATTATGAGTGGGGATGAGAGAAAAACTGTGGTAGAGAAGGGTAAATATAAAGTCACAAAAAAGTGTCACAAAATATGGCTTATAAAATGATGTGTCAAAATTCTATTGGTGTTTTTTTATAAGAGTGTGCTGGGTCCACAATCGATGCAACCAATAAAATATCGCCACATCACTTTATACCCATCATTTTGTAAACTTCTTTTGCGCCTCTAGCATTGCCCGTTAGAGAATAGTACGTGAACAATTGTTATGAGTATAACATGTAGGTTTTACTAATAAAAAATATATTTTCTTTTTTGAGAAAGCGATACTTTTCACTAAGACATCCGAAATAACAAAATAGTTACTTTGTTATAAGATGGGAAGAGTAAATCCTTAGCGACTAATTTGCAAATAAGAACAGGATCCACGAAAGACAGAAACAAAAGAGAGTTAGATAGACTTATCAGTTTAGATCGAGTCGCCTATAATAGACTCTCCTAAGAGAAATTATTGCCCCATACTGGTGCGGCTGAGGGTTGCGGAAAATTCCTTCGAGGATGAAACGATCTCAGGAACGTACCAGGAAAACTTCGTACGAACAGGTACCGAACCAGTTGCGACTGCTGTCCCACTTCGCCGAAATCTTACTTCTCAGATCAACTACAGATTACGAATTTAGAGAGAGAATAGTTTATTGCAACTAATTGTGTGTGTATAAACTGGTATGGGGATCATATATTTATACTAGTAATAAGTCGGTTTAGGTTTTAGAGAAGGACTCTTAAACCTACCCGATTTACAGTAACTTATTCTTGAAGGAAAAGAAATTGCACAATTAGAGTCCAGTTAGGAAACTAACTGACCTAATAATTTCGTCAGGGACCATTCTGCAAATATTGGAAACTTCAAATAAACTTTGTCCAAAAAGATACACCCTTGAACCTGTTGGGTTTTGAGGCAACATACGCAGCGGAAGACGGCAACATAAAATAAACAAAACCCTAAGCCCCAAGATCCATTCATGATGATTAAATTAATAGCAAGATGAATTTAAAATACTAACCATGTTGTGCGTTTAAAATTTTCAGATCTTTAAATCTTCAAGCTTTAAGATTTGATCTCCTCGTTCTTCGCGTTCTTTGAATCAGGATCACATGAACACGAACTTGTGATGCTAAAGCAAACATCCTCTATGTGTATCCACACGTGAATGAATATCAAGAACCATTCTAGATCTGGATTGCTAGACCCATTAGAAAACACGCTTTTCTAATCTTCAAAGGCTATATGAATTTATTGGTGTTCTTGAGCTTTTGATTCTCAATCTAAACTCAAGAATGTGTTTCTCGAGCACATGGAGGCTACCAATAATGATACGATATCAACTCTTACTGATTAGGGTTAAGAGAGGGGTATTTATACTCATTAATCCTAAACCCTTTAGGAGAAATAGGTCAAAACCCATCAAAACACGAAATCAGAAAACTGGGCCTGAATAGGGCCTGCTCGGCCGAGTCCTTTAAGGTGCTCGGCCGAGCACCTCTGTGCCAGAACTTTCTGTAACTCATTCTCGGCCGAGTCATGTGATGTGCTCGGCCGAGCACCCCCAGAAACTTGATTTTAGCCTTTTAAACAATTTGTTCTTTTGTGTGTAACCCCATAGGATTATATTAAGTTGGTAATGAGTCCAACCAAGGTCAAACTCATAAATCATGAGCGGACTCTAGCAAGCCATCATGATTACCCAATTAATATAACTTAACGAAGTTCGTTATCCTCATAGAACATATCACAATCCTTTTGTCACGAGATATCATATTGAACATAAGTCATGGTCAACGTCCACTTATCTCGTTCAATGCTTTCTCGATCTCGAGTAGATTGATTATGAGCAAATGATATTGATCACATCAATTTATTTGAGCGTGGCCACGCATTTCATCAATCTCACTCTACGAGTGGCCTAAGCAGATATCTCTCCTGAGAGAGGGACCAATTCCATATTGACTTATCATTCTTCCCTAAAAGAATCCGATTATGCCAATTGTAGCCTTTATAACCACCCGGTTAGGGGTAGCGTTTGAGTACGTCAAACATAATGTTCATTATGTGGAAGACTATGATAATCTCAGGTCTAAGGATAAATGATATAACTATTATGAGATTTAATTATGACATTTGACCATGACATAAATCTCTTAGGTAGGTCATGTCCAATATGTGTTCACAAACAAGTACCCATAAGTTTAATTTGTATCATATACACATGATCATCATATGATCATCGATTAAACATATACTAGTTCTTCATAAGTACTAGGGACGGGGATTATTATAATAAATATGTAAAACATATAATAATCAAAGATTGTTATCTCCATAACAAATGAGAACATGATGTAACGTAAGGCCTTTCTCAAGGGCCTAGGGTATAATCTCCAACAGAACCGAATCATTCGCCCGAGCCCGGCCGAACGAGCGCGCGTGTGGGGAAAGGTTCAAGCCCACCATGGCACTTCAACTACCCATTCCAATTTCATGTGGGATGACCCAAAAGCCTTTAGTACTTCCAAGCAAAGGGAAGGCTTGCCTTTTCTTTCCCATGTGGGATGACAACCAACCCATCTCATCCTTGGAAGCAAAAGTCTCTTTTAAAAGTTCATCTTTGAAGTCTTAGAACTATGGATTTAATCCATCATTTGGCTTTCACCAAAACACCAATATTGTTCATGCTATAGCATACTACAAGTATAAACATTGACCAAGGTCAAAGTCAATGGGACCCACCAATGGGACCCACTCAAAATTGACCATTTCAAGCCAAATTTCCAACAATGATGTATTCAAGTGCACATTGGATACATTAATTTTTACCTAATGTATCCAAGTAATGTATCCAATGATGTATCCAAGTCAAGTAATGTATCCAAGTGAACCATCGGATACATTAGTTTTTTACATAATATATCCAAGGTCTCACGGTTCTCACGATATTTAGGTTCTCACAGGAGCACGACCATATATATATATATATATATATATGGTCCCTCCGTCCCAGAGTAAGAGTCCACCCTCCCATTTGCACGGGGATTAAGAAAAAGCGGAAGTGGTGTAAGAAAAAGTGAAAGTGGTGTAAGTATTGTGAGTATAAAAAGTGAGGTAGGGAATAATGAATTGATTGGTGTTGTGAGTGTAAAAGTAAAGTATGAGAGAGAAGAGTGGGATGAATAGTAAAGATTCTTTTCCATTTTAAGGAGTTGACACTTACCCTGGAACAGACTAAAAATGAAAGGTGGACACTTACTCTGGGACGGAGGGAGTATAAGATTACATTATACATATTTAACATAAATATGAGTAACATGTAAACATTTCCAACACTTGATTTGATATAATAGCTATCCAATCCATATATACTCTCTCTCTCTCTCTCTTTTGAAAAGACTGTCTCATTTTATTTTTTTATGATAAAAATGAACTTTGACCAAAGTGTCGACCTAATCGTACTAATGAAATTACAAAAGTTGTTATTGATAAATCATTTATTGATTTATAAATTACAATTTTTAGAATTTCATTGTGATCATTAGATTGATACTAATGTTTGGTCAAAGTTCATTTTTGTTGACCATAAAAAAGTCAAAATATAACTATCTTTTCGGGATAGAGGAGTACAATATAGAAAGAAAAAAAATACTTGTTACTTAATTATACTATAAGTTAGTGATCTTCAAAATAAAAGTGAATTTTTACCATTGAAGATAGGGTGTAGAAATTGGACACTAATGAGGTTAGCTGGGCAGTTGAGAGTTGACAAAGGGCCAGGTTAGGTACAAAACAGATGGAAATTGCTCTCTAGCAAATGAAATACTTATTCTTGTGGACCATTTCCTGAACATGTTTTGATCAACAAGAACGAGTGATCAACTAAAAGCATATCAATGCAAAAGGATTTCAAACAAAATAAATTATTGCTAGATGATATCATATTTACCGGTTCCATTTCAAACTAGTTGTTGTAGTTAAAAAAAAAAAAATCAAATAAGTTTAGGCTTTTTTGATGCAATCAATATATATATATATATATATATATATATATATATATAGGTAGGTGCTCAAATGAGAACCTAAATATCGTGAGAACCAATCATAACCATTAGATTAGGAAAAAAAATCAAGGGTCCATATGTTAGATACAATTGATACACTTAGATACATTACAAAAAATTCGATATTACACTTGGATACAATAGGTTAATAAGTATTGTATCTAAGTGTTGCACTTGGATACACTATGTTAAAAACTAATGTATCCAATTGTTTTTCGAAAATTAACTAATGTATCCAAGTGTATCCAATGTATCTAACATCTGGACCCTTGATTTTTTTCTTCTAATCTAATGGTTATGATTGGTTCTCACGGTTCTCATATAAAATGGTTCTCACAGGAGCGCGACCATATATATATATATATATATATATATATATGTATATATATATATATATATAAATTAAAACACAACTTTTTGTGATTATATATGGGCAACTGGCAATTCGGTTACTTGAGATATTGACGAGATCCTCCAAGATCTCGGTCATATCTCCTTTCCAATTTGTGTATATCCCTATTATTCTGTTACTTATTAGATAAGGTGTAAATTAGGTAGGATATTCTTGACCTAGCATGATTGTAGGGATTAGACTTATTCTCCAACTTTGGACTTTCTAGCCCCATGACGAATTGATGCACACGTTCTTCTTCTCTTCTTTTCACCAACACAGCCCCAATATTGCATTTACACCCCATACAGGAACAGATCGGCAGTGTCTCAAAATCATTGAAAGCATCCCAAAGCTTCTTTATGCGTCCATAATAAGCACCCAAGCTTTCGTTCTTCCCTTGTCTGCAGTTTGCGATGTCCGCCTTCAATTATTGAGTTTTCGGTCCATTCCCCACCGAAAAACGCTCCTTCAGATCATCCCATAAAACCTTCGCTTCCTCCACATATGTGATGGTGGAGCGAAGGGTAGGCTCTATCGTATTGAAAATCCATGACACAATCATGGAATTCACCATCCATGTTGGGTATGCCCACTTATATCTCAGTTTCAATGTAATAGGATTGATTAGATTTGATTGATCCATCACCTAAGTTTTATTTCATGGACTTTAGACCCACATGTAAGAAGTATTTATACTTCATTTTTAGGTTGTCCATTGTAATAGAACAGGCTTAGGAATAGGGCAAGAAGATCAAAATTGAAGAAAATCACTCCGTGAATTTGAGCTACGCGCCATGCGCTTCATGCCATGCGCCATGCGCCCTTCAGCGCACGCGCATATAGCCTCGCACCACAAAGATCCACACGCTTCGTTACGCGCCTCAAATGGACCATGCGCTCTAATGGCTCAACGCGCATCATGAATGTTTTTAACACTCAGTGATTTATTGAAGATTCAAAGACTTGAAGAAGATTCAAACTACGCCAATGATCCAACGGTGGTTAAATAACACGTATGCACCCGCATCTAAGGACATCTGTCCATAACGGTCATATTTGTGTTATGTGTCTAACGGCTATAAAAGGACACGTGCTCCACTCATTGAGCGACAGCACATCCGTCCTTTTCTCTGACTCACCAAGGATTTCCAACGGCTAGTTTTTTGGGGCTCTATTATAAATACCCCATAACTTCAACCATTTGAAGTTGCTGAGTTTTGCTAAGAATTTCAAGAATTTCTCTCTCAAGCATTTGTTGAAGATTTGAAGATTGCCTTTGTTATTTCCAGAATTCTCAAGAACATCTTCATAACTTCATCCTTAGCCCAGATCCTCAAGCTATAACACTTTAGTTTTCTCGTGCTCTCAATCTCAAAGATCTAAAGAGCCTTGATACTAAAATCACACACGCACCTCTTTAAGTTTGATCACTTAGATCTTTCTTTAAGAGATACACCGGTTATTGTTTTGGATTTGTTCTTTCATAGAAATAGATCTTGAGTTAGTGTATAAGCTCAAACGATTGTAATTTGTAACACTCCCTCATTATATAAGATTTCCATTAGAAATCCAAGACTAACCATCTTGGTAGAGGACGTAGATCATTTTCCCGATCGAACCTCTCCAAATAGCTCTTGTTCATATCTTGTTATTTCTTTACAAGTGCATATCATATCTAACTACTTGCTTGTTTATTTATTGTAGATTGATTGATTGAATTGTGTTGTGTTTGTTATATCATTTGCCTTAGTTTCTTATTTCACCCACTTTGAGCCAAAATACTTAGAGTGTGTGTGCGCCCCCTTTATCATACTTTGCGCCTATTTACATTACTAAATTCCGCTGTGCATTTCACTCACTCACTTAGGCGCATATCATAATGCTTACTTGATAGAGTGCGCATTTGCAATTGAGTTTATCAAGGCTACGAAAAGAATATTAAAACAGCTATTCACCCCCCTCCCCTCTAGCTATTTTTCATACCCTTGTTGCCCTTTGGGACCAACAAGTGGTATCAGAGCAAACACCTTTATAAAACACTTTTGTTTTTCAAGCTTAACAGCTTGGGTGCCGATTCTAAATGGCAAACTCAAAACCTATGGCAACTGCAAACTACACTCACATTCCGGTCTTTGATGAAGATCATTTTGACGTGTGAAAATTCAGCATATTGACCCATCTCAACTCAATCGATGAAAGACTTCATGACACCGTGGTTTATGGACCTTACATTCCTATGAAAGCGAATCCAAATCCGCGCACAAATGTTGTTCAACCAACCGTCAAGAAACCAAAAGAAGAATGGACTGAGGAAGAAACAAGAAGAGTTGCAAATGATGGCAAAGCAAGAAACATACTTCTAAGCACTCTAAGCACGTCTATGAAACAACAAGTCATGCATTGTGCTACCGCTAATGAGCTATGGGATGCTATTGAAGAGCATATAGAAGGAGACACCGTCTGCAAGGAGAACAAGAAATATGAAGTACAAAAGAGATTCAACAATTTCTCTCAACTCCCCGGTGAAACTTTAAGACAAACTTATGAACGCTACTGTGAAATTATAAATCTATGTATTTCACTTGGCATGAAGTTTTCTAACAAGGATTTGAATGTCAATTTTCTCCAAGCTTTTGGATCAAGATACCTACATAAATCCAGCGCTCTTGAAGACGCCGGAACTTAGATGTATGGACTTTAAGGAACCTTTACGCAAATCTCAAAGTTTATGAGCTCAAACTTCAGCGAATTAGTGAAACTAAAGGAAAATCAAAATCCATAGCAATGGTGGCGCAAAGAGAAGAGGCGCATGTTTCTGCGCCTGCGCCTACTCATGATGAGAAAAGTTCCGATCCCAAAATTTCTACTTCTGAGCTATTGGACATGGACGATGAAGACTTCGCTTTATTTGTGAAGAGATTCCAGAAGTTTAGAAAATTTACCAAGCCCGGCTCAACCAGCAAATTTCAAGGATCTACCAGCAGAACTCCTCCAAAGTTCACGAGGAGCAGTGACTCAAAGAGAAAAGAAGACCTTGTTTGTTTTAATTGCAGGAAACCAGGACACTTTGCTTCAAGCTGCCCAACTCCAAAATTTGAATATATGCAGAAGAAGAGCAGCCATACTCCCAAGTTCACTCCCAAATTCACTCGACAAAAGGGAATGGTTGCGGAAGAAGAAGCACCAGCAAATGAGCAGAACACTTGGATTGAAACAGACTCAGATGAGAGCGATGAAGATTCCGATGATGGACTCGTTTGTTTGATGGCAAATGATGATGAAGTTGATACTTATGATTCTGATGATGACTTCTCTAAGGATGTTCCTGATATGAATGCCTTGAATAAACCTATCAAGAAATCTGCAGGTTTTCAAGAAGTAAAAAGGAAGAAAGGACCAACAATCAGCGAGCTCGTTGAACAAGGATTTCTCACTCCGACTCAAAGCGATGGTGGATTGTTATTCTCACGATGTGATCTTAGTGCAAGGAACAAGTTGAGAAAAGGAGCATACATTAGACCTCAAGTTGAACCAACTGCTCCAATCTCCAAAATCAATGATGATGAAGTGATTGCTGAACAAGAAAAATTGTTCAAAAAGGCTGAAAAGGTAATCACTAGATTTGATAGTATGAAGGAAGCTTTAGCACTATCATGTGATGAAATTTCCCAGCTTAAGACCGAGAAATCTCTACTTAAATCTAAACCCACCCTCCTTAATGAGCAGATAAAGAGCATGACTCCTCTTACTGTTAAAAACACTTTTCTAACAGAACAGAACTCACTTCTTAAAGTTCAAAACGATGAATTGGTTGCTCAAATTACTGATCTTAAAAAGATTACAAATGAGTGGTCCAATTCTCGTGTCACTGTGGAGAATATATTTGAGTCCCAAAAAGTCAGTGGTGATAAAAGTGGCTTGGGATTCTCATCAACTAGTGACAACTTTAAATGTGATGTCTGTGCTGAAAGAGATAGTGAATTTACAAACCAGCAAACTTTTGAAATTCCCAAGGAAAAACATTCTAATTCAATGGGTAAAGGACAGGAAAAAGTCAAAAGACAAACATTCCATTATGTCTACCCAACGAAGCAATTTGGGAAAGCTAATGGGAAAGATATAGCTACAGATGAATCAGCTCCTAGCAAAATCATTCTTGAAACCAAGAGCGCTCCTTCTTCGAGTGCTCATTATGCGCCTAGAAGCCACGCGCCTCATCGCCGTGCGCCTCCTAGCCCTATTCGCCCTCCTAGATCAAGCGCTCCAAGATTTCAAAAGAAGGATTTTGTTAAGGCTAGTCCATCTGACCCAAAGAAGAATGATATCCCAAAGAAAAGTAAAGAATTTGTGAAAACTCATGTGATTGGTGGCTTTCATCATTGTTCCATTTGTGATTGTTCTGGAGACAAGGCCGTGGAATGCCTTTTGCGATTCACTCCAAATGCCAAAGGACGTAAAAACCCTAAGGTCAAGCAAGAATGGGTTCTCAAAAGTTGCTAACCCTAGGACCCAAAAGGAATAAAGGGGACCTGCTTAAATGTCTATATTTCAGGTTCTTTGTTTCATGGCTGGATCTTCAAAAGCTAGAAATTATGAATGGATTCTCGATAGTGGGTGTTCAAGACACATGACTGGAGATGAATCCTTATTAGAAGATGTCCAGGAAGAAAGAGGTCCCTCAGTAACATTTGGTGATAATAACAAAGGTCAAGTTGTTGCATATGGAAAGCTCAAGAAAGACAAAGTGTGCATTGAAAGAGTCTCTCTCGTCGAAGGGCTCAAGCACAATTTATTATCCATATCTCAATTCTGCGACAAAGGATTAGAATGCCATTTCACCTCAACTCAATGTCTTATCAAGAATGGCAAAACTGGAGCTACATTACTCACGGGATATCATAAGACAAATATTTACATTATTGATTTCCATAGTATGAACTCTAGTACTAATCTTTGTTTTGTAGCTAAAAGTGTGAGCGAAAATAGTTGGATGTGGCACAAGCGCTTAAGTCACTTGAACTTCAAATATCTATCTAAACTCAGCAGGAATAACCTTGTTAAAGGACTTCCCAAGGTTGCTGATCATCATGACAAGAAGTGCGCCGCGTGTCAACTTGGCAAACAACCGAAGAAATCTTTCTCCAGCAAGACCAATCCTTCAACTTCTAGATGTTTGCAACTGCTTCACATTGATCTATTTGGACCAGTCACCACTGCAAGTATTCGCAAAAACAAGTATACTCTAGTTGTGGTGGATGATTAATCAAGATATACATGGGTGGAAATGATGATCTCAAAAGACGATTGTTACGACATCTTGACCACCTTATTTCGACTGCTCCAAACCCAAAAAGAAGATGACATCATTAGTGTTAGATCCGACAATGGAACAGAATTCAAGAACAATGGTGTTACTCGATATTGCGACGATCATGGGATAGATCACAACTTCTCAACCGCTGGAGTTCCTCAATAAAATGGTGTTGTGGAAAGAAAGAATAGGACGTTGATTGAAGCGGGAAAGACGATGATAGCTGAAACGAAATTGCTTAAGTACTTTTGGGAAGAAGCTATCAACACAGCATGTTTTACTCAAAATCGTTCCCTCATCAACAAACTTCATAACAAGACCCCGTATGAACTTTGGCGTGGTAGAACTCCAAAACATTGCATTCTTCAAGATCTTTGGTTGCAAATGTTATATCCTCTACAATGGAAATGAACATAGAGGTAAATTCGATGCCAAAGCCGACGAAGGCATTTTTGTTGGGTATGCCAAACATTCTAAAGCTTTTCGCGTTTTTAATAGAACTACATTAGTGATAGTTGAATCTGTACATGTTACATTTGATGAACATTCTCTCTTTGAGCCACATTTGGCTCCAAATGTTGCTGATGATTCTGTTGAGCTTAATGATACAGGTGCTCCTATTTATGTTGCGCCTACTCAAAATCAGAATCTATCAACTCAAGGAAATCCATCAACATCAGTTGCTCCAAATTCCCTATATGTCGCGCCCCATGAGTCATCAGCTGCGCCTCACTCACATGTTGCGCCTCTTGATGCCTCTCATGCGCCTATATCTTCAGCTGCATCTGGTGTAAACCCAAGTTTCAACTCTACACCAATTCAACCCCCAAATTTTGATGATTTAGAATTTGGTGAAGATGTACCAATTGAAGACCTTCAAATTACTACGACTCAACCTAACTTACCTCCTGAAATTCGTGAAGTTAGAGGTCACCCAATCAATAATATCATTGGTGATCTAAACGTTGGTGTTCGTACAAGGAGAGCTACAAACTTTGATGCTTACACTGCATTTATCTCTCAAATTGAACCGAAGAAGGCTGATGAAGCGCTCCAAGATCCTAGTTGGGTTGTTGCTATGCAAGAAGAACTCAATCAATTTGAACGATGTAAGGTTTGGACTCTTGTTCCAAGACCAAATAATCAAGGAGTGATTGGTACGAAATGGGTGTTCAGAAACAAGATGGATGAGAATGGAACCATCACAAGAAAAAAAGCAAGATTGGTTGCACAAGGCTATAGGCAAGAAGAAGGAATTGATTACGATGAAACGTTTGCGCCCGTAGCAAGACTTGAAGCTATCAGATTATTTCTAGCTTACGCAGCTCACAAGGACTTCAAGCTATATCAAATGGATGTGAAGAGCGCATTTCTTAATGGTGAACTCCAAGAATAAGTCTACGTTGCTCAACCACCTGGGTTTGAAGATTCACAATTTCCAAATCATGTGTACAAACTCCAGAAAGCTTTGTATGGACTCAAACAAGCACCAAGAGCATGGTACGATATACTATCAAAGTTTCTCATCGAAAAAGGCTTCACTCGCGGTAAAATCGATACAACTCTTTTCATTACCAAGCATAATGGTCATAAATTAGTTGTTCAAATTTATGTTGATGATATTATATTTGGTTCTACTAATGAATTGTTGTGCAAGCGTTTTGAGAAACTAATGAAGAGCAAGTTTGAAATGAGGATGATGGGAGAACTCACATTCTTCCTCGCGCTTCAAATCAAGGAAATGAGTGAAGGCATATTTATCAATCAAGCCAAATATACAAATGACTTAATCAAGAAATTTGGACTTGAGAACGCCAAATCATACGATACTCCAATAGCTACCGGCAACAAACTCGACAAAGATTTAAAAGGTAAACGTGTTGATCAAACGCTCTATCGAGGTATGATTGGCTCACTCCTTTATCTTACTGCTAGTAGGCCTGATATTATGTTTAGTGTTTGTGTCTGCGCTCGTTATCAATCTGACCCTAGAGAAGCGCACTTAATTGCTGTGAAACGTATTATAAGATATCTCTCCGGCACTGTTAACCTTGGACTTTGGTACACCAAAGATTCGAACTTTAAACTTGTAGGTTATTCAGATGCGGATTATGCAGCGTGCACAATTGATAGGAAAATCACAAGTGGCACTTGTCATTTCCTCGGATATCGACTTGTGTCATGGGCGAGTAAGAAACAAGCTTCTGTATCTGTCTCAACAACCGAAGCTGAATATATCGTTGCGGGAAGTTGTTGCTGTCAAATACTATGGATGAAGCAGCAATTGGTAGACTATGATATCATTGAAGAAAATTGTCCCATCTACTGCGACAACACTTCAACAATTGCGGTTTCTGAAAATCCTGTCATGCACTCCAAGACCAAACACATCGACATCAAATATCACTTCCTCAAAGACCACGTGGAGAAAGGCAATATTCATTTAGAACACGTGGAAACCGACTATCAAATCGCCGACATTCTAACGAAGGCACTTGACGCGAAACGGTTCATCTTTTTTAGAGGTGAAATGGGTATGCTTGAACTCAACTAAAATTCATTACAGTTTTGTCAATACTAATGATTTTATGTTTTGTTGAGTTATATGAGTATATTAGGTTCAAATGATAAATCATTTCAAGTTTCAAGGAAACCCTGCGCGCCCAATACCTTGCGCGCCCTACACTCACTGCGCGCTCAACTTTCATGCGCGCTCTACTCTTTTATGCGCGCCTAGAATCCAATGCAACCTAATACTTATGCGCGCTCAAAGCCTTATGCGCTCTATTATTCATGCGCGCCCATAAGTGTTATGCGTCTCCCATACGCGCAGTTAATATTATGGCTCAATCAATGCTCAAAATTGATTATTTCAATGATTGAACGTATTCAATTTTTCACAAGTACCAGGTATGATTGTTCTTATTTATTATAGGAATCTTTCTCTTTTGACATTCCATTAATTGTTCAAGGGTACTTGTGCAATTAATTTTTCCCTCGTTTTACGTTTTTCGAAAAATTTGATTTTCTGGGGATTTATTTCTTGCACCCCAAACTTACACCAAAACAGATGTTTTTGGGGTTTGTGCAAAAATTAGTCAAAATTGCTCATACACTTAAAGGGAAAGTGGAGCAGTTTTTCCCTTACCCAAAATGTCACATCAAAGTACTTTGGGTCATTCAGCATTAAATAGCCATCATCTCCAAAAATCCCTCATTAATGCTTTGTCCTTTTTAGCCATAATGAGCCGAAATCTCATTTCCGCTCATTAATGCACATCACTTCAACTTCTCATCTTTTAAAATTTTAACCCTATTATTTCCATATTTGAGCAACTTTTTTAAAAACAAACCTATATAATCCATTCCCCTCCATCATCCGCCTCTACTCTACTCTACGCTCTCTCTCTCAGTCGTTTTCTCTCTTCTTCTCTCTCTCTATTTTTCATCATTTTCTTCTTCTTTTGTTCCTCTATATAAATCTATGGGTCCTAAGAGAACAACAAAGACAACCCAAGACGAAATGGATCCTGCTAATTTCAGACCCGGTGAGACTATAAATCTTGCTGAGCTTTCTCTTGATCCAATGGGGCTTGAAATTCTTTCAACCATTCACACCGCTGGACTCACTCCTCTATTCACGCTGGAGCAACCTTTCTATTCTCCGCTCCTTGTTGATGAATTTTTCTCAACAGCAGCTCTAGTTGAGACTCCAGCAGACGGATTCGTGTGCTACCGGATTTGCGCCACAGTTCAGAATACTCCTATCACTATCTCTACGGGCACAATCAAGAATATAGTGAGTTTTAGCACTACTGGCCCTCAGGGTGTTTCTGGTCAACCGAACTCTTACTCAGTTGCGGCTCAGAATACAGTGGCGCGTACTTATCTCAATGTCCCTACTCTTCTGAATAACATCAAGAATGTTGACATAAAGGATGGTGGTGATCTGCTCGCTCATATAGCACATCTGGTTGATACTTCTATTGTATTCAAAATCGGCAATGTGAATCGATTCACCGTCGAGCAGTGGGAGTATACTGCTGCCATCATGGGAAAAACCAGATTGAATTGGCCTCAGATATTGTTCAAAACCTTATCTGACCAAATTGATAACTATAACAAGAACAATTCTGAAGGGAAGACGAAGTTCAAAACCCACTGCAGAATACTCACGAAGATATTTCTTACTTATCCTGCGCTTGCTGATTTCCTCACTCAGAACCCAGCATATCAAACCACTGAAGTTCCAGTTTTGGGAAAGACAACCTTGTCTTGAAAAGGCGCAAGAAGCTCATGGCAAAGCGCGCGCCTAGGGTAAAGGGTGCTCAGTTGGTTGATGAAACCACTGAATCAGATGAGGATGCAGACGGCGCAGAAACTGAAGCAGTACCTCGCGCAGAACCAACAGTTGTTTCAGGCGCAGAAAAAGGGTTGCTGAAGGAACAAGCAAACCTCCTAAGCGCCCAAGAGTTGATACTAAAGATGAGAATGAACTGAAGCGTGCAAAAGAAGTCAGTAGACTGGAAGCGCAGAAGAAAAGGGATGAAGAATACATGTTAAAACAGGCTGCTGACTTATCCAAGTCTGAAAGGCGCAAAGGTGCAGGGTCTAGCGCTGATGTTCGCGCGCCTGTCACTAATGCGCCTCCTACTGTTCAAGCGCCTATCAACACTTCTGAACGTCAAAGTTTTAAAGACCAAATATCAGCTGATTTATTTGGTGAATTTAGTGAAGATACAGCTCAGGGGGAGCCAGATCCTTTAAGGCGCAAATCACCTTCTGCGCCCCCTACTATTTCAGTGGAGCCTACTTCAAGTGATGAATATATGCCTTCTCCTCGCGCTCCTACTAAATCATCTCCTGCGCCCGTACTTCTCATGCGCCTCCTCCTACCACTCCTGATATGAGTGTTGTTATTTCTCTTCTACAGCAACTCCAGCAAGGCTAAGCTCAAATGAACTCACAGTTAGAGCTTCATACTACCATGCTTACTCAGCAAGCTGATGAGATTGCTGCCATTAAGGGGGGAGATGAAGCGCATAGATGCCAATATCAAGGACAAAACATTTCCTGACTCCTCAACAATGGAATGACGCTATTGATTAAATGAATGAGATTTTTAAAGGCACTCTTGCCTCTCTTCATGAGCGTATAGATGGTGGCATCAAACTCACTGATGACCAAGATTTCATTAATGCTATAAGGGAGGTAGAGCTGAACATAGCGGGTGATATAAGGAAGTTGTTTGAGATGGTGGCTGGAGATAGCCAAAAATTGCTGAGTGTGGTTGATAAACTCAAGGAAGTTAAGGATGAGCTAGAAATCCTAGGTTTAACTATGTATGGTGCTGATCCTGGCGCAGAACCTAAAGCTTCTGAAACTCATGCGCCTCCAGCTCCTGAAACTCCTGCGCCCTCTTCCAGCTCTGCTCCTGGCGCGCATATAGACGTCAATTCCCTGCTTTCAAAGATTGAAGTTTTGAAGGAATTAGTTGTCACTCACTTCAATGCCGCGCATTCCAGTGCAGACAGGCGCGCAGATAGAGTTTCCGTTGATATACTTACTGCTCAAAACATCAATGTGAGTCATTTGCGCTATATCAGAGATGGTGTCACAGATACTCACGGTGTAATAAACCGTTGTCATCAGCTTTCCAAGCAAATCCATCGCTCCGTCTCAGAAATTGAAGAAGGATTAAAGGATGAAGAAGCGCCTCCAAATCCTTAGTTTTTCTTTGTTTGTAAGTTGTTTGAACTTTTTGTGATTAGAAACCTACTAGTGATTTTCGTGCTTACATGTTTTAGCACCTCTTTTGATTTTGTTCTGTTCAATACTTGTAATCTGTAACTCCTACATCCCAAGTATTAATGAGAACAAAGCATCACGTTTATCTCAAACTTTGTTCACTCAAACTACTTGTTTGTAGAACAATGAATGTATTGTTTAAAATCATATGCATCATATTTGAACTGCTTCATATTTTATGCATTGAGTTTAAATTTTGTTTAAACACATTTCAAAACTGACTCTCATATCATTCTGAATGTGTTATAAACTGCTGTTTCTATCATTCCATTTGTAATGTTTTATCCTTATTGGAATAGATTAGAAATCTATATATTGGACTAGTGTGTCCATTAACTTGAGACATGATTTACCAATTTCATTTATTTGGACATGTTTTTATCAAGTATAATATTTGTCCCTGATATAGTAGGTAATGGCATCAATCAAATAGAGGGAGATTGTTGGGTATGCCCATTTATATCTCAGTTTCAATGTAATAGGATTGATTAGATTTGATTGATCCATCACCTAAGTTTTATTTCATGGACTTTAGACCCACATGTAAGAAGTATTTATACTTCATTTTTTAGGTTGTCCATTGTAATAGAACATGCTTAGGAATAGGGCAAGAAGATCAAAATTGAAAAAAAATCACTCCGTGAATTTGAGCTACGCGCCATGCGCTTCATGCCATGCGCCATGCGCCCTTCAGCGCACGCGCATATAGCCTCGCGCCACAAAGATCCACACGCTTCGTTACGCGCCTCAAATGGACCATGCGCTCTAATGGCTCAACGCGCATCATGAATGTTTTTAACACTCAGTGATTTATTAAAGATTCAAAGACTTGAAGAAGATTCAAACTACGCCAATGATCCAATGGTGGTTAAATAACACGTATGTACCTGCATCTAAGGACATCTATCCATAACGGCTATAAAAGGACATGTGCTCCACTCATTGAGCGACATCACATCCGTCCTTTTCTCTGACTCACCAAGGATTTCCAACGGCTAGTTTTTGGGACTCTACTATAAATATCCCATAACTTCAACCATTTGAAGTTGCTGAGTTTTGCTAAGAATTTCAAGAATTTCTCTCTCAAGCATTTGTTGAAGATTTGAAGATTGCCTTTGTTATTTCCAGAATTCTCAAGAACATCTTCATAACTTCATCCTTAGCCCAGATCCTCAAGCTATAACACTTTAGTTTTCTCGTGCTCTCAATCTCAAAGATCTAAAGAGCCTTGATACTAAAATCACACACGCACCTCTTTAAGTTTGATCACTTAGATCTTTCTTTAAGAGATACACCGGTTATTGTTTTGGATTTGTTCTTTCATAGAAATAGATCTTGAGTTAGTGAATAAGCTCAAACGATTGTAATTTGTAACACTCCCTCATTATATAAGATCTCCATTAGAAATCCAAGACTAACCATCTTGGTAGAGGACGTAGATCATTTTCTCGATCGAACATCTCCAAATAGCTCTTGTTCATATCTTGTTATTTCTTTACAAGTTCATATCATATCTAACTACTTGCTTGTTTATTTATTGTAGATTGATTGATTGAATTGTGTTGTGTTTGTTATATCATTTGCCTTAGTTTCTTATTTCACCCACTTTGAGCCAAAATACTTAGAGTGTGTGTGCGCCCCCTTTATCATACTTTGCGCCTATTTACATTACTAAATTCCGCTGTGCATTTCACTCACTCACTTAGGCGCATATCATAACACTTACTTGATAAAGTGCGCATTTGCAATTGAGTTTATCAAGGGTACGAAAAGAATTTTTAAACAGCTATTCACCCCCCCTCTAGCTATTTTTCATACCCTTGTTGCCCTTTGGGACCAACAATCCACCATTGGTCCGCTTCATCAGCATCGTCAGGCAATGTTATTCGGCCATCAATGAATCCAGTTTTCGTCTTCGCTCGAAGCGATCCTTTGAAAACCCGTCCCACTCTTCATAATTCTCACCTTTCAACTGAACATGCGTGAGAATCATTCCTGGATGGTCACTAGAGGAAAGAAAATAAGGAGATCTCTTTTCCTCCATGACCTCCTTTCCCTTGCCGGTTTTTGCTCCATGTACTTCTTCGCCGTCGGTCATGATTTTCAGGTAAACCAAGCTCTGGTGCCAAGTTAGAACCGTAAATTATGAAGAGAAAAAAACGTATTTTCCTTGATCTCATAAACCGAGTACAACACAATATATACATGAGAGGTTTTCTCGGAGAATAAGTCTAATCCCTACAATCATGCTAGGTCAAGAATATCCTACCTAATTTACACCTTATCAAATAAGTAACAGAATAATAGGGATATACACAAATTGGAAATGAGATATGACCGAGATCTTGGAGGATCTCGTCAATATCTCAACATACCACTATTACAATTTTGTTCTCAAGTTTGTAAATTTTTCAACCGTTTTTTATGTTTGACATGTTGTTGCAAATTGGTATAAAATTAATAATTATTGTTTTTTAGACGGAAAACAGTCGTGTGTCATTTACATGATTTTTCTATGGGTATATATATATATGTGAATGGAGGGCTGTTTCATCTCCTTCTTCATTATAACGCCAACAACCCCACTTTGCCTCGATTAAAATTGACTCGTACACAATAAGTGTAATAATATGAGAGAAAGTGATTTGGTTCATGAAAGCCGTAGCTTTACTTTATTTACAGTAGAGATTATATACAAGAGATTGCTTGAAGAGCACACTATAGAATTCTATTCTAATTAGGAAAACTATACACAAAGGAAACCTAAGTTAATAAGGTAACTATATACACATGAATTAGGAATTGATATTGGTTTTCTTAACATGCCCCCGCAAGATGCACGATCGTTGAGTAACTCCAATCTTGATCATTAATGCTTGAAACCGTGCCCGGATAAGAGGTTTAGTTAAAATATCAGCGAGTTGATCATTACTCGAGATAAAATAAACTCATAATTTGTTGTTCTGAACAAGTTCCCGCACAAAATGATAGTCCAAACCCAAATGTTTCATACGCGAGTGAAACCGAGGATTTGTAGCAACATACGTAGCACCTAAATTATCACAAAAAATATCTGGCACTGAAGCTTGCGGACATGCTAGCTCGAGAAGAAGATTCTAAACCCATAGAATCTCAGCAGTAGTAGCAGCAACTGCCCTATATTCAGCTTCTGTAGAGGACCGATCAAGAGTACGTTGTTTGCGAGAACTCCAAGAAATAGCATTTTTACCCAAATAAGCAATGTACCCGGTAGTAGAGGTATATGTATCAGTATTGTCTGCCCAGTCAGCATCTGTAAAGGCATGAAGGGTGAGAGGTGAATCCTTCTGAATAAGAAGTCCATGAGAAGCAGTACCGACTAGATAGCGAAGCACACATTTAAGTGCAAACCAATGATCCTCTGTGGGGTGTTTCATGAATTGAGAGAGGCGATTAATGGCAAAAGAGATGTCAAGACGCGTGAGAGAGAGATACTGCAGACTTCCCACAATTGCCCGATATTCAGATGGGTCAGCTAAAGGTGTGCCACGATGAGCAGACAAGGCGGGTTGGGGAGCCATAGGTGTAGGTACGTGTTTCGCTTCAGTCATGTGGGTGCGAGTCAATAAATCGGTGATGTATTTTTGTTGACTAAGAAGTATACCATGAGAGTGAGGTAAAACTTCTACGCTAAGAAAGTATGACAGAGCTCCAAGATCCTTGAGAGAAAACCTGGATGAGAACTTGGCAATAAATGAGGATAACAAATCATTATTGGAGCCAGTAATAATAATGTCGTCCACATAAACAAGTAGATAGATAATGCCCTGCTGTAGATGAATAATAAAGAGTGAAGAATCTGAGACACAATTCTTGAATCCAAGGTGGAGGAGATAGGTGAGAAGCTTGTTGTACCATGCCTTAGGGGCTTGTTTGAGTCCATAGATAGCTTTGCGCAGTTTGCAGATATGAGATGGGTTGGATTGATCAATGAAGCCCAGTGGTTGACTCATAAAGACATCCTCAGTGAGAGTGCCTTGAAGAAAGTCATTATTTATATCAACTTGCCGAAGAGACCAACCGCGAACGGTAGCAATTGTAAGAATGGAGCGAACAGTAGCAGGTTTAACAACCGGGCTAAAGGTTTCAGAATAATCAATACCGGGACGTTAATGGAACCCTTTAGCAATAAGACGGGCTTTGTGTCTTTCAATTGTACCATCAGGATTGTACTTGGTACGGAAAATTCATTTGCACCCAACAAGGTTGTGAGCAGAAGAGGCTAGAATAAGGTCCCATATTTGATTGCGGAGAAGGGCATCAAACTCAATTTGCATGGCAGTGCGCCAAAGGCGGGTCTTGAGAGCTTGAGTGATTGTAGTAGGTTCAGTGGATTGAAGGGAGGCCTGTAGGTTTAATTTCTGAATAGGTTTGTAAATATTGTTCTTTGAGCGGGTGACCTGACCACGCGGGGCAGTTGGGGGAGGTGCGGTTGGAGGAGGTACGGTTTGAGGAGAGGCGGTTTGAGGAGAGGCAGTTTGAGGAGGTGCGGTTTGAGGAGTTACAGTTTGAGGAGGTGCCATTTAAGGAGGTACGGTTTGAGGAGGTGCGGTTTGTGGAGGGGTCGGTTGAGGAGATGCGGTTTGAGGAGAGGCGGTTTGAGGAGTTGCGATTTATGGAGGTGCGGCTGGGGCACGAGAGGGTGCGGCTTGAGAGGATATGAGCGGAAGCGAGATGTGACACCACTCATTGATGGTAGGATTGGAAGGGGAAGAAGTGTGACGAGTGGCAGAGGGAAACACTGTCTCAAAAAACTTGACATGATGGGAGGTATAGATTTTGTTGGAGATGGGATCAAGGCAATAGTACGCACTCTGAGTAGCTGAGTAGCCAACAAAAACACATGGGGTGGAACGAGGATCAAGTTTATGTGAGGTGTAGGGACGGAGCCAAGGGTAGCAGAGACATCCAAAACTTTGGAGTTTGAGATAGTTTGGATGTTGTTTGTGAAGAACAGCGAAGGGAGAATGGAGTTTGAGTGTGGGTGTGGGAATGCGTTGATGAGATAGCAAGCCGTGGATAGGTCATGTGTCCAGTAAGTGGGAGGTATAGAAGCATGAGTGAGAAGCGAGAGGCCGGTTTCGACAATATGTCGATGACGTCTTTCAAAATAATCATTGTGTTCATGTGTATGAAGGGGAGAGGTAAGGTGTTGGATGCCATGAGAGGCAAGAAGAGGACGAAGGCCGAGATATTCACCACTGTTATCACTGTAGATGGTTTTAATGGGGCGGACAAAGTGTTTCTCCACCATGGGTTTGAAGGTGGTGAATACAGTGAGAGCATCGTTTTTGTGTTTGAGAGGGTAAAACCAAATGTATTTAGAGTGGTGATCAACAAAGATAATGTAGTATCTGTAGCGATCATGAGAAGTAAGAGGAGATGTCCAAACATCACTATAAAGTGTATCAAGTGAACCAAAAGAGCGAATAGTATTATTATAAAAAGGTAATTTTTGACTTTTATTACAATCGCAAGAGTTGCAATGAAAATCACTAGAACAAGAAATTCCTAACTGAAAACTATTACTAAGATGACGTAAAATTGAAAGAGACGGATGACCCAAGCGGCGATGCCAACGAGAGGTGGTGGAGACTGATGCAGAATGAACAGCGGAGTGAGAGGGATGCCATTCATAGACGCCAGAATTAGGATGACCTTGGAGAAGGATTTCCCCGGTTTGATTGTCCTTCACAACAAATGAATTAGATGAGAAGGTGATGGAGGCATTGTTATCTTGACACAGTTTAGATATAGAGATAATATTGCGAGATAAAGTAGGAACATGAAGAACATGATTAAGTTTAAAGGTGGAGGAAAGAGTAAGGAGAGAAGTATAACCTATGTTTGTTATGGGAAGTCCAGTGTTGGGTATGCACATTATAAACCACTCCTATTACCTAGATTTGATTGATCCCATAACCTTATTTTATCTTTTATGGACTTTAGGTTTTATTGTAAGAAGTTTTACAACTTCATTAGTTAAGTCCATTTATAGTTTAGTTAGGCTTAGAAGATCAGCCCCTCAAATTCTGAAGAAATGTTGCTGCTAAAGATATGGTGAATTTTGGCTAAGTCTGCCTACCTCAAGTCTGCCTACCTTAACTTGACTGCTGAAGAAATTCAGCGACCACATGGTGACCGCATATAGGCGACCGCACCATGCCTACCGCAGACACCTTTGCCGACCACAAGAAGGCTGCCGCAAGCCTTGCTTGCCGCACAAAGGAAAAGACAAGTTGGTCTTCAACGTTGCAAAATTCAAATTTGAATTTGGTCGTTAAAACTGGTACAAGATAGTACATCTTGACCACTAACTTCTGCAACTACAAGACAAAGATATGAGCTCCAATCAGAATGCACCAGCTCATCATCTTCCAACAGCTATTTCTCAACCCAAGGCTATAAATAGACCTTGAACTCTTCATTGAAGAGTGTTGAGATTCAAAGAGAGAATTTGCTGTCGAAATTCTTGGTGATTGAAGATCATACTCAAGATTTCCAGAATCATTTTAATCTTCAAGACTTCGCCTTCAAATCTTTAAAGATCCCCAGCAAACCTTCAAGATCATCAAATCTCAAGCCCAGCAACACTTAAGGATTCATTAGGCTCTCAATCATATAGATTAAATAGAGATATTGATTCTTACACACACACACCCCGATTGATCAATCACATAGATTGCATCATTAGGGATACACAGGTCTAAGTCTAGGATTTGTTCTTCATAGAAAGTAGGTGTTGATTCAATACTTCATTTTGTAATTTGTACTCAAGAAGAATCAATATATCCTCCATTCAAAATCCAAGACTGACTATCTTGGTAAAGGACGTAGATCTTTTAACAGATCGAACCTTTCCAAATCATCGTGTCATTTACTTCTGCAATTTACATTCTGCAAATTTACTTTCAGCTATTGTTCTTACTGTTCATATTAATTTTGTTTGTCGTTTAGTGTGTTGATCTTTACAGCTATTCAAACTTCTGTGAATTGTGTTTGTTGCTTGCTTATTGCCTTAATTACTACTTCTGACTACTTATCATTTTGCCAAAACTCTCAGACACAAACCTTCATTTTCAACCTATCTTGTCAGTAACCTTGCTTACCGCAAATCGCCGACCGCAAGGTTACCTTTCGCAATATCTCTGACCGCAGCTGTTGCTTACCGCAAATTGAATCTTTCAAGTCTCTATCTTTGCCGACCGCAATATTGTCGACCGCAATATTGCTGACCGCACTATTTTCTTACCTAATCGTTTTAACTTCAAAAACAACTCTACTTCGTTTTTATCAAAAACTTTTGCTGTGCATTTTACTTTGAACTAGTGGTTTTTACTTGACCATAAAACTCAATAGTAAGCATAAGGTTGAATTTAAAAAAAGGGTTGATAATTTTAAATAGGTTATTCACCCCCCTAGCCTCTTTTCATACCCTTGTTGTGTCTTTGGGACCAACAAGTGGTATCAGAGCAAACACCTTTATAAAATCTCTGTTTTTCAAGCTTAACAGCTTTGGTGCCGATTCAAAATGGCAAGTCAGAAAACTATGGCAACGGTTAACTTCACTCACGTTCCAGCGTTTGACGAAGATAACTTTGACGTATGGAAGCACAGCATTCTAACTCAGTTCTACTCCATGGATGAGCAACTCGGTGATTGTCTTACCATTGGACCATACTTCCCAATGAAAGCAAATCCTAATCCAAAAACCAATGCAGACACACCGTCGATAAAGAAACCAAAAGCTGAATGGACAGATGAAGAGAAAAGACTGGTTGGAATGGATGTGAAAGCAAAGAGCATACTCCTAAGTACTTTGAGTACATCTCAGCGTCGACAAATCATGGAATGTGCTACCGCAAAAGAACTTTGGGATGCAATTGAAGATTACATCGAAGGAGATCAAGCTTGCAAAGAAAGCAAAAAGTTTGAAATTCAAAGAAGATTCAACAACTTTGCCAAAATCCCCGGTGAATCACTCAGAGCCACATATTATTGTTATTGTGAGATCGTGAGTACTTACACCGCACTTGGGAAGAAGCTTACCAAGAAAGAAATCAATGTTAATTTTCTAGCCGCTCTTGGTTCTCAATATCTTCATAAAGGAAACACTCTTGAAGATACCAAGTTACTAGATGACATATCACTCAGAAGCCTCTATGCCAACCTCAAGGTTTTTGATATCAAGCTCCACAACATTGAAGAAATGGAAGGAAAAACAAAGAACTTGTCGTTGGTCGCTAAAAAGGAAGAAATGGTCGAAGAAGAAGATCCAAAAATCTCCACGTCTGAATTACTAGATATGGACGATGATGACTTTGCTATGTTCGTGAAAAGATTTCAAAAGTTCAGAAAATCAGCAAGGCCCGGATCATCAAGCAAAGCTCCAGCAAGGTTCTCAAGGAGCAGCTCAACAAATAAGAAAGAGTACTCCAACTTGTCCAAGAAGAAAGAGGATCTCGTTTGTTTTAATTACAAGAAACCCGGTCATTTCGCATCAGAATGTCCAATTCCCAAATTCGAGTACATGAAGAAGAAAAGCAACTTCACTCCTAGATACTCAAAGAAAAAGGGAATGGTCGCTGAAGAGGACTCTGCCACAAAAGCGTTAGCTACCTGGATAGAGTCAGATTCTAATGAAAGCGACGAGGATTCTGAAGAAGGTCACATTTGTTTGGTCGTTCATTCCGATGATGAGGATGATAATGAAAATCGTCGCTCACCAAATGCAAAACCTAAACGGATAAGCTATAAGGCTGATGAACTTGCTGAAAAGGGATTCCTAACTCCAGTTCAAAGGAATGGCGATCTTCTATTTTCTAGATGTGATGTAAGTGCAGCAAAGAAGGCTCAATACAATCCCAAGGTGAAGGAAGTTCTGCTTACCACTCCACAAGTCAAGTTTGACATTTCTCCCGACGAACAAGAAAAGATGTTTATGAAAGCTGAACAGGTAATTAGTAAGTTTTCTGGCATGAAGGAAGCTTTAGCACTTTCAACTGAAGAGATTTCCCAGCTTAAGACGGAGAAAACTCTTCTAAGATTTGAACTCACCCTCCTTAAGGAGAAGATCAAGAGCATGACTCCTCTTACTGATCGAAACCGTTTCTTAGAAGAACAAAATGTCATATTTAAGGTTAAAAATGATGAATTGGTTGCTGAGATAAATGACCTTAAACGGATCACTAATGAGTGGACCAATTCTCGTGTCACTATGGAACAAATACTAGAATACCAAAAGTCTAGTGGTGATAAAGAAGGCTTGGGATTCCAAACTAGTGACAACTTTAAATGTGCATCTTGTTGTGAAAGAGATGAGAAATTTACCCAGCAAACTTTGGAAGAGTCGAAGGCTAAACATCATGTTTCAAAGGGTGTAGGACAAGAACCAAATAAGAAACTAGTGTTCAATTATGTCTACCCTAAGAAACAAACTGGCAAGGAAAAGTTGAAAGGTATTGCCATGGATGAACCTGCTGCTGCGGCAAGCACCAGCAAGGTCGCTGAGTCTCCTTACCGCACTCACTTGCCGCGAGGTCAGTCGACCGTACCAAGGAAGTTGGCTACCGCAAGGAAACCGACGACTGCGGGTAGTGGCAAGGCAGCAAAGTTCAAGTGGATGAACTTTGTAAAGGCGACCTCATCCATACCAGTAAATGATGTTGTGCTGAAGACTTCGAGGAAGTTTGTTAACCCTCAGTTGGGTGGCTTCCACCATTGTTCTGTGTGTGATGATTATGGTCACAAGGCTGCTAAATGTCTTTTAAGATTCACACCCAATCCTAGAAGGTTTAAACCGCCTTCTGTGAGGCAAGTGTGGGTTGTCAAAAGCTGCTAATCTTTAGGACCCAAAATAATAAAGGGGACCTCAATCTTAAATGTTTATTTTGTAGGTCCTCTGCCTAATGGCCGGTCACTCCAATAAAACTACAAGTTTATGGTATCTCGATAGTGGATGCTCGAGGCATGTGACTGGAGATATCAACCTATTGGAAAGTGTCCGTAATGAAAAAGGTCCAGCAGTTACTTTTGGCGACAACAGCAAAGGAAAGACCATCGGTTATGGAGTCATCAGAAAAGGAAAAATAACAATCCAAGATGTTTCTCTAGTTACCGGTCTAAAACACAATCTTCTCTCAATCTCACAATTTTGCGACAAAGGATTACAATGCCACTTCACTTCAACTCATTGTCTTATCAAGGATGGCAACTCCGGCGTCACTTTGCTAAAAGGGATTCGTAAGAAAAATGTTTACATTGTTGATTTCAATTCTACTTGTATTTCTTCTAATCTCTGTTTTGTAGCAAAGAATGTTAGTGAAAATAGTTGGCTTTGGCATAAACGACTAAGTCACTTGAACTTCAAGTATCTCTCCACGATTGGTAGAGAAAATCTAGTTCGTGGTCTACCCAAGGTAGCTGATCACCGCGATGAAAAGTGCTCAGCTTGTCAACTAGGCAAACAACCAAAATTGTCTTTCTCCATCAAGACGACTCCGTCAACTTCAAGATGTTTGCAGCGACTACATATGGATTTATTTGGACCTGTCACTACCGCAAGTATCGGAGGAAATAGATATACATTAGTTGTGGTAGACGATTATTCAAGATATACGTGGGTCAAAATGATGATCTCCAAAGATGATTGTTATGACATTTTGACCGCGCTCTTTAGACAGCTCCAAACTCAAAAAGAAGACGACCTAGTCAGTGTTCGATCCAACAACGGAACAGAATTCAAAAACAACAGCGTCGCTCAATACTGTGATGACCACGGCATTGACCACAATTTTTCAGCTGCTGGAGTTCCACAACAAAATGGTGTTATGGAAAGAAAGAACAGAACGTTGATAGAGGCAGGAAAAACGATGCTTGCTGAATCGAAGCTACCTCAATATTTTTGGGCTGAAGCCGTCAACACAGATTGCTTCACTCAAAATCGATCCCTCATCAACCAGACCTACAACAAAACTCCTTACGAACTTTGGAGAGGAAGAACCCCCAACTTAGCATACTTCAAGATATTTGGATGCAAATGCTTCATACTCTACAACGGTAAAGAATATCGAGGTAAATTTGCTCCTAAGGCCGATGAAGGTATATTTGTTGGGTATGCTAAACACTCAAAAGCTTTTCGTGTATTTAATAAAACCACTCTTAAGATAGTAGAATCTGTCCATGTAACTTTTGATGAACATTCTCTCCTTGAGCCACATTTGGCTCCAAATGTTGCTGATGATTTTGTTGAGCTTAATGAGACAGGTACAAGTCAACCACAAAATCAGTCAACTCAAGGAAATCCATCTACCTCAACAGCTCCTCCACCTACCTCACATGAAGCACCAGAAGCTACCACATCTGCTGCTACCTCAAATGGAGTTGAAGTTGAAACACCCATCAATGTTGAAGAACCAATCCCTCAACTTACCTATGATTGGGATGGCACAAATGATGTACCACTAGAATATTTTAAACAACCATCAACTCAACCAGACCTACCACATGAAGTGCGCGAGGTCAGAGATCACCCAATTCAAAATATCATTGGTGATCTACATTTCGGTGTTCGAACAAGACGATCAAATTATGATGCTCTTACCGCATTCATATCTCAAGTTGAACCCAAGAAAGTTGATGAAGCACTCCAAGACTCAAGTTGGGTTGTTGCCATGCAAGAATAGCTCAACCAATTTAAAAGATGTAAAGTTTGGAACTTAGTTCCTCGACCTAAGGATCAAGGAGTGATTGGTACAAAGTGGGTGTTTAGAAATAAGATGGATGAGAATGGAAGCATCACAAGAAATAAAGCTCGGTTGGTTGCACAAGGATATAGACAAGAAGAAGGCATTGACTACGACGAAACTTTTTCCCCCGCTGCACGACTTGAAGCTATTAGGATATTTTTAGCATATGCCTCCTACAAAAGATTCAAGCTTTATCAAATGGATGTGAAGAGTGCATTTCTCAACGGCGAACTTCAAGAAACCGTCTATGTCGCTCAACCGCCCGGATTTGAAGTTCCCAAATTTCCACAACATGTCTACAAACTTCAAAAGGCTTTGTATGGACTCAAACAAGCTCCACGGGCATGGTATGATACACTATCTAAATTTCTCCTAGATAAAGGTTTTAAGCGTGGTAAGATCGACACAACTCTATTCATTGCTAAATATCATGATCATACTTTACTTGTTCAAATTTACGTCGATGATATTATTTTTGGTTCCACTAACGAATTGTTGTGTAAGCGATTTGAAAAGCTAATGAAAAGCAAATTTGAGATGAGCATGATGGGAGAATTGACATTCTTCCTCGGACTTCAAATTAAACAATGTGCTGAAGGCATCTTCCTCAACCAAGCAAAGTACACAAAAGATCTTATAAAGAAATTTGGACTAGACAATGCAAAAGCATACGACACTCCTATGGCTGCTGGTAACAAGTTGGATAAAGACTTGAAAGGTAAGAAGGTTGATCAAACCTTGTACCGAGGTATGATTGGCTCTCTCCTATACTTAACTGCTAGTAGGCCCGATATCATGTTTAGTGTTTGTGTTTGTGCTCGCTATCAAGCGGATCCTCGAGAAGTACATCTTATTACTGTAAAACGTATTATTCGATATTTATCTAGGACTATTAACCTTGGACTTTGGTATTCCAAAGATTCAAAATTTGATCTTATAGGTTACGCAGATGCAGTTTATGCAGCATGTACCATCGACAGGAAAAGCACAAGTGCACTTGTCATTTCCTCGGAAATCGACTCATTTCATGGGCAAGAAAGAAACAAGCATCAGTTTCCGTATCTACTACAAAAGCTGAATATATAGCTGCTGGAAGCTGCTGCTGCCAAGTGCTTTGGATGAAACAACAATTGGTCGACTATGGAATCGAAGAAGAAAATTATCCAATTTATTGTGACAATACATCTACCATTGCCGTGTCCAACAACCCCGTCATGCATTCGAAGACCAAACACATTGATATCAAATACCATTTCCTCAAGGATCATGTTGAAAAAGGTAACATTCATCTAGAGTATGTGAGTACTGACAATCAAATTGCAGACATTCTCACCAAGGCTCTAGATTCAAAGAGGTTTAGGTTTCTCAGAGGAGAAATGGGTATGCTAGAACTCTAAATATCTTGTACTTATGATTTATGTACTAATGTTTTGGTTTATCCAAGTTTCTTCAAACAAGTAGGTACAAAATTGCAAAGTTGAAACTTCCTTACCTCGACAACGGTTAACCACTTGTGGTCGACCGCTTGGTGTCGACCGCACAAGTCTATGCTACCAATCGTGCCTACCGCATGACTTTCGACCGCATGATGTACCTACCGCAATGGAAAACGAAGATATGTGTTCACTGCTTTGAAGAAGCATTATCCTACCTAAACATGTCAACCGCATGGTCAACTTCAACTGGTCGACCGCACTATTAAGGTCTCTCATCTCTATTTTCACTTACCGCACAATTGGACTCCAGGTAAGTATTCTAACCTTAGAGATATTTAGGAGTTGTGACGATTTGAATTCAAGGGTATTAAGGGTATCAAGGTAATTTTCATTATTCCCTCGCTTTTATTTATTTCAAATTATTATTATATTATTGATCCGCCGTCATTGGTTCTCATCTGAATACAAAAGGACTCTTTCCTCTGTCAAAATCTGATCTGCAGAGGTTAACCCCCCACTTTTCCACCTTCTCACCCCCATAACCGCCTATATACTCACCTCCCACTAAAATCCTTCCAACTCTCTCTGCTTCACTCTTTCTATGACTCTTTATCTCTCTACAATCTCTCTCTCTCTCTCTCTAAAACTTTCTCTCTCTTCTGCGATTTCTTGTCCGACTCTCTTCAAATTTCTCTATAAAATTCATGGCTTCAAAGGATAAATCACTCAAGAAATCACCCTCTCTCATTCCTCTTCCTCAAATATCAAGAATGGTATGATTTCCGACCCTAAATCTATGTTTATTTGATGATTTTCGAATTCCTATTACTTTTGTTGGGTTTTCTCATTTTTTGCCCCCCCCCTTTCTATCTCTCTTCGATTTCTTGTTCTTTGGATAATAATTTCTTGAAATTGATGTCACTTTCGGAGTTGATCGGATTTTTCGATGCTATACACACATTTTTTTCGAATTTTGGGCTTGATTTGCGTGAATCTGAGTTTCCGCTACAGTATCTTCATTGTGTTCTTGATGATGTTCTTGGTGTTCTTGAACTTTTCGCTTTTTGATCCATTTTTCTAGAGCACACACACTAAAGAGTGTTTGTGTGTGTTTTGATCCTCTTAGTTAGATTTCTTTCAAGTTTCATTGTTTTTGAAAAATTTCCCAAGAATGTTGACCGCATGAATTACACTTACCGCATTGTTGACCGTATGATTTGCTTGCCGCATGTTCCTTGTCTATTCATTTGCTTGCCGTGATTTCTATCTTACCGCAATAGTTTACTTACCGCAAGTCCCTCTTTTTCTAACGGTCGTTATCACTTACCGCACCATCAAGGAAGTGACCGCATATATGTATCTTGTTTTCCTCACTTCTAATTTGTTTTTCAAGATTACAAGCATTTCCTACCTGGTCTTTTGATGGACCTTGAATATTTAAAAGAGGATGCTATAGGCAGAAATCTCATCAAGCGATTCGAGAAGACAGGGCTTCTACCATTCTTTACCTTTGACCAAGACTTTCATGCACCAGCTTTGGTCGATCAGTTCTTTGCGACTGAAGAGACCGGTTGCTCCAAGCACGGCAAGATAGTGAAGTTTATTCATGCCGAAATTGAAGGTCATGAGATGACCTTAGATATGGTTAATATTGGAGAGGTTCTGGGGATTAAAAAGACTCCTGGTGTTGTTTATGCCACGACCGTGGCTGATGATGAATTGAAGGCTCTTGCAAAGCGCTTGGTTAGTCATACTCATGTCACCAAAGTTCCTCGTAAGGAATTTGATGAGGTCATGTACCATATCGGTCACCTGGTTGCTCACTCTATTCATTGCAAGACAGGTAACCAGGCAAACTTCAAATTTATTTGTGTAAAGACATAGACTGGTGTCAGGTCATCTATGATGCCCTGAAAGAAAACATCATTGCTTACAATAAAGCAAAGACAAGGGCACTATCAAGTACCGTACTCACAGCAGATTCATTACTTTTCTCATGACTCACATTAAGGATATTCGCAAAATCATGGCAAAGACCTACTCCTCCCTATCTCCAAGAACAAGCTCTTTACCGTCTCCACAATGAAAACCAATTTCCGTTTTTGATTTGGAAATCGTCTCTATAAGATCTATCATGCTAAGGATCCTCGTGAGCCATATGAGTCCCCTTCCAAACATAGGCAACCCTTGCCTGCAGCTAGTGATGAAGATGACGATGAAGAAGAGTATCTTCCTGCCGCTCCGGTCAAAGGTAAAGGTAAAGGGATTGCCGCTGATCCTCCAAGCAAAAAGTCCTCTGCTGCCGTTGGAATCAAGATCAAGGAACCAACCGCTAAATCAACTCATTCCATTTCACCTCCTTGCAAGTCGACCGCTCCATTAAAGTCACTTGCCGCACCATCTGTCAAATCTTCCAAAATCCCTTCGACCGCATTTTCGCAGGGGGAGAAAAAGAGAATTCATTCTCTAAGTCCGGTCAAGGTTGTCAAGAAAGCCAAGGTTGCCGCTTCTCCAGTGTTTACTCTTACTGGTTCTCCTCCTCTTAACATAACAGAAGTAGTTGATGTTGCTCCTACTTTGAAAAAGGTTGCAAAACAAGTTTACTCTCTCATGGATGAATCTGATAGTGAGAAGACAGATGATGAGAAGTCAAGTGGTTCTGATAGTGAAGCTGATGAAAGTGATGACGATGATAATGATGGTGGTGAAGAAAAGCAAGAGGTTGATATTGGTAGTGAACAAGGAGATAGTGATGAGAGAGATAAGGACGTCGATGTTGATATTCCTAAATTCGACCGCCCAGAGACTGCCGCTCAAGAAGTTACCACGGTCGACAATACCGACCGCACTCCTATTACCTCTCCAACTCGTGTTCAGGTACCAACTCCTCCTTCTCCGGACAAAAATGATGATGTTCCAGCAACCGCAGGGCAAGTTGTCGCACTTCTTACCGCTGTCCACGCATTGACCAAACTCCAATCTGACAACCAGACAGCTATTGCTCAGTTGACCGCTGAGGTCATTGATCTTAAATCTTCTCATGCTGATTTGAAACTTGAGCTCTGCTCTCTACCCTCCAAAATGATTGATACCATTAAGGGTGAGACAGTAGCCATAACAAAGACTTTGAAAGATATTGTTCGTGAAAATACAAGTTCAAGTTCTGTTGTCGTTCAACCTGCCGCACAAGCCACTCCGACCGCATCTACATCAACCGCACTGTCCACTGATTTCTTGGTTACCCCTCAACTCTTGAAGGAGGCTCTGACCATTCAAACCAACGCTCTTAACCGTGGGCTTTCATGAGAGGTTGTTGAGGCCTCCATTGAAATTCACAAGCAGTTGGATATGGTGAAAGTTGATTTGGTCCATGAGCTGAAAAAAATCAAGTTCAGTATTGAAAAGGAAGTGGATATTGCCATCAAGGCTTCTCTTGAAGCCCTTACTGAAAATCAAGCAAAGAAGCTTGAAGCAATCAAGGCTGCTTTTACCACTTTGAAAACCCCGCTTGATTATCAAGGAACCAGAATTGAGGAGCTGACAAACACTGTTGTTGGTTCTTTTCAAGTTGTTGAAAAGAAATTGGAGACATTAGAAGAATCAGTTCAGAAATCAGTTGGGAGCGCAGTTACTGAAGGATCCATTCAAGTTGCTGATGCTGGTCATGGAAATGTTCATTCACAGACTGAAAATGATGAAGGTAATAGCATTGATTTCCTAACCGTGAATAGCTTTGACTACATGCTTGCCAATGCATTCACTTGCCCCATCATTCCTGAATATGAAGACGAAGTGAAGATCCCCGGCTTGGATATGTGAAGCTACCGTAAGAAGCGACCGCTATCTTGACCGCACTATGTTACCGCTTTGATGACCGCATTACTTTTTGGTTTACTGTTTTGTAGGCTGGATGCCTAAGACAAATTTTTTTACTTTTGTTTTTAACTTTTATTTGGGTGTGTAACACAACAATTATTCTCTTTTGCTTTGTACTCTTATTCTCCAATGCCTTAATGATTTAGAGTACCAGTTATGTTTGAGTTGTTTGATGATGTTCATATCTCTCATACATCTTATCTTTTTGAACTGCATCAAAATATTTCTATCTTCTAGGATTAGTCTTTTATTTTCTTTTTAGGATGATAGAAATCTATGACATTGACTTACTGTGTGTGCATTGACTTGGGGCATGAACTTAATAAAATTAATTTCTTGAAACATGTTATTACCAAGTACAATGATTTGGTCTTTGTTATAGTAGGTAATGGTCTCAATCAAATAGGGGGAGATTGTTGGGTATGCACATTATAAACCACTCCTATTACCTAGATTTGATTGATCCCATAACCTTATTTTTATCTTTTATGGACTTTAGGTTTTATTGTAAGAAGTTTTACAACTTCATTAGTTAAGTCCATTTATTGTTTAGTTAGGCTTAGAAGATCAGCCCCTCAAATTCTGAAGAAATGCTGCTGCTGAAGATATGGTGAATTTTGGCTAAGTCTGCCTACCTCAAGTCTGCCTACCTTAACTTGACTGCTGAAGAAATTCAGCGACCACATGGTGACCGCATATAGGCGACCGCACCATGCCTACCGCAGACACATTTGCCGACCGCAAGAAGGCTGCCGCAAGCCTTGCTTGCCGCACAAAGGAAAAGACAAGTTGGTCTTCAACGTTGCAAAAAATTCAAATTTGAATTTGGTCGTTAAAACTGGTACAAGATAGTACATCTTGACCACTAACTTCTGCAACTACAAGACAAAGATATGAGCTCCAATCAGAATGCACCAGCTCATCATCTTCCAACAACTATTTCTCAACCCAAGGATATAAATAGACCTTGAACTCTTCATTGAAGAGTGCTGAGATTCAAAGAGAGAAATTGCTGTCAAAATTCTTGGTGATTGAAGATCATACTCAAGATTTCCAGAATCATTTGAATCTTCAAGACTTCGCCTTCAAATCTTCAAAGATCCCCAGCAAACCTTCAAGATCATCAAATCTCAAGCCCAGCAACACTTAAAGATTCATTAGGCTCTCAATCATATAGATTAAATAGAGCTATTGATTCTTACACACACACACCCCGATTGATCAATCACATAGATTGCATCATTAGGGATACACAGGTCTAAGTCTAGGATTTGTTCTTCATAGAAAGTAGGTGTTGATTCAATACTTCATCTTTGTAATTTGTACTCAAGAGGAATCAATATATCTTCCATTCAAAATCCAAGACTGACCATCTTGGTAAAGGACGTAGATCTTTTAACAGATCGAACCTTTCCAAATCATCGTGTCATTTACTTCTGCAATTTACATTTTGCAAATTTACTTTCAGCTATTGTTCTTACTGTTCATATTAATTTTGTTTGTCGTTTAGTGTGTTGATCTTTACAGCTATTCAAACTTCTGTGAATTGTGTTTGTTGCTTGCTTATTGCCTTAATTACTACTTCTGACTACTTATCATTTTGCCAAAACTCTCAGACACAAACCTTCATTTTCAACCTATCTTGTCAGTAACCTTGCTTACCGCAAATCGCCGACCGTAAGGTTACCTTCCGCAATATCTCTGACCGCAGCTGTTGCTTACCGCAAATTGAATCTTTCAAGTCTCTATCTTTGCCGACCGCAATATTGCCGACCGCAATATTGCTGACCGCACTATTTGCTTACCTAATCGTTTTAACTTCAAAAACAACTCTACTTCGTTTTTATCGAAAACTTCCGCTGTGCATTTTACTTTGAACTAGTGGTTTTTACTTGACCATAAAACTCAATAGTAAGCATAAGGTTGAATTTAGAAAAAGGGTTGATAATTTTAAATAGGCTATTCACCCCCCCCCCCTCTAGCCTCTTTTCATACCCTTGTTGTGTCTTTGGGACCAACATCCAGAGTCGTCACCAATGAAGAGTTCATCAGTTCCATCATACGGACAGTGTAAGGAGAGGTTATTGAGGTTGTTGGTGGCGTGATGTGTGGCACCACTATAGAGAAGCCAATTGGGGTGAGGGGTTGAGGAGGAGGTGGTGGTGGCATAAATGGCGGGGTTGGGTGGTTGGCGGGAAGGTGGGTTATTGCGGTTGTTTGAGGGTAGTGGTGGGGGTGGGATGTTGGCATTGGGAAACTGGCTTTTGAAGATGGAACAATAGTTAAGGGAATGACCATATTCTTTGCACCATTGACATCATCCTTGATAGGTGTTGCGGGACTGGTTGTTTTTGTTGTTGGTAGAGCGGTTGGGGGGGTTGATGTTGCGGTTGTTGTTATAGGTGGTGGTTGGACGATTGTTGTTGAATGAGGGGGTGGGTTTGGTGGCAAGTTTGACCGTGGCAGGGAAGGATGGAGCCACACGGTTTTTGAGAGAGATGGTGAGTTCTCGGTTTATAAGTTTTCATGTAGCTCATCGAAGGTAATGGGTGATTCTCGGTTTTGAACAGCGGAGATGACATTGTCATACTCTGGGTCATTGATTTGGTCAAGGATGCGATCGACGATGTCATCGGGATCTAGAGGGTGGTCTAAAGAGGCTAGCTGATCGGCGCAGGTTTTGATGTCATTCATAAAATCGGTAATAGTTCGAGTACCATTGGTGATGGAGCGAAGGCGATCTTTAAGTTGTTTAAGATGGCCTTTGGAAGGGTTGGCATAGGTTTTGTTGAGAGTAAGCCAAGCTGCATTAGTTGTGTTACACACGGAGATTAAGGGTACTAGAGAAGGTGAAAATGCACCTGATAGTGCACCAAGGAGAAGTTTATCTTGTCGGAACCAGGATTTATAGGCCGGGTTGGGTGTAGTTATAGCGGTGGCCGGTTTGGCCGGAGTAGCATCGGTGGCTGCAACCGCGGGTGTGGTGATGGTGAGGGTTTCATCCGGTGCGGTTAAGGTACCGTCAAGGTATTCGTAAAGATCAAGCCCTAAAAGTGTTTCAATTTGTGTTTTCGAAGCTATGAAGTTTGTGGATGTAAGTTTGAGGATGTGAGTGAGGGATACCATGATGAGGGGTTTGGTGGGTTCATCGTTGTTGGGAATAAGGGAGAATTCAGAGGAGGATGCCATAGGAATTTTGGGGTGGCGGCTGCTGATGGAGGAGTGGCGGCAGTATTCTGTAAGTGGGCGGGTAGGGCAAAGCAGTTAGGGATCTTTTGAGCTCGATACCATGTAATAGATATGAGAGAAAGTGAATTGGTTCATGAAAGCCGTAGTTTTACTTGTATTCACAGTAGAGATTATATACAAGAGATTGCTTGAAGAGCACACTATAGAATTCTATTCTAATTAGGAAAACTATACACAAAGAAAACCTAAGTTAATAAGGTAACTATATACACATGAATTAGGAATTGATATTGGCTTCCTTAACAATAAGTACCCCAAATCCCTCATTTATTTTCATTCCAAAAACAACAATTTCTTTCAACCCTTTCAGTCTTAAACATGACAGACAGCTCATCGTTATCTCTTTCACTATGTCATGTCGATATGGACTAATGGCAATTTGAATAAACCTCACGGATTTAGACCCAGGTAAAAGGTCCTTTAATTGTCTAAATGACGGTGTATAATCCTAAAAATTTATGTAAATGGCACATGACTGTTTTGGACTAAAAGTCAGTCACTTCTTTAGTTATTATATCAATTGACAATAAAATACCCCATCCGTCTCAAAATATCTTCGCATTTGACTATTCAAACTTTTTAAGGATATAAACACTTGCTTCACTAGCTATGCTTTGTTTAAGCCTAAAATGTAGAGCTGTGTGAAGAATTTTTTGAGACAATGAGAAATGGCAAATGAAAAGATCATTTTGAGACGGAAGGAGTATCAAATATAAAAATTGGATTGTGAAATTTATAAATTTGAGAACCAAAATGTAAAAGTAGTAAACAGGAATATATGAGACGGGAATACGAGTATCAAACATTACTCTTTTCTGTACTTAAATGAGTGTTAATTTTTAAGAAATTTTTGTTCCAAAATGAGTGTCCATTTTGATCATAACTTTGTCCCTAAATGTTTTTTTTTTTTTTTTTTGAAATTTTTTTCGCCGGTCTCTTTATACTTGCAAAAACTAAATATTTGTAAATAGGATTATAAGATTGTATATGAATTTTGCCACCAAATTGTGCAAACAGTTGTATCCCTTAAAATGAAATTTGAACACTCATTTAAGGACTTAGTAGTAATAAATAGGTACATTCTCCACACTCCTGAACACACTCAATCAAATTTGCTTAATTTACAAAGAAAAGCAAACAAATAATCATAACCAACCCACAAAGGAAAAAAAAATCATCTTTCATCTCCATCCCATTCTCTTTTCTGCTTAGGCCCAGTAGGTCCATCTTCCCCAGCAACTTCCCTAGGCAAATGACTAACAATACCCTCCAACTTTGTATTCTCCAATCTCTCAATATCTGCATAAGTCTTCTTAGGCCCCCATTTTCTTGCATATTTCAACCAAGCCGGTTCAAGAATCTCCAAATAATCCCCCGCCACAATCGAATACTTCGCCCCCGTGTCGATAAACTTATCACTCTTCGCCGTATCATTCCTCAACCCGACCACATCCGTCCCCTGAACCTCACAACCCTCGCATGGATAACAAGCGTGCCCATGCAAAGACGCGTAAGCGATAAATTTATTTGTGCCATCTATGAACTCGAGTAATGAACTATCCATCCATACCCCTCCACTATGCTTCGCGAAATAAACGCTATACAAACCCCGTCAAAGTTGCTTACACGTAGGGTCACATGTTCCCAATCCCCAACGTGCCCGCCTGTCCTGCTCATTGAGTAATCGACCACCCCAATTTTTGCAGTCGCGGGCCCGTTATACGGATAGAATTTCCATATTTGGATATCGGTAAAAGTTGCTCCTAAAGTTGGCTTTACATGAATGTAGGTTTCGGCCTCCTTTAAATTTCCTTTCTTGACCTCCTCGCTAGCCTTTTCATCAGTGGGGAGGTCTAGCCAGTACTCATCATCATTCGAACCTTCTTGAGGAAGGTTCGAATGATCTAGTTCAACGCTCACAGGGTTCGACTCTTCACCTTTGTGGTACAACTGAACTCCGTTAGCGAAATACCAATTTACGGAGGCGGGAAAGTAGGTCTCCTTAGGATGAAAGTGGAGAATTGGGGAGTAGGCTTGAATTATAGCCTCAACTTGGGTAGTTTAGGCATAGCGGTTAAATTGACATAGAAATTATTGTTTTTCAAGCAAAAAATAGATAATTTTGAAATATCCTCACCTTTATTTAGGCCTATGAATGTACCCACACCAACACCTTGACCTCTCACCCATACATTCCTAGGCCTAAGTCCATACACATTAAACTCATCAACATCAACCTCTTTACCTTTACCCCAAATCCATTTACTAACATCACATTCCTCAGTAAAATCTTCTCTAACACACCGGATTTTCTCAACGGAGGGCTTTTCCGGTGAGGTCGTGACGACGTGCCCCACCGGTTTATAGCCCTCCGGTGGAGTTGGTAACCAAATGTAGCCGGGGACATTGTGGTTCAACCTTTTAGATGGCTCACTTTTCCACACTAAGGTGTAATCAATTGGTTTCGCTAGAATTTCTCCGGCGACATCTTTTCCGGCGAGAACCCATCCGAAGAGAGGTTTATTGTTGGATTGGCAATACGAACCGAGCATGAAAAATCTATCGGGGATCGAAGATGGCTCGAAAAAACTTGATCCTTGATTATCCGGTCCACCTCTATATGTAGACCAAATTTTGGTGAAAGATGTAATTTGACTAACTTCAAGTCCTCCTAGATCAATTGTTCCACTTGCAAAACCTTCACCTATAAAGATGAACTCAAGATGGATCAGATTAGATTAGACCCAATTGAGAAAAAATGGCTTCATAATCGCAAAAAATAAAATCCAAAGTCTATAAATTATAATGGAAAATGTATTGAACTCAATTTCGAAACCGCGAAAATGAGAATAAAATCTTTATGTTAAGTTGAGAACTTGAGATAGCTTAGACCCAATTGAGAATATGATAGTAAAATCGCATTAAACGCGAATATAAACACTATAGTAAGTCGAAATAGATTAGACCCAATTGAGAAAATAACCGTAAAAAAAAACTGCGAAAGAAGCATAAAAATTACTCTAAATGGATTAAAATTAGACAAATTGAGAAGATGATAGTAGTAAAATGGAAGAACAAGAATATGAACTCTATATTAAGTCGAACTGGATTAGACCCAATTGAGGAAATAACCATAAATAGCAACAAAACAAGAATTGGAACTTTATATTAAGCAAAAATGGATTAGACCCAACTGAGGAAATGTCATAAAGTTATGAAAATTGACAAAAATAATAAGTTTAGAATAAGTAGATAATACTAAAAGAGTAAGATCAAGAATAATAACCTGGTGGCCAAGATGGGATTGGAGAGGGAAGCTTGAAAATGTTGTCAATGGGCAATTTTTTTGGATTTGTGGTACCTAAGCTATTGCCCATTTTCTTGGCTTTCTTAGTTAAGAAGAAGACTATATAGATAGAGAAGATGACAATAAAGAAAGGTGTACAGAAATAATGTAGTAGTAATGTGGACTGGCCGGCCATCTCCTCTTGAATACGTGTTAATTTGTCGAGTGTGATTTTATTTTATTTTAATTGGTTGGTATGCCACCTTTTATGTATATTTATTCCTTCCGTGTCTCGGATCATATTTCCAACCTTCCATTTACACCGAGATTAAAAAAGGCATAATTCCACAAGGCCCCTTCTCCCAGATCATTATACCATAAAAGTTCACCTGAGATCCAAAAGTCCACCTCCACCCATTGTCCAAATCAAAATTCCATAAAAGCCCAAAAACCCATCTCACACTACTCAGGTCAGGCTGCCCCCAAACCCAATGCCCAGGCCCGATGTCCCGACCCGCCCCGGATCCAGAACTCAATGCTAGCCACCCCTTTTAATTAAAAGCAAAAATGTTGTTCCCAGGTTTCGAACCTAGGTCTTTTATAATAACAACCATGTCTTTACCACTAAGCCAATGCATTGCTTGTTTCTAATTTTGCAATATTTATTATTACTAACTGAAATCTAGACGAAACTAAATTACAAAACTTGAGATTTTACAATTAATTAATGAAAAACTTGAATATTCACAAAAACACAATTTTTTTAATATATGTTAGAATATTAAAAACATGATTTAAGAATATAAAATATCTAAAGCTTTTTATTAAAAAAATATGAAAGACCTAAAAAATAAAATAAATTATATTTGCGAAAATACATTATTTCATAATATTTTATAAGTTTTTAATTATCACCCTTCTGTTAAGGCATTTATTTACATAAATGACACCAACTAAGTCTATTATATACTGAAAATATGAGAATTATAAGAAAATAAACTAAATAACTCTTATACCTTAAATATAAGAGTAATTCTAGTCTTATATTTTAGATATATAATTTCTTTAAAAAATGGGGATTTAATGTGAGAAAATTACTCTCATATCTAAAGTATAAGAGAAGAACTAGTCTTATACTTTCGGTATAAGAGTTAATATTAAAAATATATTAGAACAACTTGATTAATGTTTCACAACATTTAATAATAGAAGTATCATTCTTGCCAAAATAAATGTCAGCAATTAAAACTTCCAATCAATTAATGAAATTCTTGATTATTCACAAAAACATTAAATTTGTAAAATAAATATCATTTTACATTAAAAACATGATTAATTAGGTCTTATAATTTGTATCAAAGTCTTGTAAATTCTTATTAAACATGTAAATTGTCTCATATCAGACTCATGAGAGCCATTTACAAAGGTCTCATATCCGACTCATGAGTCTCTTAAATGTCTCATAAGTGATGTTTTAAGTCTTATAATTTGTATCAAAGTCTTGTAAATTCTTATGAGACATGTAAATTGTCTCATACCAGACTCATAAGTCTATTTACAAAGGTCTCATACCAGACCCATGAGTCTCTTAAATGTCTCATAAGTGCATTTTTTAGGTCTTATAATTTCTATCAAAGTCTTGTAAATTCTTATGAGACATGTAAAAAAGTCTCATATAAGACTTATGAGGATCTATTTACAAGGTCTCATAGCAGACTCATGAGTCTCTCAAAGGTCTCATAAGTGTATTTTTTAGGTCTTATAATTTGTATCAAAGTCTTTGTAAATTCTTATGAGACATGTAAAAATGTCTCATATAAGACTTATGAGGGTCTATTTACAAGGTCTCATAGCAGACTCATGAGTCTCTCAAAAGGTCTTATAAGTGCAAATAATGACAATTTGGTAATAAGGACTTAAATAGTGTCATTTTATATAAATAGTTTACTGGAGGGTGCTAGTAAAAAAAATTAAAATTAAAATTCGATATTGCACAAAATTATAATTTAATTTATCTTTGGGTCTTTTATATTTCTAATAAAATATTTAAATACTTTATATATATTTTTTTAAATCTTGTTTTTCGTTTTTTTTTTTTTTTTATTTTTTTAACAAAAAGTTGATGTTTTGGGAATAATCAAAAATTTTATAAATTGATTTAGAATCTTGTTTTTTCTTCACTTAGTTTCATTTAGGCGCAATAATAATAGAATATATTGCAAATTTTGTATCAAACAGTAGGCTGGTGTAGTGGTTAAGTTGTTAGTTTTCACAATAAGTCATGGGTTCAATTCCCATACCCAACATTTTAATTTTGCATCCAAACAGTGAGCTGGGCTGGGCATGGGCGGGCGGGCATGGGCGGGCTGGGTATGGGCGGGCTGGGCTGGGCAGGGTATGGGCGGGCTGGGCTGGGCAGGGCATGGGCAGGGCTGGGGCGGGTTGTGGGCTGTGGTGGGTTTAAATGGGATTTTGATCTGACCTTGGGTTTTTATGGCATTTGGATCTCACCCAGGGGGCCTAGAGTCCAAAGCCCATTAAAAAATGGTGAAAGTGATGTAAGTGTTGTGAGTACTCCCAAAACCAATTGGTTTGGGCTTACGCGTGGACATAATCAGGTGACGTGGGGCTAGATCATCGTGGGCCGAACTTTGGGCTCGCACGTGCAAAGAGCCAGCTCTGATACCATGATAAAGTCTGAGGTTCAATCCCAAAACCAATTGGCTATGGAGGAGTGGCCCTGGATCTTTATATAGTCAGGCTTTGGCTAGTTAATTCCCGATGTGGGATAAATGCTTCAACAAGTACAAAAGTAAAGTGAGAGAAAAAATGAATGGAGAATTGTAAGTTGATTAGGGTTGTGAATATAAATGTAAAGTAAGAGAAAAAAATGAATGGAAAGAATGGTTAAAATTATTTCTATTCTTAAAATGTAAACAAATACTTTGAGACGTACTAAAAATAACGAAAGGCGAACATTATGCGTACGCTGAGAGTAAGGTAGCTCACTAGTAATGCCAACTAGGGATGGCCAAACCGGACCGGAACCGGACCGGAACCGGAAAACCGGACCGGAACCGGACCGGAAAAGCCCGGAACCGGAGCAAACCGGGGAGGAAACCGGAACCGGACGAACCGGAACCGCAAGGCATGCGGGCCGGTTCAGGGTCACATATATGCCGAACCGGACCGGAACCGGAACCGGAACCGTACCGAAAATCCCTTATTTTTCAATAATTTTAAAGGAGAGGACCGGAACCGGACCGGAACCGTACCGGAACCGGACCGAACCGGAACCGTATTGTGCCAAACCGGAACCGGAACCGGGGTAAGTGCGGGCCGGTTAAGGGTCACCCATTTGACGAACCGGAACCGGCGGTTCCGAACCGGAACCGGGCCCGGAACCGGTTTTGGCCATCCCTAATGCCAACCGCCAATTAGCTATTAGCTTTATTGATGGAGTGAGAGGGGAGAAGTGGATATTGTTTAAAGACTTTTCTCCTCTCAATTAGAAAGGTATCTAAGGTATTTGTTGAAACATTTTCTTCAAGTTTGTTTGATCAAATTTTATAAAGTTAATTAATAATTTCCTCTTCTCATATAATAGTTGTCAAAATCTATTTGTCATATTTATATAAAAAAAAACCGTATTTTATTTGTTATTTATATTATACTATAATAAAATTAACTTGTAGACAATTTGCTAATTAAAAATGTAATACTTACTTTGAACGTATAAAAAAAGGGCAAATGACAAATTAGAGCCCAATGTTGACATACTTACTAGCTAGGGGTGTCAGTGGTTCGGTCCAGATTGGGACCGAACCGAACCAAACCATACGGTCTGGTTCGGATTTTTAAGGACGAGTGCTTCGGTTCGGTCTCAAAAATTATTAAACCGCATGGTTTGGTTTGGTTTGTGGTCTGACCCCTTCAAACCAAACCAGACCAAACCACGAGACAGAACCGCCAAACCGAACCATCAAACCAAACTACCAGACCAAACTGTCAGACCGCATATATTAGTCATATATTTGTATGTTAAGTAACATCCACCTTTGAAATATTAAAAAAAAAAAAAAAAAAAAAAAACTACATTACATTAGACTATTCTTAAATCTCGTTTTGCATCTTATTCAATATTCACTAGAAAAAACCTGTGCTACGCACGGGAATTTATTATAATTTGTTTTTTATTTTAGTTAGTCAAGTAAATTTATTATGATTAGAATAAAATATCATAAAATACAACTAAAAGAAAGGACGTGTAGAAAGTAAATAATCAATTACATTGTGATTTTTAATTTAGTTTAAGGGGATAAATTAAAGAGTAAACCGTTTTCTAACTTTTGGATTTAAAGCTAAGATTATTATTTTTTGTGAATTTCTTTTGTTTACTAAATTACTTAAAAGTTGTCTTAACATAAACTTTTTAATGTGGCTTTATATTTTAATTATGACTTTTCATTTCTTATATCCTAGAAGTTAAAGTTACTTTAACATAATAATTATTAATGTATTAAGTTATATTGAGACTTTTCATATTTCAGTAACAGATTCACTTAAATGAATGCATATACTTATTTTTTCACAAATGAATCCATATAAAAAATTTATATGATGCAAATTTATAGTATTAATACACTCATAATAATTAATGTAATAATTTTAAAGTAAGTATAATTATACAAACGTATATATAGATTTCATCACGTGTTATATTTGTTGAGGCACATGGTTAACAAAATTCTGCATTGTGTTCACTTCATTCGCCTTCTTTATTCGTTAAATATTCTTCTTCCTCCGTATTTTCTCTTTTGAACAAAGTCTAAACCATGATTTGAATCGTCATATGAACCTCGGTTTGAATGATGGTTTGAACCACTATCTAAACCACAGTCTACAGTGGCGGATCTACACTAAAACATTTGGTGTTGCCTACTTTTTGCGAGAAAAAAAAAACACCGTGAAACTAAAATGAACGGGGGTTCGGGGGCAGCGCCCCCGTTTTTTTTTTTAGTGTACTCTGGTATTAGTGCTTCTTAAAGACGAAAGTTACCCTTCAAGTGTGACAACTCAAAAAGGAATATCAACCTTCAACCTTTTCAAGTGGGATGGAGATAGTAAAATACTTAGGCAATTTACCCTAAGTAAAATTTTGGGAATTATTGGAAAAGGTCGATGCTCCATTCTAAAAATAGCTAGTAAAGAAAAAATCATTCACACAATAATATTTGATAAATCGACAAAATAGAAATAAAAATGATGAGCAAATTTAAAAACATAAGTTGTCAAGATTTTTTTATTTATTTTTTTTAAAATTTGAACAAGAAAGCTTATGTCATGAACAACTACAAAATTTTATATTAATGTCAGTTAAAGTGATGGTTAAGATTTTTTTTTAACTTTTTTTTTTACATTGATGTTTTTAAAAAGAAAATCATAGTAGAGGGAAAAAGTATTTTTAAGTGGTATCAAAAGAATTTTACAAAAACATTGAAGAAAGCTCACCTATTAGAGTTTAAAAAAAAATGGAAACTATTTGCAACTAGTGGGAATTGAACCCATGTCACTTGGCAAAAAAACTAACATCTCAACCAACTAAGCTACCTAAAGATTATGTAAACTAGGCGCACAGTTATGAAATTATTTACTCAAAATGTAAATAAAAATAAATAATATATATATATATATATATATATATATATATATTTTAATTTTTTTTACCATTGCCTGGGCAATGGTAGGCACACTACTAGATCCGCCCCTGACAGTCTAGACTATGGTCTGAACCACAATCTAAACCGCAGTCTTAAGCCTAGCGCGCCCAGACCCCCCTTGGTCCGCCCGGGTCATATGCCTTGCGCGCCCGGACCTTCAGTGCTGCTCTGTTCGGAATTACGAAATCTTCCTGTTGTTTAATCCTTTAACTCGGCGTCCCAAATTCAAAGGCATTAACCCAACACAATCAATCCAAACCCCATTTTATTTATTTTCCAATTTTTTTGGCATTAGCTTGTTTCTTTCTAGTCTCTGAAGTTCGACATTTGCTTGTGCATACTACTACATCGATAACTAATGCACTTGCTAGGTTATTATTACAAGAGGGAGATTTCCTCCGTCAGTGGTGGTGTTGATGTTTGTGTCGGTGGTTAAGGGTAAGTGGCGACGGTGATGGAAATTGTGGTGATGATCGATGTTGGTGAGTGGTGGTTAGATGGTATTGGCGATAGTAGTTAGTGATAGTGATGGTGGTAGCGGTAAATGGAGGTGAAGTTGTGTTAATGGTGGTGACTTGTGGTGGTAGTGGCAGTGATGGAACTCGTGAGTGGTAGCGGTGATGATGGTAGATGACGGTGATTTTTGGAACCATTAACACTTTGTTGATTGATCATGGAAATATGCTCTTGTATGAGATTCATGTAAATATGTCGTTGTAATCCTACATCAGCATTCCACATATGCAATTTTTTTGCGCGTGTTACGTCTTAATTTTCGCCTAAGCTCTCTTAGTAAGCTTCTTCAATAAATTTTAGTTAAAAAATTGATAGTGGTCAAATATATATATATTAAAGTTGACCAAAAAAGCTATGGTATTGACATGTGGACAAACAATGGAGAAAGCTTGCATTTGGAGAAGCCACATCAACAATATACTAATAAATAAGTGACTTTTCATTTTCTTTTCATTAGCTAATACTATTAGCTAATAATAATAGTTACTATAAAGGGTAACTATAATAGTTAACTATAATAGTTAACCATTATAGTTAACTATTACTCTTATTAGTAATAGTTAGTATTATAGTTAATTATATTAGTTAACTATTACTTTATTAGTAATAGCTATTATAATAGTTACCTTATGTAGTAACTAATAGTATTAGTTAATGGTATTAAGCAAATAACAGTTAACTATTAATAGTAAGAGTATTAGTTAATTATAATAGTTATTATATAAGTTAAATATTAATTTTTAATATTAATTAATCATAATAGTTACTATATCAATTAACTATTACTATTAATAATATTAGTTTATTATAATTATTATTATTCCCTCCGTCCCAGTTTAAAGTTCTTACTTTCCTTTTTGGTGTGTCACAATTTATATTTAACTATTATAATTAACTATTAAATAAAATAAAAATTACTATTAATAGTGTTAGTTAATCATAATAGTTACTATATATATTAATTATTACTATTAATAGTATTATTAGTTAATCATAATAGTTACTATATATGTTAACTATTATTATTAATAGTATTAGTTAATCATTATACAATAAATGTTAATATTTAATATTAATAGTACTCGCTCCGTTCGAGAATAAGAGTCTTACTTTCTAATTTTGTACGTCCCACTAAAAGTCTATTTCCTAAAAGGACAAATGATGAGAATAAATTAATAGTGTTTTGGACAATTATACCCTCAACACATTTGCAATGTTTACCAATTTTCTATTATGTCTTTAATAAGTGTGCACAAACAAGGTAGGACTCTTACTCTAGGGCGTAGGGAGTATTAATTAATTATAATAGTTAATATAGAGATTAATTATAACTATTAGTATTATTAGTGAATAATAATAGTTATTATATATGTTAATAAGTACAATTAATAATATTAGTTAATTATAATAATTATTTTAATTATTACTAAAAAATTAACACAAAACCAATCAACTTATTATTCCCTCTCATTCGTTCTCTCTCCTAATTTATTTTTACACTCACAACACTTACTTTACTTCCATCATTTCTTAATCTCCATGCAAATAGGAGGTAAGACTCTTACTCCGGGACGGAGAGAGTGATATTTAACCATTATAACTAACTAATACTATTAATAGTATTAGTTAATTATAATAGTTAAATATAATTATTAACTATAATAGTTACTATATAATTAATTATTATTATTAATAGTATTAATTAATCCTAATTGCTATAATATATATTAACTATTACTATTAATTATATTATTTAATCATAATAGTTAATATATATGTTAATAATACTACTAATACCATTAAGTTTTTAAAATATTCATACAACAAACTTAAATATACTTCTAAATTAATTAAAAAACATATTTATTACAACTATGTACAACCAAAGCTATGAAAATGTTTTGATTAATTTAAAATATACATATATTTTCAAATAAAATTATTATGTTAATTTTTCAATTAAAAACATCAAAAAAATGAAAATACAAAAACATTAACGGAATAGATTCTCGTGCGGAGTACGGGTTACCTACTAGTATATCTTATTTTTCGTGAGTTTAAGAGCAAGGATATCAATTATTGAGTTTGAAAATGGAACTTATTGGGACTATGGAAATACTTCCTCCGTCCCGGATTAAGGTTAATACACATCATTTGCATGCTTAAGGAATCATTAAAAAAAGGTAAAAAGTCAAGTGATTGGGGATATAATTTTTTTAAAACACTATTTTATAATGTAAGTGAATAAAAAGTAAGTCAGCAAATGATAAAACAAGGTGATAAAACAAACTTAGTTGAGAATTAATGAAACACCCCAACAGGATAATCCATAGAACGTGTCTCCCTATGGGTCATGATTAGATCAAATCAAATCTTGAACTTATTATTAAGATAATAAACATGATCAAGTGTAAACTAATACTAAGGTGCACATAATTTATGATTTGAGATTAGAGACTTGATCATGTCATGTTGTTGGGATTGGAGTCCTAAACTACGAGGAAGCAATGGGGAGAAGGAGTCTAAGTCCTGGGAGTTGGTGAGATCAAGAAGGAGTTCAATTTGGAGGATAATTCATGGGCGGAGAAGTAGGCGGGCGCTCGGTATGGTGCAGGCGCGCGCTTGAAGACGACAGTGAGTTGGTCCGCCTGGAAAACAATGCAGGCGGGCGCTCGCATAGACCCAGGCGGGCGCTTGGTCAGTCGGCCAGAATTATTTGTTTCCTATTTTGATGCAATCTCTACCAAATCGACCTAGGGCTTCCTTGTACTGCTATATAAGCATAGATACGACCTAGAACACATTTTAGCAACATATTAAAAGTTGTTTAATAATATATTGGCTTGGAAATTGCCCCCGAACGTAGTTCATGTGTTGAACGAACCGAGTAAACAATTCTTGTGTTCTTGTGTGTGTGATTCTCTATTATTGTGCTTGTGGGTTTTGTGTTCTTGATCTAGATTGCAACGGGGTACCACTAAATTCCCAACAACTGGTATCAAGCCTGGTTGGTTGATGGGCCCGACGCGAAGTGGACCACGTGCGAGATGTGTGGGAGTCTCCTATGTGTGATCTCGCGAAAAAGACCCTTGTGTCGAAAGTCTTCCCGATAAAGGTGATCGGGCGGCGTGTCCCGCAGATGGTGTTAGCGGCGGTACAAGTTTCGCTGGAGGTACTTGAGTTGAGGGGAGGTTTGTTGGGGTGTCAACCCAAGTCCCACATCGACAATTGAATGAAGAATTGACTAGTATATAAAGGTGTCCACACACTCCATTAGTATGAGGCCTTTTGGGAGATGACCCAAAAACAAATCCGTGTGGCTGGGCCCAAAGCGGACAATATCATACTAATGTGGAGTGGTGGGGGTGGTCGCGGTCCCAACAATTGGTATCAAGAGCTTTGGTTAGGAGGATTCAAAGTTTCATTCGTTGATTATTTTGAATCACGTTTTGGGGACTTTGTGAAGCAATCAAGATGAAGAACTCAATATAGAAATTCAACAGTGTGAATTTCACATTTTGGAGGACAAGGGTTGAAGACTACCTTTATTGTAAGTATCTTCATAAACCCTTAGGTGAGAAACCCGAAGACATATCACAAGGGGATTGGGAGACGTTAGATCGGAAGGCGTTAGGAGCGGTGAGGAGCGCTCTAACCGACGATGTTGCACGGAACGCGATGGAGGCCAAGACAACGGTGGGGTTGCTACAGATGCTGTCAGACATGTATGAGAAGCCTTCGAATATCAATAAGGTGCATTTGATAAAGAGGTTTGTGAATACGAAGATGTCGGAGGGGCAGACAACAGCATGTCATATCGGCAGTTTCAAAGGTATGGTGGACCAATTGAAAAGTGTTGATATTACTTTCTCTGATGAAGTGTTAGCTTGTTTTTTCTAAAATCGTTGCCGGATAGTTGGGAGGTTACTGTCACAATGATTAGTACGTCGAAGGCACCATTGGTGTATACGGAAGTTAGAGATCTCATCCTTCAAGAGGAGTTGAGAAGGAAAGAGAAAAGGGAGAATCTTCCGTAGATGGGGCTGCACTTAGGGTGGAGAGAACAAGGGGAAGGGGAGGACCGAAAAAGGGGAAAAACAAATCGGTCAAGTGCTACAATTGTGGCGCGCTAGGTCATATTAGTTATGACTATCCGGATAAGGATGGTGATGCACACATGGTGGATGATGCGGATGTATTAATCCTAGGAGAGAGCAGTCGGGTGAAGATTGGGTGTTGGATTCTGGAGCTTCTTGTCATGCTAGTGGGGATGCAGAATCAATGGAGCGGTATAAAACTGGAGATTTTGGGGTTGTCTATCTTGGTGATGTTCATCATTGAAGATCAAAGGTAAGGGGGATGTGATGATGAAGACACCTAATGGGGCTGTTTTACAATTGCACGATGTGATGCATGTTCCGGATTTGAGGAGGAGAGTGATTTCCGTTGGACAACTTGATAGTGAAGGGTATGGTGTAACCTTCATGGGTGGGCTTGGGAAGTCACAAAAGATGCTAAGGTGATAGCTCATGGGGTTAAGGAGAAGATGTTGTACTCTACCTACAATGTCGATGTTCGCTCGGGTGGGAGCAAGAGGCTAATGAACCGGCCTATTGGTGTAGAAAGGAGAGACATCAAGAAACGGTATGTTAGGGGGGAGAGGGACGCAAAGTTGATCAACGCGGTGTGGAAGTCCAAGTGCCCCTACAGAGAGCGTATTCAGACCAAGAGAAGACAATGCAAGAAACAAGGTATGTCCAAGTTTCAAGGGGAAGCATTGCGAGGAAGGTAGGTCTGGAGGGAGAAGGCGAAGTTAGACTTGCGGGGAGAAATCAAGGTAGAAGCTGATTTGGAGAGGCAAGAACTATCTAACACGGAGGGGTTGAAACGTCGCTTGGTTTCAACTCGCCTTAGTACTTAAGCGGGGAGGCAAGGTAATGTCAAGTCAATATGGGAGTAAAATGTGTTCAAAGGTGTTCATTCCGTGGTGGGAGTTGATGGGTGTTTATATGCTTATGAGTTTAGTCTCCAGGTGGGAGATTGTTGAGATTGGAGTCCTAAACTACGAGAAAGCAAATGGGAGAAGGAGTCTAAGTCGTGGGAGTTGGTGAGATCCAGAAGGAGTTCAAAATGGAGGATAATTCCTGGGCGGAGAAGCAGGCGGGCGCTCGGTATGGTGCAGGCGCGCGCTTGAAGACGACAGTGAGTTGGTCCGCCTGGAAAACAATGCAGGCGGGCGCTCGCATAGACCCAGGCGGGCGCTTGGTCAGTCGGCCAGAATTATTTGTTTCCTATTTTGATGCAATCTCTACCAAATCGACCTAGGGCTTCCTTATACTGCTATATAAGCATAGATATGATCTAGAACACATTGTAGCAACATATTAAAAGGTGTTTAATAATATATTGGCTTGGCAATTGCCCCCGGACGTAGTTCATGTGTTGAACAAACCGGGCAAACAATTCTTGTGTTCTTGTGTGTGTGATTCTCTCTTATTGTGCTTGTGGATTTTGTGTTCTTGATCTAGATTGCAACGGGGTACCACTAAATTCCCAACACATGTGTGGATGGACATGATGGCTATACCATGAGGAAATGCCCAACTACTCTCCTATACTTACAGCTAACAATTTAGTATTACATATTATTGTATCCATAAGAATATTCATATTTTAATGTTGGTGATGAATATAATTAAATTTTAACTAAATATTTGTATTAATTTAACTATTGTAATAAAATTTAAGAAATTGAATTGACCAAAAAAAATAACAAATTCAAACTGAAAAAAAAATCTGGTAATGGCTTATTTCAGATTAATACAATACGATCTCCATTGTCCAAATTCAAGATTTTTTGTACAAAAATGAATAATTTTTTTTAAAAAAAAATTGTCCTTCAATATTTTTATTATTATACTTGCAAAACAAATTGTTTGAAAATATATAACAAAAATTATTATGAATTTTTTTATTTAATTATATAAAAAATTTATTTTTTTATAAAACTATTAACTAAAATAATTTTTTTAAACATTTATGAAAAGAACTGAGCGACTAATTAACGGGGGAAAATAGCACTTTAGTGCCATAAAGTTTACATGAAGTTGCAATGTAAGACCTAAAGTTACATTTGCTGCAATTTAGTGCATTATGTTCACAGTTTGTTGCAATCTGGTGCAAAAATGGATGACAATCGATGAAAGCTAACGAAATAAACGGAAAGTGTAACGAGTGTCTTTTATTTTTACATATTCATCCCCTATAGTTTAGTCATTTACAAGAGTGTATTGTAACTATAAATATTAATAGGAAAAGGCAATATTAAGTAATACCATATAAATGAGTTCGAAAAAGGTTAAAATAATATGTAAGAAAAAAATAAATAAAATATACGAATGAATTCGAAAAAATTTAAAGCAATATGTTCGGAAAAATAGAGAAACTGTAAGGAAGTAAGAAAACAATTTTAATAAATTATGCATATCCTTTAAAAGATTATATTGTAAAAATTAATACACTTAATAGACTAATACAAATAATATGTTTTTTAACATACAAACACTCATAGAAAGAAAAAAAAAACATCAAAGAGATGGTTTTGTTAATAAATATATTTAAAGAGATGGATGTTACAACTATTTTTTTTATTTGAGAAAGTAAAAATTAGTATGAAAAAATATTTTTTCAATAAATATTAAACTTATTTGTTCACCAGATAATGCTTTATTTATTAATATTTATTGCTAAAATATTTTTTCACAAAACTATTAAACTTCAGGGGCTGAATAAGCAAATTGAAAAGACACTCGTTACACTTTTCATCTATTTCGTTAATTTTGTCAAATGTCATCCATTTTTGCACCAGATTGCAATAAATTGTGAACATAATGTACTAAATTGCAACAAATGAAACTTTAGGTCCCACATTGCAACTTCATGTAAACTTTATGGCACTAAAGTGCTATTTCCCCATTAAGGGCTCCTTTATACTCTCTCCGTTCCAAGTAAGTTGAAGCATTCATTTTAAAGTTGAGAAATTAAATATACTAATATTATATTAATAAGTTAATGAGGTTAAGAGAATTAGTGAAAAGGAGAAAATGAGGTTGAGAGGCAAAAGAAAATGAGAGGATTATATAGTGCGTGGCAAAAGTGTTAAAGGTGTGGGGTTAGTGAGCTGTTTCAATCATAAATACTCACATACACATGGTTACAATATCAACCACTGTCGCTTGATGTTCTTATCCTTTGCATCTTCTTCTTCTATATGGTCCACCTAAATTGATTTATAAAATTTCATTTAAAAAATCTAGATAATTTTAAGATCTCCATTCAGGCATTTACCTCTTATAAAAATAATTCTAGTCTGACGTTTGTGTGAACAACGTGATTGAAATTTTCACCAATAATTAATCTATAAATACTAAATGAGAGGAAAACCGTATTTTTTTTTCTTAAAAAAAAAAAATCTTGGTGCTATTATTACAATGTGATAGTAGTTCATCGAAACTTATAAACGTTAAGACTAACATTTGTAAAAATCATCGAGAACACCTAGATCCGTCTCATATAAGAGATGGGTCGATCCATGACCCGTATACAACATTCTCCGTGAAGCATAGGATCCCACCTCATTCTCTACTCAAAATCTGCCACGTGGCAGCGACCTATGGCAAAAAAAAAAATTGATTTTTTTTTGCAGTTTTTTTCGTTTGTCAAAAGTAATACTTAGGCTCCGTTTCTTTCGCGTAAAATAACTTCCGGAAAATGTTTTCCCCATTTTCCGGTGTTTGTTACGCACCGGAAAATGAGGAAAATATTTTCCGAAAAATGGTTTTCCCTCTTTTCTAAGTAAAATGACTTACGGATTTTTACTAAGTAAATCATTTTCCGGAAAATGTTAACTCTCTCACTCACACCCAACTCTCCATAAAACCCCACTCTACCCACTACACCTCTAACACCACCCTCTTCATCCATCCTATCCACCACCCACCCCACCCCACCCCCCACCACACCCAAAAAAAAAAAAAAAAAAATCTTTTCGCTCATATTAAAAAAAAATGAATATCTCCACCACCCCCAACTACCCCAGCACCCACCCTACCCCACCACCCCACCTAAAAAAAAAAAAACTTATTTTCACTCATATTAAAAAAAAAAAAAAACATCTCCACCACCCCCAACTACCTCAGCACCCCACCCCACCCACCCACCTCCCAACCCCCCCCCCCCAAAAAAAAAAAAAAAAATCAAAAAAATCACTCATATTAAAATTATTTTTGAACACCTCCCCCGCTCCCCCTCCCCACCCCTACCCCCACCACCCACCCCTACCCCACCCACCCATCACCCTACCCACCCCCACCAATTTTTTTACTATTATTAAACTTATTTTCTAACAACTCCCACACATTCGTGCTCCCTACCCCCACTACCCCATCAACCCTACCACCTACCCCCACCCACCCACCAAAAAAAAAAAAAAAATACTCATATTAAAATTATTTTTGAACACCTCCCCCACCCCACCCCCCCCAACCCACAACCACCCATCCCACCCCAACCCAAAATCTCCACCCACATTCAATTTTTTTCTCATAATAATTTTTTCCTCATATTAAATTATTATTATTTTCATATGAAAATATTTTCCGGAAAACATTTTCTTTAGGTTTACCAAACAACCAAAAACATGTTTATGTCATTTTCCGGAAAACATTTTCATTTTCCGGAAAAAAAATTACGGGAAATCTTTTCCGGAAATTGTTTTACGCGAAACAAACGGAGCCTTAGTCTCCGTTTGTTTCGCGTGAAACCACTTATGGAAAATGATTTCCCATAAAATGACATAAACATGTTTTTGGTTGTTTGGAAAATCTACGAAAAATGTTTTCCGTAAGATATTTTCATATGAGAAAAAATAATAATTTAATATAAGAAAAAGAAATACTATTATGAGAAAAAAAAATTGAATGGGGTGGGATGGGTGGTGTCGGGGTGGGGGCGGACGTGGGGGAAGAGGGGTGAGGCAGGGGTGGGGGATTGTGTTCGAAAATAATTTTAATATGAGTGAAAAGAAGTTTTTTTTTTTTTTGGTGGGGCGAGGTGAGTGGTGGGGGCGGGGGTTGTGTGGGTGGTGGGGTATGTGTTCAAAAATAATTTTAATATGAGTGAAAAGAAGTTTTTTTTATTTGGGGGGGGGGGGGTGTGGGGGTGGTGGGGGTAGGGAGCGGGAGTGTGGGTGTTGTTAGAAAATAATTTTAATAAGAAAAAAAAAGTTTTTTTTTTTTTTTTTTTTGGGGGGGGGGGGGTAGTGGGGTTGTGTTCAAAAATAATTTTATTAAGAGTGAAAAGAAGCTTTTTTTTTTTTTAGGGGGGAGGGGGTGGGGTGGGGTGGGGTAGTGGGGCTAAGAAGCGGGAGTGTTGGAGTTGTTAGAAAATAATTTTAATAAGAGTAAAAATTAATAAAAAAAATGGGGGGGGGAGGGATGGGTTAGGGTGGGGTAGGGGTGGAGTAGGTGTTAAAATATAATTTTAATATGAGTTTTTTTTTTTTTGAAAGGGGGTGGGTGGTGGGGTTTTGGTGGTGGAGGAGGTTGGGGAGGGAAGGTAAGATTGGAGGGTGGGGGTGGGGATATGATGGATGGAGGGGATAGTGTTGGAGGTGGAGTGGGAAGCGTGAGGTTGTATGAGGAGTTGGGTGTTTGAGTGAGAGAATTAACATTTTTCGGAAAATGACTTACGAAGTAAAAATCCATAAGTCATTTTACTTAAAAGAGTGGGAAAACCATTTTCTGAAAAATATTTTTCCCATTTTCCGGTGCGTAACAAACACTAGAAAACGGGAAAAACATTTTCCGGAAGTTGTTTTACACGTAACCAACGAAGCCTTAGTATAACTAAAAGCAACAACTGTTTTACTTATAAGTAATATTGTTTATACGTAAACGTAACACCTGTTTTACAAAAAAAAAAAAAACTCATTTTATTCATCTTTCAACTGTAATACTAACTATAAATACGTGTAACACTAACAATAACTAAATGTAATTATCGTTATACTGAAATGTAATAGTTTTTTGCAGAATATTTTTTTGAATATTTTGATTTTTTTTTTTAAATAACATTTGAAAAATAAAAACTTATATACATGAATATAATTTTTTGTACAATTAAATGTAACACTTTAGTATACGAAATTGTAACACATTTCTATAGATTATATAATACTTTTACATGTATCATGATAAATTGAACTCATTATAACGTATTATTTGAAAACATAGATATATTATGACAGAGCCGGTCATGTAAAATATGTGGCCCTAGGCTAATTTTTTAATTGGGGCCTTTTCAATAAAAGGTAAAATAAAATAATAGAGTAATCAATATCAAACTATTTTATAAGAATAATTAATTTTAAATAGTAATATGATATATGTTAGGAAAGTTCTACAAAAAAGAACTCGAATTACAGAATAATTGATAAATAAATAAATTTGAGAATGAATAAACAGAAACTAGACGGATTGTTTTGTGCCGAGCCGTGTGTTGAACACACTGTCCTTAAGACTTATTCGCCCCCTCACCAAGAGTGCTTGAGGTTGTCGTCGGACGCTAGTCTCCCAGGATAACTCGCACGAATCGGATGCTTCTCTGCACTAAGAGACTCCGGCGAATTGAATTCAGTGCCTGGACAGTATCACCACGAGTATGCAATGTAGGAGGCCAAAGGAGGAATGAACAAAATGCAACAACAGAGGGGCTGTGGAGATTGCTGGAAAATTTATTTGTTTCTGTTTTTCGTGCGTCTGAATACACTGGTTTGATGCTCTATTTATACTAGTCCATGAGCACTTCAATAGCAAAATTAATTAAAAAAAAAAAAGGATAAGCCTAATCCTTTGTTTAATTACTTGAGATAAAAAGAAGATAAGGCTTGACTCTTCATTTTGTATTCCATACAGATGGGATGAATCTGTTTTTAACTGTTTTTGAGCAAAAAATTGACTGTTAAAGTGAAAAATAAAAGCAAAAGGTGAGCTAGCGCGGACAAGCCAAATAGGTGCTACATTCGTGTCCGCAGGACGCGCACACACATGAGTTCGGACCTCGCAAGCCAAATTGGGTCCATGATTTGCACCCCCCCTGCGCGAGAGAGAGCCTCTATGCCCTACAAGCTTGAACACTACTAAAGTGCCCAAGCGTTTATACTAGCTTCCTTTCACCTTTCTTTCCAATGTGGGATAAAACACAATATCCCCATTTCAACCCACCAACTTCAAGCCTTTGTATCTCATTCATCCTAACTCAAATTGGACAAATGAATACATTATCTCAATATTCTCATGGAGTAGAACACAAACCCATAAACAACTTTGTCATTCGACAAATTATTTCTCAATTAATCAATACACAAAATTAAGGAAAATACTCATTTCCTTCACATTTTTCCAACAATTCCCCACATGAAGGAAATGATGAGGAATTTGGTGATAAAGTCCAACAGTTGAAAACCTGCATAGGATAGGTATGGGATTGCCCTTTGAACCTTCCCTTGTAGACGTATACTTATTCTACTCGCTAATCAGTAGACGCGATGTCCTTGAACTGCCAGCTTTTTGTGTAGCCAGTCATATACGTTACACAGGTATCTCCCTAACACATTCAATTCTCATAGCTGTGTCCATTTGTGGCCGTGGAACACAATGCCTGGTTCTGTGAGAGGGTCTAAGAATTGAGCCTCACACAATTCTCCTCAAAGCGGCCCCACTTCTCTCTCACATAGGTGATTCTTCTAAGTAACCCGGTTTACTCCATAAGAATCGTTAAAAGCCATAGGCTTAACTTTATTCATCTCGGGATGTCACTTTTAGGAATGGGTATGGGGTTGATCCCCACAGTGACGCTACAAGTCTTTTAACGGTTAGGTGGTCCCTTTTGAACCTAGATCTTGGGATATCCAGTCAGCTAGGTTTTTCCGCCGTGGTTAACTTCTCAAGAGGCTTTAAACCCATTCCCCTTATCGATCTCACAACAACCTCTCTATTTAACCATTTGGTTAACGGATCCGTTTTATCATTTGACTTGACATAGTCAAATTAGTAGAGAGTAGTTCTAATGGTTTTATGTCTTCGACTTTCATGTCAAGACTTACCATTATACATATTGCTTTGTGCCTTACCAATTGCAGATTGACTGTCACAATGTATACAGATTGGTGGCACTTGCTTTGTCCATCTTGGAATATCTTCTAAGAAATGGCGTAGCCGTTCCGCTTTTTCCCCACATTTGTCCAAAGCTATAAACTCAGATTCCATCGTGGATCTGGCTATAACCATCTGTTTAGAAGATTTACATGATATAGCTGCACCTGCTAATGTGAATACAAATCCACTTGTAGACCTTCAGTCTTGGATATTTGATATCCATGTAGCATTACTATATCCTTCAGATATCGATAGATGTCTAGTGTAGAGTAATCCTTAATCTCGATTGTATCTCAAGTACCTTAGTACTCTCACTATACATTTAGATTACTAGCATACCAATTCACTAGACTTCCAATAATTCTCGAGTGTTCAACTTGAAAAAAAACATCAGCTTTATTTTTCAATAGATGTTGACTCATGAATATTAGGTTCGAACCATTGCAAAATTATCCTTGCTAATTTCTCAAGAATTATCCATTAGATTTCTTAGAAATTTTCACTTCAAGGATAACATCTGCTAAACCCATATCTCTTGAACATTTCAAAACTTTTAAGAACTATATCATAACTTGCTTAATGCAAATTCAGGAGTTCTTCTTGAGGTTTTAAATCCAACGGTCAAATTAGCAAACTTCTTTAAGTTCAACATATATTCGATAGATTTAATCAACACTATGACATTTCCATTCATGTCATTTTTTATTAATCCACTTTCTTTCATGGTAAAATCAAGCTTTGATGTCATTATTTTGTGCTTGTTTCAAGTCATCTAGTGACTTTACTAACTTGCACACTTTACTTTGATCTATTTCATTCAAAGTATCACTTTAATCCATTTCACTCAAAGTGTCACTTTGATCTATTTCACTCAAAGTATCATTTGTTCATTTTCCATGAACTTGACATCAGTACATGATTTCCATTTATTTCAATCTTGGTTTTATATATATTCGATGTCAATGGATAATATATGACAACCCAATGAAAACTCATTACTTATATACACCACCATCTTGTACGCAAATATCCATTTTGTTGATGTTGGACTTTCTACTTTGCGAACCACCCCCACATTCACAAGTGTACGTAGGCCTACGTTTCCATACTTCATATGGAATTTACATTGCTTTCTTGGGGTAACCTATTCAATAGGCATTTAATTTCCCAAAGTAGACTCACTCACCACATTTTGGGTTAGTCCTAAATATAACAACAGTGCTATTAGTTCTTTCATCAACACCAATTGATATTAGTTTACAAGGTGGATATTGTGTACAAACACATGTTATATACACACTATAAGCATTAGTGTTTCATCCTCATTATCTCATTTTAAAGTTGGTTTCCAACTTCTCCATTCAATGAGACAATACTTATTACATATAACAATAAGATTGTTATCATTACCATTTGTTTGAACAATCTATCACTATACTTAACTTGTGATGATATAGTTCAACACACATTTCACATCTTGTTGAATCCCTTTTTGAATGTGATCCAACTAAAGAGACTTGTTCTCATTATTGATCACTAAATCAACCCATCGGTTGATACAATTTTTATTTCATTTATTCAAATCATGAAGATTATCCTTAATGACACCCACTGTTGTCAATAAAGATATGCATGACTTAATTTTGGCGTTTTAAACAAGTTTGACTAAACAAGTTTGTCTTTCGCACAAATTCGACTTTTCAGACAAATTTTGACTTTTCAAGTAAATTTGACCTACTTTGTCTTTGCCATAAGCATTTTGGTATGCTCTACCACATTTTCTTTTGCTATAAGAAGTGTTAACAACTTCTTCTCTGAAACTCTATTCTCTTTCCAACACAAAGATGAATAGCAAACATCTCAACATTTATTTCAATTCATTTACTTTTGAGGTGCTTCTTGAATTTTTCCAAGTGAAAAATAATTTCTCAATTTGTCACTTGAAAATTTCACTTAACACCATCCATTCGGCATGGATTTCATGAAAGACAATTTCAACTCTTCCATTTGACTTTTTACGGTCTATGGAGTCTAATATTTAAAATGGGAAATGGCTTACAATTAATCATTGTACCCGCATTCTCAATTTTATTGTTATAGTCGAAAGACTCCCACAATTCTTTTGCCATTCCTTTTCTCTCTAAACATTATAAAGAGAATCAGAGAGCTCATTAAGAACATAGTTCTTGCAAATGAATTCCCCATGCTTCCATGATAAAGGCAAAAGAAATCCATATGCTTCAACCGCATTTATGGCTTAAAACATCCATCTCATTTCCACCAAACTTTGTAGGATCTTCATTAAGAACCTCATTAAATTCAAGGTGGTCAAATAAAACATCTTTTGTTGCCAACATATAGGTCGAGGCCAACAAAATTTTTCTAACTTCTCACTAACGTGTGTCAAGTACACTCCACAAAAGGAGTCGTTCCCAATACTTTGGCTTTAATTTAAAACCAAATTATTACTTTGTTGTTACAACTATAACTCTCTTCCTCATTTTGAGAATTTTCTACAAAATAAATTGTTAATTCAATAGGAGAATTCACACAATTTATTTATTGTAACAACTATTATAAACCTCATGTTTCTTAATAAAATTTTAATTAGAGGTCAACTATTCCAAGAGAAAATTAAATTCTCATTCACAAAATGCACAAATTCTTTAGAAGCCCTTCATCTAAATTTTTGTGTCATTACCCATCATCTATAACAATAGGATTTAACAACTTCCTTAAAGAAGTTCTATTGTTTCTATCTTTATGACTTTTTGTTACTATTAACAATAATAAGCTTTAACAACTTCTTTCAAGAAGCCTTATTATGTTAATCTTTTGTAACCTTTGTCACTATTGACCATAATAGGTTTTAACAACTTCTTTCAAGAAGCCATATTATCTTTGTCAATATAACGTTAAAGACTTAATCTTTCAACGTTCTTAGTTCCAACGAACATTCTAATCTCTTCAATATGATTCATACGAACCATAAGAGATGTCTCACATGATGTATAACCAATTCATGAGGCATAGCCACCATTGTTTCATAGTTGATGTCATGAACATCAAATTAAAGCAAACTGTTACAAAAAAATTTGCTATTCTGCGAATTTTTTATCTCCTTCTCTGGATGACAGAATCCAATCATCACCGTTCAGATTTTTCTTCTATGAGTCCTGAACAAGCATAAAAAATTTCAGACCGATCTAACGGTTAATGAAGCGGGAAATTTCAGTTTACCACAGCTGGTCATGAAAAACAGTGCTGGAAATTTGCTTCTTTTCCACCGTTTTTCCGTCCCTTTCCAATATTTTCTCCAATAGCCACCTTGCCACAAGAATATTGTAATCTGCAATCCTTTCTCACAAATGAAATTAGTATGTTGTTCTGTTATCCGTTCCCTCTTGCAGAAGGAATAAGTCTTAAGATTGTTAGGAAAGTTCTACAAAAAAGAACTCGAATTATAGAATAATTGATAAATAAATACATTTGAGAATGAATAAACAGAAACTAGACTGATTTTTTGTGCCGAGCCGTGTGTTGAACACACTGTCCTTAAGACTTATTCGCCCCCTCACCGAGAGTGCTTGAGGTTGTCGTCGGACACTAGTCTCCCAGGATAACTCGCACGAACCGGATGCTTCTCTGCACTAAGAAACTCCGGCGAATTGAATTCAGTGCCTAGACAGTATCACCACGAGTATGCAATGTAGGAGGCCAAAGGAGGAATGAACAAAATGCAACAACAGAGGGGCTATGGAGATTGCTGGAAAATTTATTTGTTTCTGTATTTTTCGTGCGTCTGAATACACTGGTTTGATGCTCTATTTATACTAGTCCATGAGCACTTCAATAGCCAAAATTAATTAAAAAAAAAAAGGATAAGCCTAATCCTTTGTTTAATTACTTGAGATAAAAAGAAGATAAGGCTTGGCTCTTCATTTTGTATTCCATACAGATGGGATGAATCTGTTTTTAACTGTTTTTGAGCAAAAAATTGACTGTTAAAGTGAAAAATAAAAGCAAAAGGTGAGCTAGCGCGGACAAGCCAAATAGGTGCTACATTCGTGTCCGCAGGACGCGCACACACATGAGTTCGGACTTCGCAAGCCAAATTGGGTCCATGATTTGCACCCCCCTGCGCGCGAGAGAGAGACTCTATGCCCTACAAGCTTGAACACTACTAAAGTGCCCAAGCGTTTATACTAGCTTCCTTTCACCTTTCTTTCCAATATGGGATAAAACACAATATCCCCATTTCAACCCACCAACTTCAAGCCTTTGTATCTCATTTATCCCAAATCCAAATTGGACAAATGAATACATTATCTCAATGTTCTCATGGAGTAGAACACAAACCCATAAACAACTTTGTCATTCGACAAATTATTTCTCAATTAATCAATACACAAAATTAAGGAAAATACTCATTTCCTTCACATTTTTCCAACAATATATTCTTACGATATACTATAAAAACACGTTTCTCCTAACATATTTAGAAGCAAAATCATGAATCAAAGTTGAATAATCAACTTTATCAACTATATTCTTCTCAATTGATATCATAGCTAGCCCGATTAGACGTTTTTGAGACATCGTGCTTCGGAGATAATTTTTTATTAGTTTTAACTTCGAAAAACTTCTTTCTCCAGATGCAACTGTTACGGAATAGTTAACAAAATTCGGTAAGCAATCTCCATGTTAGGGAAACATCCACTGCTTCGCATCAAATAGCTCAACACTTGCTTTGGTCCTTTGACGTATGACGGCAAAACATGTTTAACAAGTTGCAACTCCATGAACAAATAATCACCGTTAACATCAAATTGTCCCCATGCGACAATACATCTGAAAGATTCTTGCACGATTTTTTTAAATTTCATCACTTGTTCACTTCTTCAAATCAAACAAGAAACCAATTTTTTTTTCATACTCACAAAATTGCTTGAATCTCTCATCAAGTGAAGTAATAGCTGTATCAACGATGCATATGAAATACTCTATCCTAAAACTATCTTTCACAGAAAAAACGTCACGTCCTCACTTGAAGCCTCATCAAAATGTCTTTTTCTATGAACATGTCTTTTTTCAAGAAAAATTGGCTCAATATCCATAGCTCGAGCAAGTTCTTCAGCTTCATTTATAGCATCATTGAAACCATCATCTCTATAGTCACGGAAATAAGAAATAAGTCCCCTTAATTGATCTATAGCAACATCAATATGCATATCCTCATTCTGAAAAATCTTGCTCACATTATTTACCGCAAATAACACTTTATACCAAATCATTGTACATACCAAGAATTCAAAACTTCCAAATTCATGTGTGGCTAAGGATTCGGCTTCACTTGAAGTTTTAGGATCATCACTTGAGCTAGCTAAATCAACCAATGCATCTCTAATTTTTAAGGCATTTAATTTGATTGGTTTGACACTTTCAATGTGGCTCTCCCAACGTGTTTGAAATAAAGGTTTAAGTGTCAGACCATCTACATGTCTTTTAAAAATATTCCACCGCTTTGTTGAGGAAGAAAAAAGTGTGTAAAGGCGTTGAACAATGCCAAAATAACTTTTTGCCCTAGTAGATGACTTTGCCATGTCACACAAGGCAAGATTCAAACTATGACGTGTGTAAAATGCTCTAGGATTATCACGATGCAATCTACTTTGCACACCTTTTTTATGACCCTTCATATTAGCACCATTATCATATCCCTGTCATCGAATGTCATCAATCTTCAAGCCCAAATCACATATAACTTTATCCAGCTCTAAGAAAAGAACTAATCCTGTTGTGTCATTGACCTTTATAAATCTCAGGAAAAACTCTTCAACTGTAACAGGAACACATGTAGCATCAACAGAACGAATTATTAAAGACATTTGCTCATCGTTACTAACATCAGGGGTACAATCGAGTATAACCGAAAAGTATTTTGCTATCTTTATCTTTTTAAGAATTGCACTTTTCACCTCATCGGCCAACATTTGAATCAATTCATTCTGAATTTTGTGGCTAAGATAATGATATTGTATTTGATTACTTTGAATTCGCCTCAAGTGCTCCTGCATCACAGGATCAAACTCTGCAATCATCTCAATCAAACTTAAGAAATTTCCATTTCCTTCCTCATATATTTTCTCCTTGCGCCCTCTAAACGCCATATTATTTTTTGCAAGACTTTTGACAAGAGCAATCACTCGTATTAAAACATGTCTTTTATGATCTTTCTCTCTTGTAATTTGCTCTTGCATACCTTTATCAATAGTCTGGTTATGCTTTAATCTCATCTCAATTTCAATCCACTTATGCATGCAAATCAAATGCCCTTTTCCACATTCATGTTCTTTGAGCCTATTTGCAATATTGTGCCAATCTCTATATCCTGTAGTAATCAATCCAGAAATCCTATCTTTGTCTTTGAAAAGCTTACAACAAAAGCATAACACTTTATCAGAGGATTTAGAATAAACTAGCCATTTTCTATCGTGTTTCTCTCCATTGGGCAAGTTACGAGTATAAAGTGAATTACAAAAATGTCGATTTGCTTCATCCAACAGATATTCATAGTCTTCCATTTCAATTCTTATAGGCCCCTTCTCAATTAAAAAGTCAATGAGATTCTGATCGATTAACTTCCAATTGTTTGGATCATATAAATCTAGAGGTTCTCTTTCTTCATCGTGACCCATAGGAATATCATTAGTGACCCCTTCTTCTTCCTCATTATTGACATCTACATCTTCCTCATGATCAACATTATCAAGTGGGTCACAACCAATCACATTAACATGTTCTTCGCTCTGCACATTTTCAGCTGAAATAGATACCCCTTCAGACGGCTTACTAGATATAAAATACTTATCAAGATAACCACTTAGTGATTGAGTTAGTTGTTCTTGTTTTCTCTTCTTCTTTAACTTTTCATATCCGGACATATGTTTTCGTGATGACATATTCTAAACCCTAAAAAAAAAACAATCAATTGAATAAGCAAAAAAAAAAAAAAAAAGTAACAATAATTAATTAAGACGGATCTTGCAATTTCGCATATAGATTCAATCTCGAACCAACATAGCATAGTATATATCTACGAAAACTAAACCCTAAAGTTCAATTTTTATTTTTCATAAAACCAAAAATTAATTCTAGAATTTTGCAATTAGGGTTTTACAATGATCTTAAACTATAACAATTCACAACGTCAAATAATTCTTAGAACTTTCCATTAAATCAGAAATTAAAATATAAAACTTATATCAAGATTAGAAGGATAAAGTTTTAAAAGTTTGATTTGATTTTCATGATAAAAAAATAAAAAATAAATAAATAAAATAGAACTTGCGTACCGTAAGCTCAGAAATCGAGAGTTGCGAGGTATGGGCGTGGTGGTGGTGCACCGGTGACTGGTGCTTGAATGCGGCGGCGAAATTTCGTTCGTCTCTCCTGCACGGTTCTGTCGTCGACTCATTCGTCGGCTCTGTTTAATTTTTTTTTTTTTTTGAAACTTTCGTTCCTTCTGGCTTCTGCGTTGTCTTTTTTTTTTTTTTAGGTTTTGCCGTGTTTTATATACGGGCTATCAGGGATATGGATTTGTATTAGGATTTGATTGTGTTATGTGGGCTTTAAGCGTGATTTTTTTTATTTTGAAAGCTGGGCCTAAGTATGAGTGATACAAAATTTGGAGGCCTAAAAAAATTGCCATTTTTTGGTGGCCCAAGGCCAAAGCCTCACCCCTCTTACATCATGGTCGGCCCTGTATTATGAAACGGGTCATGGTGTTCTCACACAAATTTTGTCAAAATCAAAATAACAATTCTAACCATAGTCGACCTTGGCTCTAAGCGATCAAGATGGCCGCTTTAGGACCCTCAAAATAATTACTCCCTTCGTCTCAGAATATATGTTCATCCTCCTATTTGCATGGAGATTAAGAAATTATTGAAGTGATGTAAGTGTTGTGAGTATGAAAAGTAAGGTAGGAGAGAGAATGTGGGGTAGGGAATAGTAAGTTGATTGGTGTTGTGAGTATAAAAGTAAAGTATGAGAAAGAATGAGTAGGAGGAATAGTAAAGATTCTTTGTCATTTTAAGAAGTGGACATATACTCTGGAACAGACTAAAAATAAAAAATGAACATATACTCTGAGACAGAAGGAGTAATACTTTTGCTCCTCAATTGTTTTTGTACACTTTATATTAAGCAAAAACTTCCATGAGGCCGTCTTACCCTTATAAGACGGAGCACCCACAAGTTATACCCGTCCCGTCAGCCCAAATCCAAGTCCAGCTAAGAAAGCCAGTGTCACCAGCGCATGCCATGTCATATGGCATATTTGAGGGGAAAAAAAACTTCAAAAAATTTAAAATGTAGTACCTTGAGATTTTGAAGTCGAAAAAAAATCAGAAAATACTGTTGTGTCTCGTCTCGACGAGACGAATCAAACGAGATAGGTCATGATAAGGTTTGATTTTTTTTAACAAACAAAAACACTGCTCTGTTCGTCGTCTAAAATGTAACACTTTTTATGAAAAAAATAACAGTTTAGTCTTTAAAAAGTAACACTTTTATTGCAAAATGTAACAACAGTTTTGCAGAAAAATTTAAATAGTTTGATAATTTTTGTGGTTAGAAAAAGTAATAATTGGAGTGTACAGAGTGCATATATGATTATAATTTGTTATATAGATGAATGTAACAGTTTTATAGTGTAAACGTTACATTTTTTTCTTTTAAAAAAAGTAAGAATTTATGTATATAATCGGTTGCATTTCAGTTGTTACTTTCTCTAAATAAAAATATCAAACTATTTTTTTTAAAACTATAATGTTACATTACAGAATTCCAATTGTTACATTCAACCTTTGTAATTGATAAATCATTAAGTGTTTTACCAATAAAAAAATTGCACAAATGAATGTAACAGTTTTTATAATAAAATGTAACAATAGTTTTTTGGAGTAAATCTTACGTTATCCTCAATCCTTTTTGTGCAAATGTATGATTACATTTAAGAATAAAGGTTACATTTTAGAAAGAAATGTTATACTTCAGAATAGAAACTGTTACAATTGAAAAAAAAATTACATTCATTTATTATAAAATGTAACATTAGTTTTTGGTTGTCAATCTATGTTATCCTTAATCCATTTTTTGCAAAATTATGGTTACATTTGAAAAAAAAAAAAAAGGTGTTACATTCATTTATTAAAAGTGTTACATTTGTTGGCAAACAAAAAATGACGGAAAAAAAAAGTTGGAGGAAAAAAATGTGGGCGGGTGGGTCAGCAAATGGGTGGGTGGGTCTACCCGTGGACGGTTCGTCTCACGTCATGAGACCGTCACGGGAGTCCACCGATTATATTAATACTAAGTTATAAATCTCAATCCAAGATAGTGAATTTTCCCCTCCTATAAACTGTCATTTTCAAGGATAAAATTGAAAATCTCTCATGATACAAATAGCAAATATGTTGTTATCTTTAATTTGGTACAAGTAGTCAACTTTGCATGTAAATTTATTTTTATAAGATACTTTATACTTTTTTATTTATTTAATGAAAAATTGAATTTCAATCAATATATAGTGAAAAATTACTAATTGATGCGGACATCAAGGCGTTGAAGTCTTTAGAGTCATTTAAGCGATTGCGCGGAAACGGTCGTAACTTTGACGCGGGTGAACAACGAAACGCACCGCATATCAAATTGTGCGCCAGAGCGAGACAAATAATAGTCACTGTCTTTAATTTGTTAGAATTAGTCAACTTTGCATGAATATTATTTTTATATGATAATTTTTACATTTTAAATTTTGTGAAAAATAAAGTTTTATCAATATATAGTGAAAAGTTGCTAATCTATACTATACCATAAAACCAAGATAGTGAGTTCCCCCTCCTAAAATTTTCATTTTCAAGGGTAAAACTGAAAAACTCTCATGACACAAGAGCAAATATGTCATTATCTTTAGTTTGGTACAAGTAGTCAACTTTACATGTAAATTGATTTTTATATGATACTTTTTACTTTTTTATTTATATAGTAAAAATTGAATTTTGATCAATATATAGTAAAAAATTACTAATTGATGCGGACATCAAGTCATTGAAGTCTTTGGACTTATTTGAACGTGTGCGCTGAAACGAATTTTTGACTCCAAATGAACCACGAAACGCACCGCATGTCAAATTGAACGTCGGAGCGCGGAGCGAGACGAAGAATAGTCAACGGGCTAAGCTCCTTGATGAAGGGTTTCAAAAGCGCAAAAAAATATTTGTTAGGGCCTCAAACGGGCTTCTATATTTTTATCAGTTTTTGGACGTTTTTCGTAATTTTTTGCTTAATTATGGTTTATTTGATTTTATGATTGAAAAACGTATAAAAATTTTGTTTTAGGACTCGTAGATTTTTTTTTCGTTTTATGTTATCGATCATTTATCCAAATATTAGTGCACGTTCATATATTATATTTGTTTGTGTTAGTTTTCTATTATTTTTTATTAAAAAAAATTGTATATATTTTAAAAATATTTTTATTATTTGACATAGGATAAATCCTTATGTTTATGACCGTCATGCAAGTAATGTTTTTTTTTTATAAAAAACATGCAATTAAATTGGTAGTAAACAATTGCTTAGTCATTTTGTAAGGTTTTTTTTAGCATTCATGTTGTAAGATAATTATTACTCCTTCCATCCCAGAGTATATGTCCACCCTTTAATTTGCACGAAGATAAAAAAAATGGTGAAAGTAATATAAGTGTTGTGAATATGAAAAGTGAGGTAGGAGAAAGAAGGTAGGATAATTCTATGTTGTTAGTATAAAAGTAAAGTAGGAGAGAAAATTAGTATGTGGAATATGAAGATTCTCAGCCATTGTTGAAAGTTGACATTTACTCTGAGACGGACAAAAAAAAAGAAGATTGACATATATTATGAGACAGAAGGAGTGTTGTTTTAATATTTTCTAAAATTGCACCCAAAAAATACATATATGTTTGCGATTACTTACATATTTTTTCTCGCACGCCGTGTATAGCACAAGTGTAACACTAGTATCGATATAATAATGACTATATTGCATGCCCAATCATTCACCCCAAGACAAAATCTTATATACAACAAAAGGGATACGTGCGGCGGGCCAAACCCGCGGGTCAAACCCGTCCAACCCGACCCAGATCCAGTTACCCACCCACCTATTTTCAACCAAACCAATCATTTCACGACACATGGCGCGCTGATAGCCACACGCTGGTGCGCCCAGCCGCGCGCTGCCAAGTGTCATTCCTTAAAAAAAACTACAATAACTTTAAAATGCTATATCTTGATATTTATAACTCGAAAAAAATAATTAAAAATACCGTTGTGTTCGTATCGACGAGACGAATCAAACTAGATAGGTCATGATATGGTTTCATTTTTTTTAAAAAAAACATATGTTTTAACACACAAATTTTTTTGAGCTGCTCGTCACCTGAGATGTAACACTCTGTTCTGATAAAAGTAACAGTTTCATCTTCAAAAAGTAACACTTTGCACTATCAAATGTAACAGCAGTTTTACAAGAAAATTTAATTTTTTTGATAGTTTTTGTGGTTAGAAAGTAATATTTGAAGTGTGACAGAGTGCATATATGAATATAATTTTCTATATAGATGAATGTAGCATTTTTATTTAGTAAATGTTATCTTTTTCTTTTAAAAAAGAGTAAAAATTCATGTATATAATCGGATTTGTATCTCAATTGTTACTTACTCAATAAAAATTGTTACATTCAGATATAATGTTACATTTATGAATATACAAATATAAACCTTTACAATTGAGAAAAAAAATGTTACATTTATTTTTTTATAAAATGTAACATTAGTTTAGTTTGTCAATCTTATGTTAATTTACATTCTTTTATAAAAAGTGTGATATTAGTTTAGTTGTCAATCTTTATGTTATCTTTAATCTATTGCAGCAAAATTGTGGTACATTTTGAAGAAAAAAAATGTTACGTTTCGTTATAAAAAGTGTTACTTTTGTTGGTAAGGAAAAATAAAGTTGGAGGGCAAAAAAGAAAAAATAAATCTCAGCAGAAAAAAAAAAAGAAAGAAAAGAAAAATGGCTCGGCTCCGTTCACAAGAGACATGCCCTCATCCCAATCCCAAAAGACACGTTTAGTGCATTTATACCGTTAACACCGTGGAACAAATTTGGCAAAATCAAAATTTATTTCCATAATCACCGGTATGTTTTTAGTGAAAATCTCAAGAAAAACTTGTTTTACACTCGCTTAGTGTAAAACCTGTTTTCATCACTTAATGTAAAAGAGAATCTCTTAATGTAAAACATGTTTTACACATCTCTTAGTGTAAAACAGGTTTTTCATAAGACTGACTCATGTTTTTATCTTTTCCGCAACTAATACTATCATTTATTTATTTTTTCTTATTTTTCTTAATTGAATGTTAAAGTGTTTAGGTAAATTGGTAATCATCAACAATTTTATTTTGATGCATGATTTTGCTTTTAATTGTGCTAAAAGTTTAAGTGAAAACTGGGAAAAAACGTGTTTTACGCTAAGTTAGCGTAAAACGCCTTTTTAAAATGGCGCGGTCAGGGGCGGATCTAGGATGTCTTGACAGCGGGTGCACAATTTACACTACAAAACTTCAAACCAATTTTTTTAAACACGATTAGATTATAATACATTACACCACTAAATATTTAAATTATATATTGGACACTAAATTAAACTATAGAGTAACAAAGAGATTTGTAGAGAATTATTAAAAATAAAATAAAAGATGGACTTGAACGGTTGGATTTGATAATTACTAGTATTAATTAATACTCACTCGGTCCCAAAATGATCTTCACGCTTTTTTCAACGTTGCTACGAAAGAATTTTGAGCAATGATTTTAGATTGATTTAATTATCTAATGAAAATCCAAAACTTGTTATTGGTAGTATTTTTGATGGTGTGTCAATAACAAGTTTTAGATTTTTATTAGGATAATTAAATCAACTGAAAATCATTGCTCAAAATTCCTTCGTAGTAACGTCGAAAAAAGTGTGAATATCATTTTGGGACGGAGGGAGTAATGAAGAATGGTTAAACTTAACTGATTACACAATATGTATGACTAGTACACCCTCCGACCCAGTTTAAAGTTCTTAGTTTTTTTGTTGTTTGTCTGAAGGAACTTTGAGCAATAATTACATGTCATTCTAATTATTTTAATAAAAATCTAAAACTTGTTATTGACAGTATATATAATGATATACCAATAACAAGTTTTAGATCTTCATATGGATAATAAGTTAACCTTTAATTATTGCTCAAAGATCCTTCAGACAAACAGCAAAAAAAAAAAAAAAACTAAGAACCTTAAACTGGGACGGAGGTAGTAATATTAATTAATTAATTAATGAAGAAGGCCAAATTTTAACTAATTAAATTTGAAATAATTGAAGGAAACCCAAAGTTACCTAATTAATTAAGTAAATTTGTGATGATGAGAGAGAGTAAAAAGTTGTAGAAAATGAGAGAAAATAAATGGTTAACTTGCTGGAATTAGGATTCGAACACGGGTTGACAGCCAAAAATATACTATCTATTACCAACTCCACAAACTTATGTCATTCTTTCCTTAGCCAGGTTTTTTTTTCATATCTATGTTGGTACTTATTAACACAACTATTGACACTTTTCATAAGTGCCCGTGGCAATGTTGATAAGTGCCAGTGTAATGACTGATAATTTTAACACTACCACTGGCACTTAAAAAAAGTGTCAGTTTAATGTTTATAAATGCCAATTTGAATTACTGGATTTTGTAATATTAACAGTGGGAATTTATGATGCTTGCCAGTATTTACGAAAATGCGACGCTTGCTTTTAAGAATAAGCGTCAGCGTATTTGAAAAACAAGTTTTTCCTATCCTTAAAGTAAAACAAGTTTTTCACAAGACCTACTCAAAGTTTAAATACTATATGTAAAAATTGCATTTAGTTAGAAAAAATATTCATATTTTCTATTTTTATATGAATATTTTATTTAAAAAACATATACTTCCAAAAGCTTATTTAAATAACACATACTTCCAAAAAAATGAACGCCCCAAGTTTCGATTTGACCTAAGGCTCAAAATTTCACATGACCGACTTTGCTTTTAACACTTTTTAATAAGTGTGTTTGAGTGTTAATGAGTGCTGGTGGTAGTATTAAGACTTTCAGTTGTAGTGTTAATGAGTGTTAGTATGTTTTAGCAATGAGTGTCTATTATAGTGTTAAATAGTATCAGTGCGTTTTAATAAATAGTACTCCCACTATCTCATAGTAAGAGTCATATTTTCTATTTTTGTACATCCCAGAGTAAGAGCCTATTTTTTAAAATGATAAATGATGTGAAATCGTGAATAGTGTTTGAACAACTTTGTCTTTCTAATACTTCTATATTTTATTTTTTTAAAAAAACCCGTAGTAACTTACTTTTGCCTACTTGGCTAATGAATAGTGTTTTTACAATTATATCCTCAATTCACTTGCAAAGTTTACCCATTTCTTATTATTTCTTTACTAAGCATGCCTAAGAAAGGTAAGAATCTTACTCTGAGACGAATGGAGTATCAATGGCAGGCCGTCTTAATAATTATAGGGACCCTGTGTCAAATATGAAAATTGGAGGCCCTTAATATTTTAAAATATACACAATGAAGTGATTGCAACAATGTTGAAGTACTAAGCAAATAATTCATTAAAATTAAATTATAAAATTAAAAGAAACCAAACTTTCAAATTAAGGTTTGGAAAAAATGAATGAGAGCCTAAACAAGAAATTAAACTAGAAACGAAGGGGAGGGAAACCCAAAATTGAAAATAAGTGAAAAACCCAAGTAGGAGAAACTAGAAATTAAATTAGAAAAGAAGGGGAGCGGAGGGGAGCTAATGAATTTGAGTGCGAAGCCCAAGTAGGAGAAAAGAAACCCAAAAATGGAAATGGGAGAAAAGTCCAAGAAGAAAAGAGAAAACAAAAAAAGAATACAATGGAGACCTCTACCTGCGGTTCAAACTCACACACGCTAGTTTATAAAGAGACTTATCCGCAATTTAATGTTTTTTGACAAACTAGTTACATATCATTCATTCAAGGCAATTGTCATCGCGTTACAAACTCCTATTAAGTCTATTACAGATCTATTGCCTAGTCTAGTACAATTCCTAGCGGAGTTTCACCGCGTTAGAACTTATTACAGCGAATGATACTGCCTCTTCAAAAATCTTCTCATAGACGTCCCGCTCCATCTGGTAGTCCAAGCGCCATCTGATTGATCACCTGCAGACGCCTCCAGCCGCCCTCAGAGGGGCATAGTAACCAAGGTTCTCCACACCTCCCGCAGGAGTCGAACCCAGGACCTCCCCTAAGGAAGACCCTTAAACTCACCCACACATACCACTGAGCTATAAGCTCTTTGGTATCCGCAATTTAACTTATATGTTGCGATTCGTTGTCTAATATATAAACTATATAAAATTTTGAGGCCCTCAAAAATTTGGGTCCTGTGCAATTGGACTAATTGCACATGATCAAAGCTGGATTTGATCAAAACCGGCCTGATCAGTGGTAGTGTTAAAGAGTATCAGTATGTATGATAAAAAATGTTAGTGATAATGTCAATGAGTCATAGTATGTTTATATAAGTTTTGATTATTTACATGTCAGGACGTGTTTTAAAACAAACTAGTTTCACAAAAATTTGAAGGAAATTAGTTTCTTCCTAAATTATAAAAGGTCATATTTTTCAAACTGTTCCTAAATATTCACCAAATGATTGCAAGTTGAAAAAAGTGGATTTTCTGTAATTTAGGGAGAAACTAGTTTTCATCAAAACCTACTCAATTAGTATTACACCCGCGCATTAAACGCACAAACAAATAAAATTGACAAATCAATAAAAAGAATAAAGATATTATATAAACAAAGAATAATTTTAAAAATATTATTTTAAAAACGCTTATTTCAACAAAAATATATCTTTGTACTAATCTAATAATTTTACAATTTTTTTTCTGTTTTTTTTTTCTTCATATACACGACTCGTAGTTCTATTCGTAGCCTCGTTGTCTCATATTTAAGGAATGTGGTTTACTTATTTGTATATATCTTGTGCAATGATAAAATTTTACTAAATTAATTTTTCATAAATATAAAATCTTCTTTTGAAAAAAATTATTTATGATTTAGAAAAATAGAAATCATTAAATTCTCAATATCATTTTATTTTCTTCTTTTTTATTGTAACTTTGTAATGATTAAATGAAAAATATAAGAAACAAATAGATAAAGAAATCAAATAACTAGAAATGAGTGAAAAAAATATAAATAAAAGGAATCAGAAAAATACAATAAAAATAGACATAAAAAAAGATAAATAATAATAATAAAAAAATGATTATTTAATTATTGACTTATAAAGTTTTAACTTCTTTCACTCTTACAATCAGCTAAACAACTTCCTCATTTCTTGCTAACCTCTTCGCTGCAAATTAAATATATGAGTAATATTAGGGATGGCAATGTTGCCGAACCCGACCCGTTTTCGAGACATTCCGGCCCGAGATTTCTTGTTTGTCGGAGACGATTTGGGGATTTTTTTAGCGTTCTGTGTTACAAGGCGGGCGGGTCCGGGCCGGTCACGGGTTTACTGTGTTCCGGGCGGGTCCGGGTTTGGGCAAACCCGGCCCGTACCCGACCCGTTGCCATCCCTAAGTATTGACAACCCCCCCCCAAAAAAAAAATAAAAAAATAAAAAAAATCAATTATTTGAAAAAATATTATTAATAGAACTAATTATTTTTCCATTTAAATTTTACAATAATTTAAACAACTAACAAACAACAAACAACAACCAAACTTAAAACTATGTTTCTAATTTCCCCCCATCATTTTACATACAATACGATACAATAATATGTAATTCGGTTTTTCTAACATGTGCCCTTAGTGCACATATTAAGTGATTTAAATAAGGAAATCGAAGTGTTTATTAAACTTGCTTTAACTCATTCATTTCCATAATTAACGAAATATATTGTTTATATATGTAAACTTAAATATTTATGGAAGTATATAAAAGTGTTGAATTCCATATTTAAATCGCTTAACATGTGCCTTTAGGGCACACGTTAGAAAAACCGTATTTAATTTCATAAAAATAGAAAATTTATAGAAATTATCTAATGATAGTGGCTTAAAGAAACGAATCTATCTTTCCTTAATAGAACAGAGACATGTTTAAGTCAAATAACACGAAAACTAAAATATTCCCTCTATCCCAAAATTGTTATAATATATTATTATGTGGATATTCTTTGTATCATAATCTTACATGAGAAGTTTTGCAAGATAAGATTTCACAATGTTTATTAGGGAAAGGCATAATTCCACAAGGACCCAAGGCCCAGATCAAAAAGCTATAAAAACCCACCCCATATCATTAAGCCCACATACCCCCTAAGTCCAGATCAAAATTCCACCAAAACCCAACCTCTCATTGACTCAGTCAAAGTTAATTTCTAAATGCCAATTTTACCCCTACCTCAAATAAAACCCCCTTCTTCCTCTCTCTCCTCATTTTTGAACTCTTCACTCTCTCTCTCTCTCTCTCTCTAGACACACACATCCCCCCACTCTCTCTCTCTCTCCCCATCCATCTCCGGCGAACCCCCGTCAATTTCTCCGACGATCCTCCGGACATCACCTCCGGCGCCTCTCTCTACACACACAGATCTCTCTCTGGAGCCGTCTCCAGCGACGGTTCTTCCCCTCACTCACCACTCCGAGCTCCGCTCTCTCCAGCAGTCCTTCGCCAAGCTCTCTGTCTCTCCGGCTCCCTCGTTTTCCGGCAAATGTAGATTCAAGTCAACAGCTTCGGCGTCGTACCTAGTTAACAGCTTTGTATAGATCCCCGGGAGCTGAAGCATCGATCACCAGATCTGAGTAGATCTCCCCTCTTATTCCCCTCTTACCTCCCCCATCCTGTTCACAGTCATTTTTCGTCAACCACGTTCCAGATCTGCGCTCTCTTCGCCGTTATTTCCGTTTAGGTCATCTCATCTCCGGCGATTGACCGGCGCCGCCTCAGATCCTGAGGGATAGACCAAGGCGAGGTATGGTAGTTGAGTCTTCTGAAGGAGAGTGTAGTTGAATATGGTGCTTGGTGTTGTTGCTGCCCCATTTTTAGCACTACTAGTACATGAATTTTTTTATTTTTATTTTATCTGAAAGCAGTTGATTGATGAAGACATGAAGTTAAAGCATTGGAATGCAGCTGTTTCATAATTTCATATAACATTTTTGAGTGCTTTGACTTGTCATTAATTTCTTCTTGTGTCTGTTCTTCTGGGTGGCTTCAAATGATGCAATGAAGTATAAATTGAAAGAATGCTATCGAGATTTGACCAAAAATATATTATTTATTTATTTTATTAAAAGTTGGAAAAGGTGAAAAAATTACTCTTATACTCTAATTAAAAGAGTAGAACTGGTCTTATTAGTCAGTTATGAGAGTTTGACCGGATTTGACCAAAAAATATTATCTATTTTTTTTTAACTAAAAGTTGGAAAAAGTGAAAAAAAAAGTGTCTCTTATACTCTAATTATAAGATTAGAACTGGTCTTATACGTTAGTTATAAGAGTTTGACCGAATTTATCCAAATAATATTACTTATTTTTTATTAGAACTGGTCTTATACGTCAGTTATGAGAGTTTGATCGGATTTGACAAAACAATATTTTTTTTTAATTAAAAGTTGGAAAAAGTGAAAAAAATGAGTCTTATAATCTAATTATAAGAGTAGAACTTGTCTTATACGTCAGTTATGAGAGTTTGACCGGATTTGACCAAAAATATTATTTATTTATTTTATTAAAAATTGGAAAAAGTTAAAAAAAAATTACTCTTATAATCTAATTATAAGAGTAGAACTTGTCTTATACGTTAGTTATGAGACATGTAAAAAAGTCTCATATGAGACTTATGAGTCTCTCAAAGGTCTCATAAGTGCATTTTTTAGGTCTTATAATTTGTATCAAAGTATTGTAAATTCTTTATGAGACATGTAAAAAAGTCTCATATTAGACTTATGAGTCTCTCAAAGGTCTCATAAGTGTATTTTTTTAGGTCTTATAATTTGTATCAAAGTCTCATAGCAGAGACTCATGAGTCTCTCAAAGGTCTCATAAGTGCATTTTTTAGGTCTTATAATTTGTATCAAAGTCTTGTAAATTCTTTATGAGACATGTACAAAGTCTTATATCAGACTTATGAGGGTCTATTTACAAGGTTTCATAGCAGAGACTCATGAGGCTCTCAAAGGTCTCATAAGTGCATTTTTTAGGTCTTATAATTTGTATCAAAGTCTTGTAAATTCTTTATGAGACGTGTAAAAAAGTCTCATATCAGACTTATGAGGGTCTATTTACAAGGTTTCATAGCAGAGACTCATGAGTCTCTCAAAGGTCTCATAAGTGCAAATAATGGCAATTTGCTAATAAGGATTGAAATAGTGTCATCATTTTATATAAATAATTTACTGGAGGGTGATAGCAAAAAAAATTAAAAATTAATTTTTGATAATGCGCAATTATAATTTAATTTATCTTTTTGACTCTTATACTCTAATTATAAGAGTAGAACTGGTCTTATATGTTATTTATAAGAGTTTGACCAGATTTGACCAAATAATATGATTATTTTTTATTAAAAGTTGAAAAAAGTAAAAAAATTGACATTTATACTCTAATTATAAGAGTAGAACTTGTCTTATACCATCAGTTATAAGACTTTGACCGGAGTTGACTAAAATTATAATTTAATAAAATATGTAGGTCCTTATATGTTTAAAAATCAATTTATTTTTATTTTTTATTTATTAACAAAGTTGATATTTTTGTGAATATTTTTGAGTCTCATTAATTAATTGTCAAACTCTCATTATTTTTCATTTGTTTTATTTAATAACTATTATAATCTTATTACAAAATATGCCTTTGGATTAGTGGTTTAGACACCAATAATTTTTTTATTGGTCCCAGGTTCGATTCCTGGTCCTTTGTAATTAGCTAGATCTTTTCTTTACTGCTTGGGCTGACTAGGTAAATAGGCTGGAAGGGGTTGGGCTGCAAGGGGTTATGTCGGGTGGATAGAGGTATATATGTCTTCTTGAGCTTTATTGGGTTTATATGGAATTTTGATATCACCATGGGTTCTTATGGGTTTATGATCTCACTCAGGGGGCCTAGGGTCCAAAGCTCATATTTTTAAGAAAGATCCTTAGGGAAGCTTTGTAAATATCTCCAGAGAAGCTTACAAATGAAGATTTGTAAATATCTTCATTGAAATTTATAGTGGAAGCTATACTAAATGATAATATTTATCTTTATGGAAGTTTACAGAAAAAGCCGAGTTTCATCTATAAACAATACTCCCTCAGTCCCTCTGTATTTAAATGAATGTCAGTTTTCAGGAATTTTTTGTCCTAAAATGAGTGTCCATTTTGATCATAACTTTGTCCTTTAAATGTTTTTTTTTCGAATTTTTTTTCACCGGTCTCTTTTTACTTGCAAAAACTAAATGTTTGTAAAGAGGATTAAAAGATTATATATAAATATTACCACAAATTATACAAAAAGTTATATCTCTTAAAATGAAATTTGGATACTCATTTATGGACAGAGGTAATATGTCCTAATTTTCATTTCAATACACCTCAAAAGTTCTTGAATTTTATTTTCAGGCCCAAGTATTAAGAAACTGAGGCTTGTATTATTAGGGAAGGCCCAGCCCAATTAGCCCAAGCAAAAATTAATCAGTTTCATTTTCCATTTTCGCGCTCACTCTCAAAAACACTCTTTCTAGCTCTTTCCGCCATTTCCCCCCTCCTAGGGTTTTTTAAACCCCAAAAGCCAATCCATTCTCTCTCCCCCCCCCCCATCTCAATCTCTCCGATCAAAAAAATGGCGATCAATCTGACGGAAAACGCAATATCGACGATTTGCTCTTGCCGGGATGGAAAGACGACCGATTTGAAGCCGGTGGTTCAAATCATGGACTTGAGACGCGTCAATACTCAGAATCCATCCACGACGGAGCGGTACCGTCTCATGTTATCCGACGGAGTTTTTCATCAGCAAGGCATGCTCGCTACACAGCTCAATGATTTGGTTAAATCTGGAATGTTACAGAAGGGTTCTATTGTTCAGTTGACGGAGTTCACCGTTGGGAATGTCCAGGGTCGCTTGTACGTTCCCCTCTTTACCCCATTTTTAATCTGTAATTGCTTTTGTCTATGCGTTTGTGTTTGTGTGGATGTATGTGATTTTATGAAGTTCTTGACTGACTTTTATCTTGGGATTTTATGTTTAAATCAATTTTGATGGTTTCTTTTTGGTGTTAATTTTACCATCGTCTGAATTAAATCCATATTAGATTTTTGTTATTTTAGTTTCTGTGAATACACATGTTACTTCATAAGTAAAGTTTATATCTTTGTAAAGTTAGTAATTTTTTTATGGATCAAGTGATTTGAAAGAAAAAAGATTGTCAAGCTCTGTCTTTGGTGTTAGAAGACTTGGACCTTTTTGGGGATTTTGGTAGTATAAAGTTTGCAATTTGCTTGTAATATCTGTAGAGTGACTCTTGAGAAACAGCATTTGCTCTTTCATATTGATTCTTGTTTCCAAGCACATTCCTTGATAAGCTTTTTATTTAGTGTGTTTGAGAGTTTTGAATTATGTATCCGGTTCTTGATTATTATCGCTCCATTTATACCTCTAGAGTTTACATTTACAGTTCAAAATTCAATCTTTTTTAAAAGAGATACACTGCTTGAAGTGGCCTTTATGATGCAACTCTTCATTTGTATCAAACTCGTTTGGCAAGAATTTTGGGTTAGATATAGCAAAAATTGTAATGAGACCCTTTGCTTGAAACATTCCATAAAAAGTTACTCTTAGAATGAAGAGAAAAGGTGAGTAATATAAAATGATCTTTCCTAGTGAGTAGTACAGTTTTTTAAAATGTGAAGAAAAGCCTATGTTTTCTTTTAGTTCTCACAGGCGATCACAGTGCTATATAATGGAGTTCTTTTTCTTCCAATTTTGATTATTATTCTTTGTTCCTAATTTTTTCTGTTAATTTCTTTCTAATAAGGTTTGGTCAAAGGGTATTACCTGAATGTAGGTTTTCTAATAAAGCATTTGCCTTTCTGTTGTTCTGATGTTGTAAATATGGTTACCCATTCCGTGGATATGCTAGTAATCGACATTGATGCGATTTCTTTGTTTACTTAGCAAGAATCACCGATTCATTCCATAAAAGCAACATGATGGAAATAGGTAAGGAGAAGAGGAGCTGCATTTCTTCTGCAACAAGCTAGGCTCAGAATTCTATCTGCTCAATTGGACTTTTACGGAGAGTAGAGTTTTGGCCACTTTCTGGTCCACTATTGAGAACAGCTAGTACTGTTACTGAGAAAATTATTGACTCATCATGACCAGGCAATTGTTGGGCAGGTTGGAGATATCAGTGACTTTTCAGGTTTCCAAGTTTACTACGACAAACTAATAGACAAAGTAGCAGAGCCCGTATTGGAAGTCAGATCTATCTATGTTCTCGTTGCCTACATTTTTATATGGTCATTTTCCCCTCCCAGGCTCCCACCCACCTCATATCTTAATATCATGTCATAGCCCTGAAATCAGCTAATACAACTTGAATTAAGTATCATAAGTTGCAGTTTAATGTTATATGTTTGTTTTAAAGTTGTTTGTTCCCTTTGTTCTCCTATCTTCATTGCTGATTTCCATCTTTGAAAATATTTGACACTGAATGAATTTATATTTTATTTTTTTATATGCTATAATAATTATCATTGATTGCTCTTTCACTCCTTTTGCAGGATTATTATTATCGTGAGTTTGAACGTTATACTCGAACAGGGGGATCTTATTGGTGACCCAAGACAATTCACACCTAATGCTGATACCCAGGCTCCCCCTCCTCCACAGGCAACATATCCAGCACCTGTACAGCCTTCCATGAATCAATCAGGGCCTGCTACTGATAATCCTCAATCTTTTGGTGGAAATTCATTTGCTGGCTCTGCTCCTAGACCGACTGTAAGTGGGGGTAATCATATGCGTCCTCCTGAAATGGGTCATGGGATAGGGTCAAATTCCTATGTGAATTCTTCTAGGAGTTCGGACTTGGGACGAAATAATCCTGTACATTCACCTTCTATGTACTCCAAAATAGAAGCTAATGCTCAAGTTTCAGGACTTACTGGGAATAATAGCTCCCGGCCATTTCAACAACCCTATAATCAGCAATCTCCTATGTATAACAGGGGACCTGTTGCAAAGAATGATGGCGCACTGAGGATTATCCCGATTGCTGCTCTGAATCCGTATCAGGGTAGCTGGACTATAAAGGCTAGGGTGACTGCAAAGGCAGATATAAGACACTACAGCAATGCTAAGGGTGAGGGCAAAGTATTCAATTTTGATCTCCTTGATTCTAACGGGGGAGAAATACGAGTGACATGTTTTAATGCTGTGGCTGACCAGTTCTTTGACCTGCTTGAGGTGGGCAAAGTGTATTTGATTTCAAGAGGTAGCCTCAGACCTGCTCAAAAGGCCTTCAATCACCTTCGTAACGACTATGAGATTACACTGGAAAATTCATCAACGGTGCAGCCTTGCTTTGAGGATGATGGCTCAATTCCTATGCATAATTTTAATTTCCGCCCCATAAGTGAAATTGAAGGCATGGAGAACAAGAGTGTTTTGGATGTGATCGGTATTGTGTGCTCTATCAGCCCGCCTTCATCATTAATGACAAAAAAAGGAACTGAAACTCAGAAAAGAGTCCTCCATCTGAAGGATATGTCTGGACGAAGTGTTGATGTTACTTTATGGGGAAATTTTTGCCATGCGGAAGGCCAAAGATTGCAAACGCTTTGTGATTCTGGAGTATATCCTGTTTTGGCTTTGAAATCTTGTGCAGTTAATGAATTCAATGGGAAGACTTTGGGGACAATAGGCCCCAGTCAGCTGTTTATACAGCCAGATTTTCCAGAGGCTCAGAGGGTGAAGAGTTGGTATGAGAGTGAAGGAAAGAATATCACTTCTGTTCCTTTATCACGGGAGTCGATGACTATGGCTCGTACAGATGTACGGAAGACAGTGTCTCAAATCAAAGATGAAAGGCTAGGGACTTCTGAAAAGCCGGATTACATTTCCATGAGTGCTACTATTATATACATCAAACCTGAAAATTTCTGCTATACAGCATGCCCCAACGTCACTGGTGATAGACAGTGCAATAAAAAAGTTGTAAATAATGGGGACGGAACTTGGCGATGTGATAAGTGTGATCAGACAATGGGAGAGTGTGACTATAGGTACATTCTCCAGTTCCAGATACAAGATCATACTGGCTCAACATGGGTAACTGCATTCCAGGAATGTGCTGAAGTGATTATGGGCGTGCCTGCAAAAGATTTGTATGACATGAAATACGAGTCGCATGATGATGACAAATTCGCTGAAATTTTACGTAATGCTCTCTTTAATAAATTTGTTTTTAAGGTAAAAGTAAAGGAAGAGACATTTAGTGATGAACAACGTGTTAAATCCACAGTTATAAAAGCAGAGAAGGTGAATTTTTCATCAGAAACCAGGGTTCTTCTTGATTTGCTGGATAAGCTTAAAAATGGGGACCCAAACTCATTTGCTCCCAAGCAAGAGTTCTCCGTTTCAAGTTCTGTGAAAAATAGTACTGGGTCTGGTTATTTTAGAGAACCTACACCACCTGTTGGAAATTATATGGGAAGCACGGTCAGTGGTTCTCAACAGTATGCGGTCCCAGCAAATCAATCAGGTCAGTATGTAAGCCAATATGGTGGTCCTAGGGTTGTTGCAAGTGGATACTCTGGTGTGTCTGTAAACTGTAGTTGTTGTGGTGGTTCAGGCCATAGCTCTGCAAACTGCCCTACTCTTTCCACAGCCCAAGGACAGTCTTATGAAGGAAGCTTTAATAGCAGAGTAAATTCAGGTGGTGGTGGCGGTGGTGGTGGTGGTGAGTGCTACAAATGTCATCAATTTGGCCACTGGGCGAGAGATTGTCCTGGTCTCGGTAATGTTCCTCCAGCATCTTCAAATGGTGGTGGTGGTGGTGTTGGTAGTGGTAGTGGTAGTGGTGGTGGTGGTGGTGGTGGTGGTGAGTGTTACAAATGCCATCAATTTGGGCACTGGGCAAGAGATTGTCCTGGTGTAGGCAGTGTTCCGCAAGCATATGGAAGTGGAAATGCTGCAGTTGGAAGATACGCTAGTGGTCCAAGGCAATATGTTGGTGGCTTTTAGTCCCGAAAATATGTAAGTGCATGTTTGTGTAAAATTTTCAGTTATACGTATAGGTAATTAATGTGTTAATCTAATATTTACGCAGCGAGAAAAACATTGATCCCTTGGTTTAGTAATGATTTCCCAAGATAAAATTAACTAAGAAGCTCAATGGGATACCTCAGTCGCATGTAATCTTTTTTATTGTTTTAATGTGAACCTTAGTGGTTAGCTATTGAAACTCAAACCATCACCATGACCTTCAGTTAAAAGCAAATTCGTCAAGATCCTTGCAACCCCCACAGACGATAACTGATTACCCGGTAAGGGTTTAATGTATGTGGACTTGCCACGATAGGTATAGAAGTTAGATGTAATGCCTACTTTTGAACAATGAATTACCTTCCATTTTTGTTATGCTCAGTTCTGCCATTGCGCATGGATTGATTTTGAGCATAGTTATTAAAGGCCCAAGGCGCAAAAGGTGTGCCCGGAGCGCCTTTGATAACTATGGTGCGTCCCATAGTTATTAAAAGCCCAAAGCGCACCAAGGCGCAAAAGGTGTGCCCGGAGCCTAGGCACGCTTTTGATAACTATGAATTTTTGAGTGGTCATTCTGTCAAGTTAGGATAACTAATTCTCCTTCCGCCCGAAAAAAGCTTTTTGTTTTAGACTTGTGCACCTATATTAAGAATTGTAATTAATACATAACCTTAAAGAAATTCAATTACTTAGGTGATTAAATGTTTTTACAATGACAAACTACATAGTCATAAATAAGTATATACTCCCCCCTGTCCCAGAAAGTTAGTCCTATTTTTTTCTTTGTTACTATGAAGGAACTTTGAACAATAATTAAAGCTACTTTTAATTCTTTTAATGAAAATGTAAAAATTGTTATTGATACACCATTATAGATACTATCAATATCAATTTTTAGATTCACATTAAGATAATTAAAAGTAACCTTAATTATTGCTCAAAGTTCCTTTATAGTAACAACGAAAAAAGTGGGACTATCTTTCAGGGACAGAAGGAGTATTTGGTAAACAATAGTAAAGATGTCTAGGTAATAGCAAAACAAGTATTTTGGGACAAACTTGAACCCCCTTAAACTACAAGTGTTTTGGGATAGAGGGAGTACTCATTAATCATTATGTCTCATTGCAAGAGTTCCAGTACTTGGGAAGGGTTTATTAATTGTAGCTTTACCACCACAATCCTGGATGTTGAATATCTTTTTGGTAGCAGTTATTTGCCTTATGACTTCTCTCTTCAGTTCTAGGCATGTTTAATCACGTACACTGTTTCCTTGAACGCATACTGTCAGATTGGCAAAAGTGGATACTGGTTTCGTCCATGAAAACAGTTCCATGTTTCTTCTTGAATATCCCTAATGAAAAGTTAAACATGCGAATAATACTTGGGGCACAAAATAGTCACAAAATCTTGCTCCATCCTAGGTGTAACAATTTTATTGGTGTTTAGCTAGTCCACTATCGATGCAACCAATAAAATATCGCCAACTCCCTCTGTGAGCAAGATTCTGTCTTTATTTTGTGCCCTTAACATTGCTCTAAGCATGCAAGTTTCACCATTGAATTCCTATGATATTTATAACCTTGAGTATCACACTGATCTATTATTGTCTTCTCTTTGGAGTTAAGGAGGGGGGGGGGGGGAAGAGATCATGTTATAGTAGATCAACGTATTGTGTAAAGATTGATTGTGCGTAAATGAAGACTTGATTTTTGAATTTAGTTACAATTCTCTTATTTATTTCACCTACTGTGTTGAAAAACCTTATTTGTGAAACATCTTTCGAGATTTCAACCTCTTTTCCCCTTTTGGTGCAGATCTTTCTTGTAACATGGTCATCTCCAGCTCCGTTCCTGCAGCTATGAGACGATTTTTGCATGCTTTGTTTCTCACTCTGTCGGAGAAATGATTTTGCAGCCTTTTTGACTTTCATCAAGCAAGCATGGTTTTTGAAATTTGTCAGGCTACTGCTGCAAGCAGTTTGTTTTGGGTTTTCTTTCCGTCCCAGTTTTGCCTTTTATTTCCAGTACGTATTTATCCCTTGTTTTTTTTTTTGCTCCTTTTTTTCTGTATAGTTTGGTATGAGTAGTTGCACCGTGAATGTTTTATTTATTTTTCTAGATGCGTCATAAAAATGTTTTCAGTGTTATGAGATGCTCGGTGGAATGTAAATTAAGCTTTTATTGTCATGCCCGTCGACATCTTTAACCACACTCCATTTTTGGTGATGATTGTCGATTCGTATCTTCTCTCTTTTTTTTTTTTTTTTTGGGTTAAGTTACAAGAGTTGATTTGTCATAAAAAAATTTGAACTCTTTAAGGCTTAAAACCGCATTGAACTGTGCAAACGAAACTGCAGAATATATATATATATATTTGGGTCAATAATGTTATTTGGAATCTATGTTCGCCCTCGGCCTTGATCAAACGTGACCCTTTCTCAACAGCAATTACGATTGAAATTTGTGTTCTTTTGGCCTTGAAAAGTCCACACTAACCTACCTTAGACGGACGAAAAGGAAAGAAGTATATACTAACCTGAGATGGAGGGAGTATATATATATATATATATATATATATATATATATTTCAATGTGGTTTTAAGCCTTAAAGAGTTCAAAAAATTTGGTACACACTAACTAAACACTAACTAAAGACGGAGGGAGTATATTTTGGGTCAATAATGATATTTGGAATTTCTGTTTGCCCTCGGCCTTGATCAAACGTGGGCCTTTCTCAACAGCAATTATGCTTGAAATTTGTGTTCTTTTGGCCTTGAATAAAGACGGCCAAAACTTTTCACTCTGATCAAAATTTCTTCCACCTGATCAATTATACATTGTATATATATATATACTTAATACTCCCTCCCTCTGTCTCAAAATTTTATTTCAACAAACTAAAATTATTTTACTCAAAGTTCCTTCGTACAAATTTCAGAAAGTTAACAACATTTGGGACAGAGGGAGTATATAAATAAACCACTACAATAGCTCTTACTATGTTTAGCCCAGAAACAGATATCTCTCATTTCACTGTCCCATAAATTGCTACAAAAATACATGGTTGAAGCTACAAAAATAGTAATGTTTTTAGTGGGAAATCCCCATATATTTTATTCACTGGTAAAGTTGTCACATTAGTCGTATTCCATACCACACATATCTACACATACAAATTCAACAACACTTCCACTCAACTCAGACACACACTCCGCTCGATGCTGAAGATGTACCAAGTCTTTTCATCATCACCCCTTCCACACCACACGATCTGCTAGAATCTCGATCAATCTCAGCCATCTGTACCACCATACTCTGCCTCTCAGCTACACTTTTCAGCCTAATCCTCTCAGCTCTCGACCCAATCACCTGCCCAACTATAGAAGCCGCTATAGTAAAAGCCATAGCCGTTTTTGGCATATTAACTGACTTTCTGAGCATGGCTATAAAGGGAACTGCAGCATGTACTGCAATAAACCAAGCTAGTGAGAATTTCTGCGTGTGTTCTCTCCATATACCTAAAGGCACGTTTGCTGCCATGCCTAAAACTCCTATTTTAAGTATTTTTTCTGGAAGTGGCTGGGGACGGAGATTTTTTACAAGGGCAGTTTTGGCTAGAGCTGCTCTGGCTGCAACTATGGCTGGTGGGCATTTGAGCTTTAGTCCAGGTGGGGGACGGAGAGATGATGCGACTAGTGGCAGGCGATGGGGCAGTTTCCTGTTTCTAGCCATTCGTTTCCCATTGCTTCATGTTTTGAGGAATCTCCCTGAAATATGCAAAACACAATTGAATTTATCTCAATACTCCCTCTGTCCCAAAATGATAGTCTCATTTCCAAAATTAAGGGTTCAAAATCACGCAATTTGCAAAACTAACAATGTAACCTTATGTTTGGAAAGTCAAACGGGACTATCATTTTGGGACAAAGGGAGTACATAATATCAAAGCGACTTCAAGGAGCTAAAATAGTGATATTAGCATGCAAATATGGTGAAGTTCTTACTTTACCACTCATAAATAAATAAGAAGTCTAGCCTTCAACAAGAGTGTTCTATAATGGCCTCTACTAAGATAACTTACACCCTAACTATTGACCAGTTTTATTTATAACATTTAAAAATGGCACTGAAATAAAGATTGCATTTGCACAAAAATGTTAGCACTTTCAGAAAACTTGGACGGTGTGGAGGCTGTCAAATCAGAAAACAATTTATCATTTAATATATTAGCTGGTCTAAACTCCAAATAAACTCTGCCGTAATTCAAAATTGGCCGGAAAACGCTTTTGAGGCATAAAAAGAGATACATTTCATAAACATTCCTTGGAGTCAAGAAAATAATCACCAGAAGAAGTGAGGATTTTTTTAAATTCATTTTTTCAATAGAACATTTAAATGCTAGAGTCATACAAATCATACCTTAGACGGTTGCTCTCTCTTCTTTGATGATTCAGATTTCTTTTTCTGTGTCTTCCATTTCTCGGAAAAGGAGTCAAAACTAAATGGTCCTCCTAGTCCAAATCCTGACAGACTGATGGTGGCAGTTTTTGCAGCTAAAGGATTAAACTTCAGTGCAGCTTCCGAGTTGTCATTGTGAAAATGAGACCTCTCTGAAAGTGGAACGATTCCATCTTTTCCATGGAAAAGTTTGAATGCAGTATCAAAACCATCTTCAAATATTGGACCTTTGCCTCCATTCACCTGAAAAGAATATTGCAATTGGAAAAAATAAGCAACTATCATTTCAGAGCCTTTTGTGAACTACTCCCTCCGTCCCAAAATGAATGTCCGAATTTTTTTCAAATTTGCTCTTGATCAAGAGTAAATTTGAAAAGTTTTCGGACATTCATTTTTTGACAGAGGTAGTAACAAATTCAGAGGGGATTGGGGAAGGAGCTTAAATAGGTGATGCCAATTTTCAATATTTTAACAACTTGCAGGGAATTCAAAAAAAAAAAAAAAAACTAATAACTTACAGGCACAGGAAAGTTCATGGAAGAGAAAGAGAAGTTGGTTGGCATGCCAATGTTCCTCAAGAAAGGACATCTTTGAATATCCTGCTCATTAAATGGACACGCTGATGCCTTCTCACTGACTCCCTTGAAGAAATAATCCATTGCTTCTCTTATACTTCCTAGTTCTGCATATAGACAAGACAGACAAGATTAAACTTTAATCAATATATACCAATTGGAACAAGGTTCTTGAACAGCAATCCTGGTATAATAGGTACAGTCTAATCCATCAATGAAGATAAAAGACAATCCACTTATGTATAACCATTGATACAAGATATTTCATGTTAAAGTAACATAATAACCACAGTTAAACATATATTCCCTCCGTCCCAAAATAATCTTCCCACTTCTTTTGTCGTTACTATGAATGAACTTTGAGCAATATTCTTATGTTGACTTAATTATCATAATGAAAATCTAAAACTTGATACTGATAATATTGTTGATGGTGTATCAACTACAAGTTTCAGATTTTGATAAGCATAATTCAATCAACCTATAATTATAGCTCAAAGTTCATGTAGTAACGGCAAAAAAAGTGGGAAGATCATTTTGGAACTGAGGGATTATCAAAGGAGCCTCTAAATCCTATATCAGCTACCCATTAGCAGAAGCCTCTTCAATCTATTCCCGCTGCCTAAGTAGTTCCTGCATGCCCGCACACAAGATAAGCTTTGTTGCAACTTGCTGGTCAATAACTATAACACTGGGATGTCATCATTACTTGCTTCGAAAAGGAATCACACATGCTGAAAAGATACAAGTAAATTTGGCTACCGAGTTTGCAGTGATGCAAGGTAGAAAGCAGAAAGTGCCAAATTCAACACTGTCTGGTGAAGGATACAATCAAAGGGTAGACCATTCTGATGAGAGCGTATGCAAACAGGATGGGATTATCGATGAAGTTGTATAGCATTGCTATTGCTAAGTAAATAACTCAAGAAAAAGATTCAGCATATATAAAGACCCAACACTCTAATGTTCTATAGTTGATATAACAGGGATATCCACATTACCACTCCAAAACAGAAACACCAGTCAGTTGGGAACCGAGGGCAGATTAAGGGCCTGGCAGTTGTATGAACTAAGATTTGAGAATAAATATCACTGAGTAGTTTTATTTCTTTATCCTTTTGCATTACATTGAACATGTTTAAATTTGACCATACTCACATCTTCACTAAAACGACCGTTGGTGGTGGGTCATGAGTTCAATCTCTCAAATTGTTGCTTTACTTTTGTTCTGGTTTCATTCGTAGCTTTTTTTTTTTTTTTTTTTGATTGATTAAAATGTGTCATTCAATTTTTTATGACTTATTCAAAGGATTTCTTTTATGGGATATTCTTAACGTGGATAACATTACTATTTCAGTTATGGATTGTTAGTAAGCATTGAAGCATTAAGTTTTTTGCATGGTTCATTAATTGAATCTTTCAGTAAGAATTAATAATAAACCACATGCATATAGATTGAATACTCTGGAATCGAAAATTTTACATTCGCAGTCCCGTAGAGGTAAGAACAAAGATGGACTCTCATTATGGTAAGTCTGAATACATGTTTCAGCATGCAATGCAAATCATGAATAAGTAGCACACCTTATAGAGAAAAGGAAACAGTAAGAAAGGCACAAGTAATTGAAGATGATTCTACAGTTCTACTAAAAATTCTCGGGCTGATCCACACGAAACATCCCAATTACTTTTCATAAGATAGGTACCAACTCAATGAGAATCTATGTAAGCTAGATCATATTCTACCGTTACGCTAGAATTAAGTTCATAACAAAACGCTAAATAACATCATTACAAAATTTGAACAGATCAGGAACTTGATGATTATGCAAATCATGAAACTGCTTTAGCTTATTGTTCCTCCTTATAGAATCAAACTGCTCGAAAAAATGAGAAAAAAAGGAGCATAAGAAATCAATTAAAAAAGGAAAATGACACCATAAAAAGCACGTTTAATACTCCCTCCGTCCCAAACTTCATATTTTTTTCGATGTTACTACGAATGATCTTTGAGCAATAATTTTAAGTTAGACTCAATTGTACTAATGAAAATCTAAAACGTGTTATTGACATACCATCAACAATACAATCAATAGCGAGTTTCAGATTTTCATTAGGATAATTAAATCAACCTAAAATCACTCAAAGTTCCTTCTAACGTCGAAAAAAGTATGAATATCATTTTGGGACGGACGGAGTATGATCTTATCAGCTCCATGCAATTGATTCACTAAGCAAAACCCCAATTCTCTGTCGTAACACACAAACACACATATATATGGCTATATATTGCAGAATTATACACGATTACGATTCAGAACCCAAAATTTATGCATGTAAGCATGGGCCACTAGATACGATTACGAGTCAATAAAACGAAATTGACGAAGAATTCGACGCAAATTGTATAAAATATAAACGAAAGAAGTGAAATTCGTGAAAAAACAAAAAACAAAAAAAAATATAGGAAAAGATGAAGAAATGGGAGGATAGGTTACCGATTGATTGAGCTGGAGGCGGTTGATGAAGGCGAATTGAAGGTTGAGGAGGATGACGATGGGATCGTGGAGAACACAGGCCCGGCCGAACATTAATTTTGGTGATGTAGAGGGCGGGCGCGTCGTTCGATTCGTAACGCTTCTTCTTACTGCCGCTTCTTCTTTGGTAATACTGCCTCCGTCCCGCTTGAAATTGCAAAACTTGCCATTTTTAGTGTCCCATAGATAAATGGAAAGTTTTTACCCACTTACGCACTCACATCACTAACCCACTAACTATTCTCTACCACACTTTCTCTCTCTCACTCAACTATCAACACTCACAACACATCACCTTTTTCACTTTTGCCCTTAATTATTGTGCCATATTTTTTTTGCAATTTCCGGCGGGACGGAAGGAGTAGTAAGTTTTGGAAGGAAACTAGTTACTCATTAAAAGTCTACTTTTTAATATATCTGCACCCTTAAAATAGTGAGTTTCAGCTTTAAAAAATGAGTTTAGGCTTTAAAACACAGAGAAATAAAAAATCTAGTTTAAGCCTTAAATCAATGAGTTTATGCATTAAAACATCTAGAAATAAAATAGCGATTTTAAGCCTTAAAACATTTAGTCCATATATTTAAAAACATGTTTTTTTTTATGACTTATAGAGGAACTAATTTCCTCCCAAATTCTATATTTCTATTTAGTACATGACTACAGTACTCCCTTTCGTCCAAATAGTTGCAACTTCTGGATATATGGATATAGGATATATAATGTTTATCTAAAATAATTGTCACTTTTGCGTTAAAATAATATAGTACTCCCTCCGTCTCAGTTTAAGGTCCTTATTTTCCTTTTTGGTCTATTCCAGTTTAAGGTTCATAATTGCTTTATTCCATAAATAAAAAAGAATGAATAGTGCTTTGGAGAATCTTATCCTCAAAAAGTTCATTTAATTACAAAAAAACCATGACTTACCAAACTTACTTTCACCCACTTGCTTCATGAATAGTGTTTTTGAACATTTATATCCTTCACTCTCTATTTTTTGTTGACTTATTTCTTTGTTTTTGCCTTAATTTTTTAATAAGCGTACATAATCAAACTAAATAACATTAAATTGGGACGGAGGGAGTACTCATTTTTCATGTGTAAAGAGGCCTGACCGCCTGAGGCCGTCAGCGCCCAGCACAGAATCCCATAAAACCCTAATTTGTTGACCAAACATGCCATTGTGGCCCGTGGGCCCACAGGTTAGACCGGGCTTACATTTTCCCATTCGACTTTTGGGCCGGTCAGAAGCCCACCAACCCCAACCCGTCCTTTGATTTTATCTTTTTTCAGCGTAAATGGCAAAAATGCCCCGAAATAATGTTTTGCAGCACTATATGCCTCGATTTTTCTTCTCCACTCAACTTTATAATATAGATATCTCATTTTAGAATTGAGAAGGACTTTTAGTACAATTTTATCATTGTATATACAATCCGTTCATTTCAACTTATAGGAAGATTAATTGTATTTAGTTTAGATTAGCATGTAATCCCGTCTCAAAATATTTGTTACATTTTTCACGTTTATTAACTTTAAATATAGATATCTCATTTTAGAATTGAGAAGGAATTTTAGTACAATTTTATCATTGTATATACAATATATATAAATATAAAACACATCTCATGAGATTTTTTTTGCGATATTCATTTTGTAACTGAGGAAGTAGTATAATTGAACAGGTATACAAATTAGTTACATAATCACTTTGTGTGTTTTGTAGGGGTGTCAGTGGTTCGGTCCAAACCGCGGTTTGGGACCGAACCGAACTAAACCATACGGTTTGGTTCGGTTTTTAAGCACAAGTAGTTCGGTTCGGTTTCAAAATTGGTAAACCGCGTGGTTCGGTTTGGTTTGTGGTCTGACTCCTCCAGACCAAACCAGACCGAACCAAACCGTCAAACTGAACCGCCAGACCGAACCATCAGACCGAACCACCAGACCAAACCACCAGACCACATATATTAGTCATATAATTGTATGTTAAGTAACATTCACCTTTAAATTATTAAAATAATTTACATTACATTACATCATTCTTAACTCTCGTTTTGCATCTTATTCAATATTCATTTCATCGAATGTTATATTCATTGAGGCACATAGTTAACAAACTTCTGTAGTGTATTCACTTCATTCGGCTTCTTTATTCGTTTGATATTTTCATTCTTCCGAATTTTCTCTTTTAAACAGAGTGCAAACCATAATTTGAATCGTGATATGAACCTCGGTGTGAATGGTGGTTTAAACCACGATCTAAACCATATTCTAGACCACGGTCTGAACCATGGTTTAAACCGCAGTCTGGACCACATTACTGAACCGCGGTCAGAACCAAACCGAACCAAACCATGGCGGTTTGGTTTGGTTCGGTTTGAAATTTTTCGTGGTTCGGTTCGGTTTGGAATTTTCCCAAACCGATGACTAGTGGTTTGGTCTCTAAAACGACCGAGACCGAACCAAACCGATTGAAATTGATTTTTCCAAAATGCATAATTTCTTATTCCTTCCTCTGTTTATTTGGTCCGAGTCTATGTCGGTAATTCGTACATCTGAATTATAAAGAGAGATTCAAAGTTAAAGTGGAGATTGTTGGGATAAATGCCTTTGAAGTTGAGACAGTGACTTAAAAGATTATACAACTGAGATCTGGTAATTCCGAGACGCAAGGATTTGAGCTGAGGCCATAAAATCTGGGAGTTGGCTGATCCTATGGCATTAGCATTGAGAGCTCGCCATTTTGGTTTTTGAGCGTATGGGCCTAGATAGCAAATTGTTTTTTTTTTTTTTTTTTTTTTTTATGCTTGGCTATCAAGTATACTGTCCATGTCATTGAATTAGATTTGGGAATTAGTATACGTATATATTATATTTCTTTTCTGTCCTAATTTAATTCAGCAGCTCAATTATTTACAAATAAAGAGAGATCAATAATTTTAAATCTAAGGTTTTGCATCGTCACGAATTTTGTGATCAAAATTCGTGCAAATTAGATTGGTGTGATCATCTTCTTGTAATTTTTTCTCCACCATATTGATAATATCTGTCTCCCTTTGCCCCTGGACGTAGCCAATAGGTTGTTGGTGAACCACGAAAATTCTGTGTTCTTATTTGTTGATTTGGTTTCATTATTTTCTGTCATCTCTTAAGTCTGATTTACTAACACGTAATATATAGCCAAGTAAATTATGGTTGAAAAACACATTGACTAATCAACTAACACATTTTGACATACTTTAAGAAATATGATTTTTTTTTTAAGTGAGTTTACGATTTTTATTATCATAAAATTATACTAAAATTATTATTCATAGTTCTTTAGGAAAATTGGATCTCATATGACGCACAAATAAAAGATGCTATCCTATTGTCCTAAGATGAATATATAATTCTGCCAAAAATTGATGTAGTACGTAATACGAACCAGCAGCCCAGCCGAGAAAACGAGCGCCCGCCTGGAATTTGATGGAATTTTCTGCCTTCTTGAGCGCACGCCTGGTTGAGACCAAGCGGCCGCTCGCTACGCCGCACAGGAAATTCCCAGTTTACGTTTTTGGTTCAGTAAAACAATTTAGGGTATTTTTAGTATTTCTCTTGTTTTCGTTTTTGGGAGTATAAAACCTATTTTAAGGTTTGTAAACATTATTCATTGTTTTAGTTATTCAATTGCAACTTTTGCACATCTTGTGTAAACCCTAAGTCATTCAATTGACTTGCAGAATAGTCTCTTTGGAGATTGTTGAAGATGGATCTTTCATCCTATTGTTCTAAGGGTTAATTTTGATTAATCCTTGGTATTATTCCGCTGCGTTACACATCAAAAGGGTATCTAAAAATTACTCCGTCCGTTTCATGTGAATTGAGACAAAAAAATGGCACAATAATTAAGAGAAGGTAGTGAATGTGTGATGGAAAATGCAGAGAGAGAGAGAGATGAGTGGGGTAAATAGTAGTGTTGGTTAGATAAAATGAGTGGTGGAAAATGAAGAAAGAGAATTAGTGGGGTTAAATGGGTGGGGTTGGGTGAATATAAAATATTAAAAAGTTTGTCATTTTGGACAGTCTCAATTGAGGAGAGACAGACGAAAATGGAAATAAGTCTCAATTCACATGAAACGAAGGAAGTATTTACTAAGTACACACGCAAATGAGTAGGTTTTGGGGCAACAAGTTTTTCCATAAGTTAGGTCTATCGACATTCTAAACCACTGTACTTTGATTAAGCTGTCGATTAACCCACCCATATTTTTTTAGCAGTTTTAACCATCCAACTTCATTTACGTTTTTAATAAACCAAATGGGCTAACGACATCCAATAATGTTAAAAAAACCTAACAAAACCTAACATAATCTAACGCTAGTTAACGAGAGTTAACTTGGACATAATTATCTGAATAATTTACTTTCTTTTATTCAATTTGGGGTTGAAGAATTTGTTAAAATTCATTCCGGGGTTGAAGAAATATTAAAGGAGAAGACTAAAATTGACACCAGAGGTTGATTATTCCCTCTAACCCCAAACCCCATACTCCCTCCGTCTTTTTAGTCTGTTCACTTTTGGTCAACAGTAGTAAACTTTGACCAAATATTTAATGTCAATCTAACAATCCTAATGAAATTTTAAAAATTATTATTGATAAATTAAATGATTATTTATCAATTACAATTTTTACAATTTCATTAGGATGATTAGATTGACATTAAATGTTTGGTCAAAGTTTACTCCCGTTGACCATAAGCGAACTAACTAAAAAGACGGAGGGAGTATTTGATAACCCCACAAATTACATTCTTTAATTCAATTTGGGTTGACGAATTTCACTCAAATTCAATTTTGGGGTGGAAGAAATCTTGAAGGTGAAGACTGAAATTGACACCATCGGTTCATGTTCCCCTTTTTCCACCGCCCAACATTGTCAAGGTTTCGATTCTGTTCATTTGGATATTATTCTTATTCCTATTAGTAATTTTATTCGTATTCGTGTCAGTCCCCATACAAACCAAATCCATGAAGGTTCATCCTGTGTCCATGAAACGAAACATCGGAATTCGAGACGACAACCAAACCTTGATGACCGGAAACGCGGCGAAGAAGCTACAGCGGCTGCCTCATGTTTTCAGCAAGGTGCTTGAGCTCCCGTTCTCATCTCACGCCGATGTATCGATTGAGGAAACCTCGGATTGTCTTCGGTTCGTTACAGAGATTGAAGGTGGTGGAGGCGGCGGCGGTGAGGTGAGGGCCCAACGCAGTGGAGATTCTTCAGGCGATTGTGACGAATTATGTCCAAGTTAACTCTTGTTAACTAGCGTTAGATTAGGTTAGGTTTTGTTAAGTTTTTCTAACATATTGGATGTCTTTAGGCCATTTGGGTTTATTAAAAACTTAAATGAAGTTGGATGGTTAAAACTGCTAAAAAAACATGGATGGGTTAATCGACAGCTTAAGCAAAGTACAGTGGTTTAGAATGTCGATAGACCCATAAGTTATAAAAAGTCTACTTTTTAATATCAGTATTACCTGAAACCCTAAAACTTAAACCTTTAAGTCATAAACCTTAAATCCTATAAAAACATGACTTTTTATAACTTATGGAGAAACTAATTTTTCCCAAAATTTTCCGCGCATATATAATATTGGTTAAATCTCAACTTTGTAAATTTCACTTGATGTTAAAATTCGGTTTTCCGGAGGTAGGGAATGCAATTTTCTTTTCAAAATTTATTTCTAACCTGAAATATATTTTGATAAAAACTTGTATGAGAGCATCATGACCCGTCTCACAGTAGAGACGGGTCATTTTTGACCCATGACCCGGATCCATGACCCACAGGCAAAAAAAAATTTGCATTTTTAAAATTTTATATTATTATTTTTGGGTTTTTTTGCGGTTTGTCAAAAGTAATAGTTACTATAACTAAATGTAACAAGCGTGTTACTTATACACTCTCCGTCCCACCCAAATTAGGATTTTTGGGTTGGGCACGGGGATTAAGGAAAAAGTGTTAGTGAAGTAGGTATTGTGAGTATGAAAAGTAAAGTAGGAGAGAGAAAGTGGGGTAGAGAATAATGAGTGGAAAGTTGTTGTGAGTGTGAATGTGGGTCCCATTAAATAAAACATTTCCATTTTTGGGTTGTCCTAATTCGAATGGGACACCCAAAATGGAAATTTATCATAATTTGAGTGGGACGGAGGGAGTTTGTAACAGTTTGTATTAATACATATATACAGAAAAGTAACAGTTTTTTTTTTCCTAATGTTTTCTTCGTTTGCCAAAAGTAATACTTATTACAACTAAAATGTAACGAACGTGTTACTTATATGTAACAGTGCTTATACATAATTGTAACACATATGTATAGAAAAAGTAATAATTCAACCATTTACATTTTTAGAGCTAAAAACACTTGATTAGTATTACGTGTAAAAGTATTACATTATCTATAGAAATATGTTATAATTTCTTTTATTAAAGTGTTACATTTACTTGTACAAGCAATTACATTCATGTATATGAGTTGTTACTTTTCAAATGTTACTTTCTTTCAAAAAATTAAATCAAAATACACAATATTTTACATTTTTGCAAAAGCACTATTACATTTCAGTATAAATGATAATTACATTTAGATATTGTTTGGGTTACACGTAATTATATTTAGTATTACATTTGAAAAAATCGGTAAAACGAGCTTTTGTTTTTGTAAAACAGGTGTTACGTTTACTTATGAACAATGTTACTTTATATGTATACAGTCATTACATTAAATTATGGTAACTATTACTTTTGGTAAACGACGGAAAAGCCGGGAAAAAAAAAAACTCAAAAAAACTCAAAAAAAAAGCAAGAAAATAAATAAATAAATAAATATATATATATAAATTTTTTTGGCCAATGGGTGGTTGCCACGTGGCAGGTTATGCCCCATGGATCATGGATCCTGTTCAATGGATCGGGTCGGGTGGGTAAAAAAAATCCGTCTCATAGAAGAGACAGAAGTATATTTTAGTGTTTATAGGGGGGAATAAAAATAAAAGAATAATAATAATAGGAGCACAAAATCTTGCTCACAAAATCCTAGGTTTAATGATTTTATTGGTGTTTTTAAGTAGAGTGTGGCGGGTCCATTATCGATGCAACCAATAAAATACCGCCACTTCATTGTGTGATCAAGATTTTATGAGCTTATTTTGTGCCCCTAGCATTGCTCTAAATAAAAAACGTGGAGTGCGGTCTAGATAATTATACTCCCTACTCTGTATTTAGAGCCGCACATTTAATGTTCAAGCAATTTAAACGTAGCAATTTTCGAAAAAAACAATTTAAACGTAGCAATGTGGAATTTTAATTTATTTATGATGTTTACATGGGTGAAAATGACTTGTAACAAAAAACAATTTCAATAAATACAGTGAGCTGTTAAGTTGTTACTAAATGATATGACAAAATTTCTTGAATTATTAAAGATGCTAGTTTGTAGCCCGTCGATATTCGACGGGACATGATAAAAATCAATCACATAAAGAACATATATGAAAATACATATCAAAAATTTTCTTATGATTAATTTTAAAAAATTACCATAACATGCCATGTACTCCAAGATCACATGCGCATATATCTTTGAAGTTGATTTCTCACAACTATATTTTAGGTAGACAAATTTGTTCACCATTAAGCTCTGTTCAAAAATTTAATGGAAATACTAACATGTTAGCATGCACAGATTATTTAGACTTAGCTTGCAATTAGGGCTGATAACGGGTCGGGTTCGGATCGGATCATGACCGACCCGAACCCGGTCTGAATCTCAAATATATTGATCCGAACCCGATCCAATCTGAAAATTCTAGAAATCGTGACCGACCCGACCCGAATCTTATTAAAAGTATTTTTTTAGCTCAAAATTAATTAATTAAAATATGTTTTTAAGCACAATGTTGTATGGAAAATAGTCTAAAATCATCCAAATCTCACTTACAAACACAAATTAGAAAAAAAATAAAATTTAAGATAATATTAAAAATATTTAAAATTCACCTTTTATTAAGGGTTCAGATCGGATCATTATGGTTCGGGTCGGATCGGGTCGGTTCAGATCGGATCATCAACATAATCCGAATCCGATCCGAACCCGCTCGGGTTTTAAAAATTGCAAACCAAACCCTATTTTTTCGGATCGGATCGCCTTCGGTACAGATCGGATTCGGTCAAATTGCCATCCCTACTTGCAATTTCAACTCTCATGTTGACAATTTTATCAAAGATAAATGTTAAAAGTGTAAATTTGAAGTTAGCAAACCTAAATATTTTCACTAAATATAACGTTTCTAAATTTATACTAACACTAACCCTAAACAATACCCAATTTCCTCCTCTTCCTCAAACCAGTCATAACCCAACACCAATCGAAATCTTTCCCTCTCTCAAAGACATTATTCCTCTACCCATACCTTCGCAACCACCATCGTCGCCACCTGATGAACTACATGAACATGTCTTTTGATGCATTGTTCCCCTACATCACCTTAACTCCCAAATCACTAACTCATCTTCCTGAATGTCTTCCCTTACTTGGAAATCTGTCACTGTCATCTTCTGTTGCTACTGTTCTACCCAAAGTAACTTTCTTCTTTTGTGAAAAATACTAGGTATTAAATGATTATTAGTAAGCTTGGCACATTATGAATAAAAATCTTATGATTTTGCACAATACTTTGATCAATTAGTAGTTAGCTGTTTTTAAAATTACAACTTATGAAATATTTCATGGTTAAAACAAACGGGCAATTTGCAATTTCGTTCCTAACATTTACAAACTTTTGCAATGTTGCTCCCAACAGTTTTTTTTCGCCAATTGGTTCCCAACATTTACATTTTTTTGCAATGTGGCTATAAAAGTAACTGAACGTTAGTTTTCTAACATATTTTATTTCATGTGACTAGCACATGACGTTTTAAGATATTTTAAAGCTACACATATCCGATTAATATGATTCTTCTTTTAAATTGAAGCTAATATTTAAATCTACAACATATATTTTTTTTGGAAATTTATTAGGTAGTTGGATTATTTTTACATTTAATCTTAATTTTAAATATTAAAAAAAATAGAAAACACGTAAAATATAATCTAAAAAAAGATATTAGCCCAAATATGTTCCATATGAAGTAAATTCTATATGTAGATTATCAGTTCGTAAAAATGTTTGATAGAAAAAAAGGGAGAAGAAGAGGATGATGAATCGAGGGAAAAGTGTATGTGGAATGGGTGTTGCGGGAAAGTGGCAGAGGGGTGGAGAAAAATAAACTTTAGGAAAGATACATATAGAAATTACTTCATATGAAATATGTTAGTGTTGTATGCTCTAGGCACGTTATTTGAACGATTAATGTTATCTATTGATTATGTTTTAATAAAGATATTGAATGTTTGATTATTATATCCTTTGCATGTTTATTATAATAATCCCCGTCCCTGATAATTATGATTAATTGTTAGTATAAGTTTAATAGATAATCATATGATGATTATGGTGTATGTGATACAATTAAACTTATGGGTATTTGTTGGAGAACGAATACTGGACTGACCCGTATGAGATTTATGTCATGATTACAATGTCATTATTAAGTCTCATATAGTTATATCATTGAATCCTTAGACCTGAGATTATTACAGTCTTCCACATGATGAACATTATGTTTGACATATTCAAACATTACCCTTAAACGGGTAGCTATAAAGAATGTGATTTGGCATAATCGGATTCATGTTGGGAAGAGTAATAAGTCAAGATGGAATTTGTTCCTCGTCAAGAGAGATATCAAGCTTTGGCCACTCAATGAATAGTTTTGATGAAATGCATGGCCGTGCTCAAATATGATTTGTATTATCAATATATTCGGAATCGAGAAAGCATTGAACATTGTAAGTTGACCATTGACCATGGCTTACGTTCAATGACATCGTGAACAAAAAGATTATGATATGTTCTATAATGGATTAACAAACTTTGATAAGTTATATCATTTGGGTAATCATGATGGCCTGCTAGGGTCCGCTCATGATTTATGAGACAAAGTGTGTTTGGGCTCATTGCCAACTTGATATAATCCTATGGGGTCACACACAATATAACGAATTGTTAAAAGGGAAAAATGACTGAGTTTTGGTCTGGCACGGCCGTGCGCCTTATAGGGCACGACCGTGCCATATATCGCCAAAGGGTTGTGCAAGGCGGCATAGTTGGCACGACCGTGCCAAGTATAAAGCACGACCGTGCTAGATACAACGCACGACCGTGCCAATATTGGGCGCAGGCTCGCACCTAATGGCACGACCGTGCCAGTTTTAGGGCACGACCGTGCCAGAGCTGTCGGCCAGGAAAACTTGCAGTGCAAATTGTGACGGGATTTGAGTTTCCTAAGTCCTTAAGGGTTAAGGACTTAGACCTAAATAAATAACTCTTCACCAGCCATTGTATATGATTGATTCACTTGTTTGGAGAAACAATATTCTTGATTAAGATTGAGAATCAAGATCAATAATTCATAAAATCATATAGTCCTTTTTTATCTAGCAGTCAAGATTAAGAAAGAGTTCTTAATATTAGTTCGCGCGTGGATATCCATAGAGAGTGATTCCTTTATCATCTTTCTGTTCGTGTTCCTTTGTTCGTGATTCGGAGAAGCGCGAAGAACCCAAGACTCAAGATCAAGAAAAGAATAAACGCATCAAGGGTTAGTATTCTTGTATTCATCGTAGATGTATTTGTCATAATCATATGAATGGATCTATAGGCTTTGGGTTTCATAAAATTTTAAATGTTATATTCCGTTGTGCATGTTACTACGAAACCCAACAAAACATACTTGGGCTAATATGTTTTTTAGATTATATTTCACGTGTTTTTTATTTTTTTTTTTAATATTTAAAATTAATATTAAATGTAAAAATAATTTAGGTACCCAACAAATTTCCAAAAAAAAAATTTATGTTCTAGATTTAAATATTAGTTTCAATATAAAAAAAGAATCATATTAATCGGATATGTGTAGCTTTACGAATATTTTAAAACGTCCTTTAAAACGTCATGTGCTAGTCACATGACATATCTGTTAGAAAACTAACGCCCATTTACTTTTATAGCCATATTGCAAAAAAATGTAAATGTTGGGAACCAATTGGAGAAAAAAAAACTGTTGGGAGCAACATTGCAAAAGTTTGTAAATGTCAGGAACCAAATTGCAAATTGCCCTAAAACAAACAACTGCCTCTTTATCTTAGTATGTCAAATAAAACGAAAAGTATATAAATCTAACAATTTTTTTTTTGGGTTAACTGCAATTTGGTTGCTGACATTTACCAAAATTTGCAATGTTGATGCTGTCATTTCAATTTTGCCAATTGGTATATCAACTTTGTCTTTTTGTTGCAATTCGACTATAAATCTAATTGAGCGTTAGATTTCTAACAAATTTTATGTCATGTGAATAACACATGACGTTTTAAAGGACGTTTTAAGATGTTTTTAGAGCTACACAAATCTGATTAATATGATTCATTTTTTAAAATTGAGGCTAACATTTAAATCTAAAACATATAAAACAAATTGGCAATTTTTTGTGACTGGACTATTTTATATTAAATTTAAATATTAAATAATTAAATTAAAAAAACACGTGATAAAATAATCAAAAAATATATTAACCCCAAATATATTTCATATGAAGTAAATGCTATATGTAGATTATCAGTTCATGAAAATATTTAATAGGAAAAAAAGGGAGAGGAAGAGGAAGATGAACTAGGAAAAGGGTGTATGTGGAAGGGTGATGCCGGAAGGTGGTAGAGTGGTGGAAGAAAGTATTAGAGAGGAAAGAAGGTATAGCATGGTGGAAAGTAGTAATTTTTCAGATTGTTTTTCCCATATTTTCTATTTTTTAGCTATTTTTTAAATTTAAATTATAAATTAATATACTGTAATTAATTCACAAAAAAAATTGCCAAAAAATATATGTGATAGATTTGAATATTACCTTCAATTTTTTTAAAAAATCATATCAATCGAATATGTAGCTCCAAAAACATCTTAAAATGTCATGTGCAAGTCACATGACATAAAACCATTTAGAAAAGTAACACATAGTTAGATTTATAGTCGGATTGCAACAAAAAGATAAAGTGGATATACCAATTGGTGAAATTGAAATGATAGCATCAACAATGCAAATTTTGGGAAATGTCAGGAACCAAATTGCAATTAACCTTTTTTTTAAAAAAAGAATAAAAAGACCAAATATTCAAAAAGTTTGTTATGAATCACCCAATCATGAATTAAACTCAAATTTATTTAACTGATTGAATAACCACACGATTAGCGACCATCTCATCATCCGCGAGTAATAATGTAATATTTCTAAAGCATGCCTCCAAATAAAATAAAAACAGACTCATGCTCTTATTAACAGAGACGAAAATTACCCTCTATTTGTCTTGTTTTGTTGTCGAATACTCCCTATGTCTCGCCCAACTTAGGACGTTTTTTGGGCGTTTCACTCGACTTAGGACGACCCAAAATAGAAAGGTTATATTACTTTTATATTCAATGGAACTCACTTATCATACTCACAACAACAATCCCTTTACTATTCCTCCCACTCATTGTTTCTCATATTTTACTTTTCATACTCACCACACCTCCTCCACTGATTCTTTTTCCTCTTAAAATAATAGTTTTCTTTAATCCCCATGTCGGAACAAAAACCCTAAGTCGCCCGGACGAAAGGAATATACTTTTAATAGCATACTCCTTCCGTCACATTTGAAATATATATTGTATAATTTTTCATTGTAAATGTCTCATTAAAAATTATAGAATTTAAAATATAAAGTTTTTAATAATTTTTAATTATTGGGACTCACATGTCATACTTACATCAATAAATTTATTTATTATTACCTATCCCACAAACCATACTCACAATAACTTAATATTATACGCATCTCCTTAATTTTCGTGCACTGACATTATTTTGCGATTTCAAATGAGACGGAAAGAGTATGTTATTTTGTAGATTTTTTTATTTTTAATAGAAGTAACTCACAACATCCAATAAATATCTTGTATCTAATTTAAAAATAACTGAAATTCTGAATATCACTTTGAAATTGTATCTTTGCATTAGTTTTGATATAAAATTTTAGTTAGTCTTTCTTGGCTAATCATAAATTCGGGAAAATTACACTTTTTACAGCTAATACTAATGGACCTTAATTTTATTCTAAGCAATTTAAGAAACATATTATGATTTTTCATTTATTTGCTTTGATTTTATTATATAGAGAATTGTAAAAAAACTGGAAAATTATTTTGAGACATATATATTATTATCATTTAATATTTAAATAAATATTGTTATAAATTTTAGATTAAAAATTTTATGGGATAACAAATATAATTTATTTTAAACTTAATTACATTAGAATGGTACTTATAGAAAGGTATGCAATGAATGCATATAGAGAAAGATGAAAGAGTGTACTTTGAATAAAAACACTGGCTTAAGTTTCGGATCAAATGGATACCTTTGATAGTTTAAATGTCATATTTAAAATTGAATTTGATTTGATGATTTAAAATAGGATTAACCGATTTGATAAATTAAAATGTGAGACTTATCTATTCACTTTTATGCATACTTTTTTTGAGCAATAGGATGATGCCACATGAAATTACACGGCATAATTCCATGTGGCGCAATGAGGAATCAAATAGAGACTCTCCTTATATATATATATTTATATATATATATATATATATATATATATATACAGATTTCATGTGGCCCAATGAGGAATCAAATAGAGACTCTCCTTTTATATATATATAGATTCTTGTGAACTTGTCCAAAAAAGACCTATATATTTTTATTCTGTTAAACAATTCAAATCAATACAAATGATGAAGATCTTGTACCTATAAAACACTGCTCCATTTATATTTCCTAATAAATCATCATTTATATTTTTCAATAATAAAGACAAAATTTGTGTGAGACGGTCTCACATGTGAGATGGATCTCGTATCTTTTTATTTATTTTTTTGAAATCAAAAGACTTATTATTAATAACAATAACAAATGTTTAGAAGTCGACTATCCATATACTTTGGAAGTTCGACCCAAACAGTAGGGCTCACATTTACAAACGCTGCCCTAGAAATTACATCTGCTAACATATTGACAATTTGACTTATCAACTGCAAAGAAAAATGAACGATCCAACTAAAACATCTTTGCAACAAATAAACTTAACAAAACCCGACTTTAGAAGATTCCACCATTTGCAACATTGGATTGTTCTAGCCTTCTTCCCTATCTCTAAGTCAGATTTAACCTTCACGGTGATCAGAAAACCTACAAAATTAACACATAAAGCCCTCAAGAAATGAGGGAAAAGACGGGCTCTCACATATGAAGAGAAGAACAACAACAAAAATACAGTGATCATCATTATTTAAAAACGAAGGTTACAAAATCTAAAAAAATGATCTGAAAATTAAAAACCTGATTTCACATTTATTAATTGTATAACAACAATTAATAAATGTGAAATCCGGTTAAATAAATCAATATAAGTGAACAAAAAAAGTAGATTAAAGACTGATAATGAAGAAAATGTTATGGAGAAAGGGATTCAATAGATGAATTTCACTGTTAGAGTAAATGGTTTTGACACGCCCCCAATTCCCGGGATTCCCTAATAGAACCTCGAACCTGGTGCGTGTGACTAACAAGAAATGAGAAACTGAATGACATCTGCTTATATCAAACTGACATCATATATATACTCAAGAGGAACGAGCTAAGATAGCTCACAACGAGTTCTATACCAAGAAATTTAAACCAAATGGTTATACACAGCGGAAAACATGCCTAGCACATACGCTGGCATTACAAGAACACTATACAAGTCTACCCAATATACTGAGTCTAAACAACTGATACCAAATCGTCCTCACCAAAACTGGAAAGGATAACAATCCCCAAACAAGAACAACCTGCCAAGTAGGCCCCTGCTAAGTCGAGCCTCACAACGTATTACCACTTGCTTTCCTGGGGGGGGGGAACAAATAAAGAAAGAACGGGGTGAGATAAATCTCAGTAAGTTACTAGATACACGTATATATCATGTTATCATGTAATCATGCAAATCAAGAAGTCATCAAGTAATCATGCTCAAGATGTCATCAAGTAACAAGTATATGAGAAGCTAAGCCAACTCATCAAGTAACTAGCACATAAGGCTAAACTAACACGTTACAAAGGATATTCCAACCTTATTCCTCCCAAGTAAACCATTGTTGTCGTTGCTTGAATTGCAGTTGACAAATCACGATCAATCAAGTTGCTGTTGTGCAGTACACAATAGGACCCAGTAACCAGTGTCACTAACAAAAACAAGATTCACGAGGTGTTCACGAGTTTAGAATTCACTTTTATCAGGCGTATTTCTCTAATAAAGGAAGCTATGCCCTTACTATGGCCTGTAGTAAGGGGTCAAGCGCAGATACATAGGCAACCGATTATCACTTTGGCCCCAGCCTCATGATAATCGTGAACCTATACATCTCCGAGCAAGCAAGGTGACCAGCTGGACTCACACAAGAATGCACAAGTAGGTATTTACTTGAACTACGAGAGTATAGAACTAAGTCCAAAAGTAGTGGACTAGCTCTTCATGAACCATGTAATTATGTGCTCACCAAATACAAGTATACGTATGCTATATTTGCAAATACAAATCAGTATAACAATGGCACATAATGTGTCCACGTAACACAATCAAACCAAATTAGAGTCTATTAATAACAGACCCCAACCAAGTAGTAGCGTATGTCATTTTATGTCACTTTGTCATATGCCATATTTGCACGTACATATTCATATAACCTTTAACACACTAATATGTCTATCACGATACCTTTACTTTCAAGTAGAGCCCAACATCTTAGACTCTAAGCGCGTAGTCGAATATGTCGTATTGTACCTAGTCAAAATCATATCTCGTGTATATTTATCGCTAATAATCGAATACATTTTCCAACACATTTTGTGTTCTATAATCATTGTTTTATGAATTATCTTCATATTACACTAGTCCCTCTTTCTATAGGAACTCAACTCAAGAACAAGATATCTTCTTTATACTTTATATACTTCATTGAGTATACACGATTAAACCAATTACTAGCACATTAGTGCTTGTTCATAGCACTTTCAATACACACGTATTAGATTCAAGTATGTCTTAGAGTTGTTCATTCTCTATCTAGTTCCACATTCCAATTCTTTGGTTATTAATACCACGTATCAAGTAGTCAACAAGCCACATTCTATCAAGTAGCTATATGCAAGATTTGCACATACACACCAAGGATAGTTCTAACACGTTAGTGCTTGTTCATAGCACTTTCAAGTTCATTACCATACACATGTATTGGTTTCAAGTCATGTACAAGATTTTATCATCTTACATTCAAGTTCTCAATCCAATTCTTTGGATGTTCAAGACATGTACAAGAATTAATTATCTTATACTCAAGTTATTATTCCAATCTTTGGATATTTAAGTCATGTACAAGATTTCATTGTCTTATACTTCAAGTTCAAGCTAAGTAAATGAGTTACATATCTTATAATTACAATTCATGATCCTATTCCTGGGATATTCAAGCTTAAGACATTGTTCTAGTGCCCCTAAGGTACACAAACATTGGTTTCAAGACACATATAACACATTAGTGCTTGTTCATTGCACTTTCAAGACAATTAAAAGAGTTCTTACTTTGATATTCAAGTTCTCATTTTTATTTAATGAGTAATCATGTTCAAGACCAAGTTCTGATGCCCCTAAGGTGTCATAACACTTTCTAGAACATCTTATACTAAGGCTAGATACCTTAACTAGGGTTAAGTTTAGCTTAATCAAACTTTATTCAAGACTTTTGTTCATCAGGGTAAGTGTGCGGTCACACAAAAGGATATGGGCGGTCGCCCAAAACAAGACTTTGCAAGAGAAAAATCTTCCAGATAAATGGGCGGTCGCCCGGCCAAATATGGGCGGTCGACCAAGGTACAAAATTTCGAAATTTTATTTCTTTCCCAGGTTAAGAATTCTCCGTCCCAAGCGTAGAAGTATACTTTTACTAACACTTATACACTACCTAGGAGTACTTAGCACACCCCGGACACTATTTCAAGCTCAATCCATTTCTTTTACCGTCCCGCAAATAATAGGATAATTCTCTTTTATTCCAATTAAATATTTTACCGTCTCACGAGTAGGAGTATAATTTTCTTTAACACTTGCGAAAACATTTTAGATTCAAGATCTCTGTACATAGTATAAAATTACTCCCTTCGTCCCAATTTAACAAGTATCACAAAACTCATTCAAATCACGAAATTAACAAGCACAAGTATCAAAAATAACATATATGCATGTTATTAGAAGCAAGGGGGAGCTAGTGACTTACCTAGTCCGAAATCAAATTCACCCAAACTAATTTTTGTTCGGCAGGAAATGCTCTACTCACCGCCCTGATCATTATGGTGCAGTCGGATTTTCGAACAGAGGCATAATTAAGCGAGAGAAGTCGAGAATAGGGTAAACCCTAACTTTCTTTTATGAAACAGAGAGAAAGTACGAGAACCTTGTTTGGGGAAGAAATCACCCAGAGAAGGCAAACACCAATTTATCCTTATGATATTTTCAAGAATTGCAATTAGGCCCTCTAAGTTTCAACTTTGACAAAAAGTCCCTTCAAGTTTCAATTTGAGCATTTTAGCCCCTAAAATTTATTTTTCACAAATAACCCTAAAGTTCAACTTTGAACACTTAGGACCTAAACTTGCTCAATTAATTAAATAATTAACTCAATTAAAATAGCATATAAATATGCAAGTTAAGAATTTAACAGGAATTAGGACGGGCGTTACATCCTCCCTTCCTTAAAGAAAATTCGTCCTCGAATTTTACTGATCGAAATTATAACACATATAAATAACAAATAGAACTCAAGAATAGCAAGAATATGGTATACCACACCATATTATCAATTACCTGCGAGTATTATTCTCACATAACCTTCTCGATACCGTGACTTTCCCATGAACTTTTACAAGAAGTATTCGTGCTCAAGACATTTCCTTTAGAATCAAGTATCCATACAAGCAGTTACCCATATACTAAGTAATTCGTGTGATGGAATTTCCACTAAATAGCAAGCTCATACAATAGCCACAAGAAAATCCACTTCACATGCCCGCAACATAAGATCAAGAAGCATCCTCGGTTAAGTATCCAGAGTGTTCAGAAAAATTATCATAATCAAGATGTAAAACAAGATGTAGAACAAGATGTAGAACAAGAACCCCTGTCATATATCATATCCACAGGTATCCCATGTAATCAAGATGTATCGATCATAACATCACAACACATAAAGTCAAGCAGATTTGATTAATCAATCCACTATAACCAATATCATCGGAACTTATCTATTAAATGATAATCCTTCCACAAAATCCATCGCAATATATTCATATATTCACAAATCTCGAAGGATTATAACAAATCAAACGATCTCTGATATTCTGCTTTCAAATAAGAATGCTCAGAAATTTTCCTCCCATTCAGTACCATCAATCATGAAATACAAGTCTTTATGTTCAATGAATCCGCTAATACAATAGCCGTAGGATCACAATCAGTTTCAAGTCATGAGTAGAATTCTTCTATTCATAAAGATTCAATCTCCTCGAAGTATACACAAGTACGTTACCATTTTGAATTAACACACGTTTTATCTCTTGTTCGAGCTTCACTATGCATAATGAATTTATCATATCCACAATATTTGTGAATCTTGACACATTCACGAGAAAATAGTAACACTGGTCATATCCTCCAAATAACCATCATATTAGTCGAATCCACTACGCAAGCTCAAATACTGAAGTTATGGTCATCCATCATTTCAATATTTAAAAAATTGACTTCACGTTTATCAATCCATCAGAAAGTGTAGCTTCCTGTCTCAAATAGTTAATGATAGAGCTACCTTCGAAATTCATTAATGAATCTCTAACAAGATCAAGAAAATCTCAAGAATAATCGTACCTCGGTTATTTCCACTTATATAGGTCAACAAAGATACTTACTTCAGGCATCCACTTCAAGGTAATAGATCCTTTATCTCTTGATAGTTTTTGGAAACGATTGTTTCTCTCGAAAAATTTCAATACAATCAATTCTCAGTCAGCGACTTGGTATATACCAACAGGTCATTAATCACTTCATCGCAAAGAAATCAAATTATGGTTTGAAGATATCATTCATCAAATCCATCAATACTGCTAGATCACATATCAATCGAAATAGCATAATCACGAATTCATAACGAGCATACCAGATATAAGAAGATGTCTTTAGTATATCCTCATAGTTGACTTTCCAACTAATGGTAGCCACTTATCAATCAAACACTGAATAGACCACTGATTAACTTCAGGGATCAAATAATTCATCCATACACAATAACAAGTACTGGTTCATTATATTCACCTGGTTGAACTCTTTGCATTCAATATGAAATCGCAAAGTACCATATCTCTTCATGCCAATCAATACAGATATACCCCACGCAGATATACTAAGCTGGGTGAATCCTCTATCAAGAAATTTCTCAAGTTGAACCTTCAACACTTTGAACTCAACCGATGTCATGAACATTGATTTAGATATCAGCACTATATTTGTACTGTAGCAACTCAAGATAACCCAAGGTTATCATCATGTATCATTTACTACTCAGTAGAAATTATATCTGAGAGATCTCACAAAGAATGATGTATCCATTCTTCAATTTTGGTGTAGACATTCTTCCATCAACCACGTATGCTAAATACTCAGCACAACCTTGATAACCATTTTCGAGCTTTCAATGCAGAACATGAATGTCATACATAATTATATCATGCTCATATAAATAGTCAAGCATACTAGCATAAAAATATTCACCATCTATTGTGGCAAACAAGAAAGGCCTAACACATAAAAAGCCAAGCCATAACACGTATCACATCAATGTCCTATATAGGTAACATGACCAAGTTAACATATAACGTATAGGGTGTTATCACCCACACTTCTATCAAGCTCTTATAAATAACGATATCAAGCACGTAGTCTCTTACTAGAGAATACACTTTCACGTAAATCAAGAAATGAGGACAAGCATGCATATAGCACGAAACAATGTCCACTGCACAAGATAGATACGCCTAAATCTTTAAAGACTCGCGCTCTTGATTCTCAAACCATCTTATTCCAATTGTGATCAACACTATCAACACCAGTCCTATACCTGGTATAACAACAAGTAACGAAGCACTCGGCGTCAAAAACACACCCAAGACTAACCCAACCTAGGCCATAGACCCTATCCAGGCTTAGAGCTAAACCATAGCTCTAATACCAAAACTGACACGCCCCCAAGTCCCGGGATTCCCTAATAGAACCTCGAACCTGGTGCGTGTGACTAACAAGAAACGAGAAACTAAATGACATCTCCTTATATCAAACTGACATCATATATATATACTCAAGAGGAACGAGCTAAGATAGCTCACAACGAGTTCTATACCAAGAAATTTAAACCAAATGGTTATACACAGCGAAAAATATGCCTAGCATATACGCTGGCATTACAAGAACAATATACAAGTCTACCCAATATACTGAGTCTAAACAACTGATACCAAATCGTCCTCACCAAAACTGGAAAGGATAACAATCCCCAAACAAGAACAACCTGCCAAGTAGGCCCCTGCTAAGTCGAGCCTCACAACGTATTACGACTTGCTTTCCTGGGGGGGGGGGAACAAATAAACAAAGAACGGGGTGAGATAAATCTCAGTAAGTTACTAGATACAAGTATATAGCATGTTATCATGTAATCATGCAAATCAAGAAGTCATCAAGTAATCATGCTCAAGATCTCATCAAGTAACAAGTATATGAGAGGCTAAGCCAACTCATCAAGTAACTAGCACATAAGGCTAAACTAACACGTTACAAAGGATATTCCAACCTTATTCCTCCCAAGTAAACCATTGTTGTCGTTGCTTGAATTGCAGTTGACAAATCACGATCAATCAAGTTGCTGATGTACAGTACACAATAGGACCCGGTAACCAGTGTCACTAACAAGAACAAGATTCACGAGGTGTTCACAAGTTTAGCATTCACTTTTATCAGGCGTATTGCTCTAATAAAGGAAGCTATGCCCTTACTATGGCCTATAGTAAGGGGTCAAGCGCAGATACATAGGCACCCGATTATCACTTTGGCCCCAGCCTCATGATAATCGTGAACCTATACATCTCCGAGCAAGCAAGGTGACCAGCTGGACTCACAAAAGAATGCACAAGTAGGTATTTACTTGAACTACGAGAGTATAGAACTAAGTCCAAAAGTAGTGGACTAGCTCTTCATGAACCATGTAATTATGTGCTCACCAAATACAAGTATACGTATACTATATTTGCAAATACAAATCAGTATAACAATGGCACATAATGTGTCCACGTAACACAATCAAGCCAAATTAGAGTCTATTAATAACAGACCCCAACCAAGTAGTAGGGTATGTCATTTTATGTCACTTTGTCATATGCCATATTTGCACGTACATATTCATATAACCTTTAACACACTAATGTGTCTATCACGATACATTTACTTTCAAGTAGAGCCCAACATCTTAGACTCTAAGCGCGTAGTCGAATAGGTCGTATTGTACCTAGTCAAAATCATATTTCGCGTATATTTATGGCTAATAATCGAATACATTTTCCAACACATTTTGTGTTCTATAATCATTGTTTTATGAATTATCTTCATATTACACTAGTCCCTCTTTCTATAAGAACTCAACTCAAGAACAAGATATCTTCTTTATACTTTATATACTTCATTGTGTATACACGATTAAACCAATTACTAGCACATTAGTGCTTGTTCATAGCACTTTCAATACACACATATTAGATTCAAGTATGTCTTAGAGTTGTTCATTCTCTATCTAGTTCCACATTCCAATTCTTTGGTTATTAATACCAAGTATCAAGTAGTCAACAAGCCATATTCTATCAAGTAGATATATGCAAGATTTGCACATACACACCAAGGATAGTTCTAACACGTTAGTGCTTGTTCATAGCACTTTCAAGTTCATTACCATACACATGTATTGGTTTCAAGTCATTTACAAGATTTTATCATCTTACATTCAAGTTCTCAATCCAATTCTTTGGATGTTCAAGACATGTAGAAGAATTAATTATCTTATACTCAAGTTATTATTCCAATCTTTGGATATTCAAGTCATGTACAAGATTTCATTGTCTTATACTTCAAGTTCAAGCTAAGTAAATGAGTTACATATCTTATACTTACAATTCATGATCCTATTCCTAGGATATTCAAGCTCAAGACATTGTTCTAGTGCCCCTAAGGTACACAAACATTGGTTTCAAGACACATATAACACATTAGTGCTTGTTCATTGCACTTTCAAGACAATTAAAATAGTTCTTACTTTGATATTCAAGTTCTCATTTTAATTTAATGAGTAATCATGTTCAAGACCAAGTTCTGATGCCCCTAAGGTGTCATAACACTTTCTAGGACATCTTATACTAAGGCTATATACCTTAACTAGGGTTAAGTCTAGCTTAATCAAACTTTATTCAAGACTTTTGTTCATCAGGGCAAGTGTGCGGTCGCACAAAAGGATATGGGCGGTCGCCCAAAACAAGACTTTGCAAGAGAAAAATCTTTCAGATAAATGGGCGGTCGCCCAAGGTACAAAATTTCGAAATTTTATTTCTTTCCCAGGTTAAGAATTCTCCGTCCCAAGCGTAGAAGTATACTTTTACTAACACTTATACACTACCTAGGAGTACTTAGCACACCCCGGACACTATTTCAAGCTCAATCCATTTCTTTTACCGTCCCACAAATAATAGGATAATTCTCTTTTATTCCATTTAAATATTTTACCGTCTCACGAGTAGGAGTATAATTTTCTTTAACACTTGCGAACCCATTTTAGATTCAAGTTCTATGTACATAGTATAAAATTACTCCTTTCGTCCCAATTTAACAAGTATCACAAAACTCATTCAAATCACGAAATTAATAAGCACAAGTATAAAAAATAACATATATGCATGTTATTACAAACAAGGGGGAGCTAGTAACTTACCTAGTCCGAAATCAAATTCACCCAAACTAATTTCTGTTCGGTAGGAAATGCTCTACTCACCACCCTGATCGTTATGGTGCAGTCGGATTTTCGAACAGAAGCATAATTAAGCGAGAGGAGTCGAGAATAGGGTAAACCCTAACTTTCTTTTATGAAACAGAGAGAAAGTACGAGAACCTTGTTTGGGGAAGAAATCACCCAGAGAAGGCAAACACCAATTTATCCTTATGATATTTTCAAGAATTGCAATTAGGCCCTCCAAGTTTCAACTTTGACAAAAAGGCCCTTCAAGTTTCAATTTGAGCATTTTAGTCCCTAAAATTTATTTTTCACAAATAACCCTAACGTTCAACTTTGAACACTTAGGACCTAAACTTGCTCAATTAATTAAATAATTAACTCAATTAAAATAGCATATAAATATGCAAGTTAAGAATTTAACAGGAATTAGGACGGGCGTTACAGATTTGCCTCCTATAATCGGGGCAGGGCAAACTCAAATCTCCTCTTATCGAAATTCGTTTTATGTGTGAGACCGTCTCAAATAAAACTTCCTCGGAAGATGATGATGAAGGTTAATCTGGTTAGAAAAGCAATGTATTGGGGTGAAATTCGCACTCAACTTGCAAGAAATACATGTTTGTCATACTAAGTCAATGTTCAAGTCATCTATGATAGGGATGAAATTGTCACCTCTTTAAATGCCATTTTATTGTTGTAAATTATTTTAAATTTTATTATTAGTTTATGATTTCGATTAGGGTTGTATAGTTACTGTCAAAATTAATTATGAAAAATTGTTGTATTATAGAAGTTGTTTTGTCCTTCAAGGTTTCTCTTTAGTTCGATTATTCTCCCAAATATTTTGTTTAGATCTTCTCGCAAACAATTAAACTTTTTTAGAAGAAACAAACTATTAAATTTTAAGTAAATAATATTCATTTTTTTAAAAAAATATGTATCACAATTCGTCATACTTGATCAGCTCAAGAAATGGTAAACAAAAGAGCCATTCAAGAAATAATAGATTTGTTCATTTTAAGCTTTTCTATTCATGTTTTTTCTCAAAAAACAAAAAAAAAAAAAAAAAGGAAAAGGTTTTGCCATTCACATTTCAAAATCTATAGGAGTATATATTAAAAGTCAGGTAGAGTCTTTAGGTGGTGTCATGTGGACAAGTTTTTGGGTAACTCTTGCTTTTGGTGGTGCCACATCATCCATAGCATTTTAATTATTTGACTTTTCATTTTTCTCTTATTAGTTAATAGTATTAATTAATTGTAATAGATATTATATTAGTTAACTATTACTATTAATAGTATTAGTTTATTATGATAGTTAACTATATAAGGTAACTATTACTATTAATAGTATAAGTTAAGTATAATAGTTACTATAAATGGTAACTATTACTATTAATTGTATTAGCTAACTATATAAGATAAGTATTACTATTAATAGTATTAGTTAAATGTAAAAGTTATTCTATAAAATAACTATTACTATTAATAGTATTAGTTCATTGTAATAGTTACTATATAAAGTAACTATTATTAACAATAATATTAACTAATTAGAATAGTTACTATATATTTTAGCAATTACCATTATTAGTATTTTTTTTTTGAAAAAAACTACTATTATTAGTATTAGCTACTATATATAGTACTCTCTCCGACCCAGAGTATATGTCCACCCTCTCATTTGCATGGAGATTAAGAAATGGAAGAAATGATGTAAGCGTTGTGAGTGTAAAAGTAAAGTAGGAGAGATAATGACTGGGAGGGAATAGTAAGTTGATTGGTGTTGTAAGTATAAAGTAAGTAGGAGAGAGAATGAGTGGGAGGAATAGTAAATATTTTTTGCCATTTTAGGAAGTGAACATATACTCTGGGACAGACTAAAAAGGAAAGGTGGACATATACTCTCGGACGGAGTGTCGCGCCCCGACCCGTGGTCCTACTTGGCCCCACGTCCGGGACACGCGCGGATGACGTTATAAAACATTTTAGGAATTTTTTTTCGAAATGTACTCTCATAAAAGTTTAATATAACCAAACACATTTACTTGGAACTTGACTTCATTCCACACAAACACACTTTCACATTCCAAAGTACTTAGCCATAAGGCTCACACACTTTACTTACAAATTTACAAATCACCAACATGTTCCCAAAATAGGTGATACAAAGATGAAGTCACGGTACACTACCCAAAAGGTTATACATTTATATAATGTAGCATTTACAAACCAAACTTACTTTCCCAAAATGTCTTACCGAAAGTCACCACCTCGACGTCCTCCCTTGAAGTGATCTATCCCCTGGGCTCTCCTTTATCTAAAACAGTAACCAAATAAAGGGTGAGAATAAATCTCAGTAAGCTACTAAAATGCAACTACGTTACATGCTGAAATGATACTCATAATTGAACAATGTCAATAAACATTCATTTAGCACATAACATGAGAGGTTCCTTATCGCCAATCGTCCCATACCGGTTGGAAATAACGACCAATTCATCAGACAGCATATAAGGCGGAAATAAACACTCATAAGTGGATACTGAGCCAAGGTTCTCGAATCAAATATAACCATCAAAGAGATATCAATTGAGCAGCACCAAAGGGCTGAAGCCGGTTCCGGAACCAAACAATAACAACCACGCAAACAACAAGAGGGGGAAAATGACACAATATCATAACCCAAAGTGCCCAACCTTTGGCCCAAGGAAGGGGGGTTAAAAATGGGAAACCAATGGTAGAAGCCTTACAATGAACTTGGCTCGTGTGCCATCATAATCCCTACCACTGCCCGAAACCACAACAAGTAGTACCAGCTGGACTTTAAAACGAGCATAGTAATGAATACTTGCTTAAACAACAACCAGGGCAATGCTTCCAAAGTAGGGAACCAAGCCAAACACTTCACAAAGATGAACTAATCCAAACCATATCAAAAGATGTTCAACAATATCCACTTAACATTCAATAAAATTCCACAACACTCATGTTCACAAAGGAACCATTTCAAACACAAGATTATTCCATAACAACCTTCTAGGTACTCTAGGATATCACCTAAGACCTAGACCAAGATTGAACTTTAAATCCCTTGAAATGAAACAACTCAACTATTTCAGCAACCCTGGGCGGTCGCCCACACCAGCTTGTGCGGCCGCCCAAAATGCTCTGTCCCACGACCAAAATCTTCCAGATAGATGGGCGGTCGCACGCCCTATTTGGGCGGCCGCCCAACATACCCGCCAGGCCCAAAACTTGCAAATCTTACTCCCTTCGTTTCACCGTCCCAAAAGTACGAACCAACATGTATCTTATCAAACATAATTCAACCAAACTGAGTTATACAACACAAATATGACTTCTTTACACAACCAATAACAACTTTCCAAATACTCCCTTAGTCCCAAAATTACAAGTATCACAAAGATCATTCAAATCACAAAATTAACAAGTACAAGTATCAAGTATAACATATATGACCATTTTAATATTTAAAGGGGAATTAGTAAATTACCTATTTCTGGAAAAAGTATCGCTGAAATAAGTTTTGTTCGGATAGAAATGACCTATTCAACGCCCTGATCATTTTTATATAATTAGTTTTTAAAACGGGTAAGTAAATTAAAAGAATTAAATGAAATGGGTTGAACTTACCTTTTTCTCCTAACCCTAGGAAAGAACGAGAGAATTGTTGCTGTTGTTAATGACACAGAGGGAGAGAAGAAAAAGCATGTTATAAGATTTTTTTTTACCCATTTTTATACTTTGATCACCCAAGTTTAGTTTTTAACACTTAAGCCCCTAAAGTTATAATTTCACAAAGGACCCTAAAGTTTCAACTTAATCATTTAACTCCTTTAACCATTATTACTACTAACTAAATAAATAATATAATTAATCAAGTAAGATGTGCAAATCATAAAATATGATGCAACACATAAAATGCACACATAATGTCAAATTAAAATCTCCAAAAATATAAAATAAATAGGGACGGGTTTTGGGGTCGTTACAATCACTCCCCCTTAAAGAAAATTCGTCCAGAATTTTAGAATAACTTACCAAACGAATCAAATAGCCAAGGATATTTTCTCTCCATTTCATCCCGAAGCTCCCAAGTTGATTCTTCTACATTATGGTTCCTCCACACAACTCTAACAAGAGGAAAACTTTTAGTTCTCAATTCTTGAACTTTAGAATCAATCACCTGAACTGGATGTTCCTCATACGACATACTGGGTTCAATATCCTTAGGTATCTCAGATAATACATGAGATGAATCATACACATACTTTCGAAGCATCGAAACATGAAACACATTATGAATCTTGTCAAGAGATGGAGGTAACGCAAGACGATAAGCTCGATCTCCAACTCTTCCCAAAATCTCAAAAGGCCCAACAAATCTAGGAGCAAGTTTACCTTTCTTCCCATATCTTTTAATTCTCACCTTTGGAGAAACTTTCAGAAACACAAGGTCACCTTTTTCAAACACAAGGTCTCGCCCTCCGGTGATCTGCATAACTCTTTTATCGACTCTGGGCAGTAGTCAATCGATCCCGAATAAGTTTAACCTTTTCAACTGAATCATTAACCATGTCAACACCCCAAATTTTTGCTTCCCCAACTTCATCCCAACAAATAGGTGAACGACATTTTCTTCCATACAATGCTTCATAAGGAGCCATCCCAATACTCGACTCAAAACTGTTGTTATAAGAAAATTCTACAAGAGGCAAATGAATATCCCAAGAATCAGAAAAATCAACTGAACAAGCTCTCAACATATCCTCAAGAATCTGAATGGTCCTTTCTGACTGACCATCTGTTTGAGGATGAAAAGCAGTACTGAATCTCAATTCTGAAATGCTTGCCAAAACCGAGAAGTGAATCTAGGATCACGATCAGAAACAATGCTAACTAGAACTCCGTACAGCTTCACTATCTCATTAATATACAAAGTATCAAGCCTTTCCATCGAATAGCCAATCTCAATAGGCAAGAAATGAGAAGACTTTGTTAATCTGTCTACGATCACCCAAACTACATCATGCCTTCTCCGCGTACGAGGTAACCCTGTCACAAAATCCATAGTAACATGTTCCCACTTCCATTCCGGAATTTCTAATGGTTGAAGCAATCCCACGGGCCTTTGATATTCAGCTTTCACCTGTTGACAATTCAAACACTTTGACACATAATCAGCTATCTCCCGCTTCATGTTGTTCCACCAAAAGTGTTGCTTCAAATCTTGATACATTTTGGTACTCCCGGGATGAATAGTATACCTCGACTTATGACCTTCCTCGAGAACTTGATGTTTAATCCCATCAACATTAGGAACACACAATCTACCTCTGAAAGTCAATACTCCTTCAGAACTGAGAGAAAAGTCTTCACATCTGCCATCTTCAATTTTTCCCATTACCTTCACTAACTCGGGGTCATCTTTCTGAGAATCCTTGATTTGTTGAATTAAAGTTGGCAATACTTTGATATTCGCAAATATAGCCCCATGCCTCGACTCATATGGACACCAATCTCGAGCATCTTCTAACATCTTCCATTCCCGTACCATCAATGAAGCTACATAAGACTTCCTGCTAATAGCATCAGCTACCACATTGGTCTTGCTCGGATGATAAGAAATGGTGCAATCATAATCCTTCAACAACTCCATCCATCTTCTCTGTCTATTATTCAACTCTTTCTGGGAGAAAAGATACTTTAAACTCTGATGATCTGTGAAAATCTCAAACTTTGCTCCATATAGATAATGCCTCCATTTGTGTAATGCAAAAACAATAGCTGCAAGCTCTATGTCATGGGTTGGATAATTCTGCTCACTAAGAGTTAACTTCCTTGAAGCATACGCAATTACCTTCCCACTCTACATTAGAACACACCCCAAGCCTTCTTTTGAAGCGTCACTATAAATCACCAATTCATCATTCCCATTAGGCAGTGCAAGAATAGGAGCGGTGGTCAACCTCTTCTTTAACTCTTCAAAACTGACTTGACATTTATCATCCCACACATATGGCACATTCTTTCGAGTCAACTGAGTTAATGGTGTTGCAATCTTAGGAAATCCTTCAATGAATCTTCTGTAGTACCCAGCTAACCCCAAGAAACTTCGAATTTTAGTAACTGATTCTGGCCTCTTCCAATTCACAATAGCTTCAATTTTTTATGGATCAACAGATATGCCTTTATTAGAAACCACATGTCCCAGAAAAGAAACTTCATCGAGCCAAAAAGCACACTTACTGAATTTTGCAAACAACTGCTTCTCCCGAAGAATAGATAGAACCATTCGCAAGTGTTGCTCATGTTCTTCCCGAGACTTGGAATAAACCAGGATGTCATCAATGAACTGTAACACCTATCCTATTTCTTGTTAAATATTTGACATATTTGTTAAATATCTGAACTTGCATATTATGTGTTAGTTTTACTTGGGTTAACTTGTTAACTGCTTTAAATAGTTAAGGTGGTTAAATGTCTAGTTTTGACTTTTGGGTCATTTGTGAAATTTTGACTTTAGGGGTCTTTTTGTTAAAAGTGAAACTTGAGGGGGCCTAAGTGCAATTCTTTGAAAGTTGAAGTATATCAACTTGTTTGGTTCCTTCTCTGGGTCATTTTACCCCAAATCAAATACGTATACTCCCTCTGTTCTGAAAGCTAGGTTAGGGTTTCACCCTATTCTCGACTCCTCGAGTTTAATTATCCCTCCGTTTTTGATTCCGATCCCGGATTAATATTCGTGGCGTTGAATAGAGCGTTCCAGGACGAACAGAAATAAGTTTGGGTTAACTTGAATTTTGACTAAGTAAGTTATTAGCTCCCCCTTGCTTGTAATAACATGCATAAATGTTATTCTCGATACTCGTGATTGTTAATTTTGTGTTTGGGATGATTTTTGTGGTATTTGTAAATTTGGGACAAAGGGAGTAAATTTCCCCTGTGTAAAATGATAAAGGGATTTGGAAAGAGGAGTTTAAATGATGTTATGACTTTTCTGGGTATGTTGAAATTGTTAGTAAATGTTACTCCTACGTTTGGGACGGAAAATATTGCAACTGGGAAAGAATGAAAAATTCGCATTTTAGTACACTGTGCGACCGCACAAAAATGATTGTGCGACCGCGCATCTTTCTGAAGGATTTTTCAAAGAAGTGACCTGCTAGTGTGCGGCGCCGCACAGTCCATTTTGGGCGACCGCACCATTGCCTGAAAAAACAAAGATTTTGTTTAAAGTTTGTATAAGTTGGAAGTAACCCTAGTTAAGGTATATAACCTTAGTATAAGATGTCCTAGCAAGTGTTGTGATACTTTAGGGGCATCAGACTTGGTCTTAAATATGTATACTCATTGAATTAAAATGAGAACATAAGTATAAGAGTAGTATCTCTTCTTTATGTCTTGAAAGTGCTATGAACAAGCACTAATGTGTTATACTTGTTGTGAATCCAATGATTGTACACCTTAGAGGCATTAGCATAAGGTCTTAGACTTGAACATCCTAAGAATAGGATTGGGATTTGGTAAGAGTAAATGTATAACTCTTATACTTGTTTGAATGTCCAAAGATTGGAAGTTATAACTTGAAGTATAAGACATTAAAAGCTTGTACGTGACTTGAACATCCATAGAAATGGATTAAGACTTGAATATAAGATAATAAAATCTTGTACTTGACTTGACACCAAACATGTGTATGGTAGTGAACTTGAAAGTGCTATGAACAAGCACTAACGTGTATGAGACATTTCTTGTTGTGTATGTGCAAACATTGCATATAGTTGCTTGATAACAAGGTGACTTCTTGATTACTTGAAGCATGTTCCTTGTTGAGCTAGTCCACTACATTTGGATTAGATCTTCTCCCGTTGTTCAAGTAAATATTCTACTTGTACTTTCTTGTGTGAGTCCAGCTGGTTCTCCTTGCTTGTTCGAAAATGTATAGGTTCACGCTTGTCGCGAGAGCTGGGGTTTAAGTGACAATCGGGTCCCTATGTATTTCCGCCCGACCCTTACTACCGGCCATAGTAAGGGCATATCTTCCTTAGTTGGAGCAATAAGCCTGACTTAAGTGAATGCTAAACTCCCATCCCGAACACTTCGTGAATAATCATGAGTACTGATATTGAGAATGACACTGGTTACCGGGTCTTCTGATACATACTGAATAATCAGTTCCTGTTATTGATCGTGATTGTCAAAGTAATACAAGCTTCGACAACAATGGTATTCTTGGGAGGAATAAGGAAGGAAGCAATATCCTTATAACTTGCTTGTTTAGCCTTATGTGCTACTTGATGAGTGGATTATCCTCTCATATACTTGTTACTTGATGATACTTGATAAATGATTACTTGAGTATCTATTTGAATTGCATGATAACATGTCATGTAGTTGCATCTAATAGCTTACTGAGATTTATCTCACCCTTTATTTGTTCCCCCCCCCCCAGGAAAGGAAGGATAGTGCGCAGTGAGGCTCGACATAGTTGGGAGCTTGCTTCGCAGGTCGTGATGTTTGGGGCTTGTGTCCTTTTAGACTTGGTGAGGACGATGTATTATGGGTTTTGTAACTCCTTATTTTGGGGTAGACAGTTCTTGTTGTCACTAGACATCTTGTATAGTACTCTTATGCCAGCTTATGTGCTAGGCATGTTTCCGCTG
>JAOWBW010001215.1:0-246957 GCA_026119855.1 Campanula takesimana | reverse complement strand
ACATTAAATTGAATGGTTCCTATGAGTTTAAAATGGTTGGACTTAATTAGGCGTCAAAACGGTTTTGAGCCTAGGCAAAAGATGAGATTAAAAATGCCTTTTGAAATGGATTTCTCAAGGAATCTCATAAAGGAATCTAAGAATCATATGGGATATGAGACATGATTGTCTACCTAATTAATTAGTTTTGAGCGGTCCGCCTCCGTGACTCAAAAGTTAAATTAAAGTTGGATCTTAGCCCAATTAAATATATTATACATTGGATGTATAAGAAGGTTATATAATTAGTGAGTATTTTCGTTTGAAAAATACATTGTTTATTTCTTTAATGAAAAAAACGGTACTATTAAATTTTGAAATTTTGCATATTTGTAGATAAGATACTAACACTCAATCAATTTCGTTGCGATCGATCCTTGAGAAGGATAAGCTCCAAGAGAATGGTACGAACTTCATGGATTGGATCCGTAGCCTAAGAATTGTTCTAAGGCAAGAAGATAAGTTGTACATTCTCGATGGGCCACTTCCTGCTGAACCAGAACCTACTGCCCCTAGGCAGAAAGAGACAGTTACAAGAAACATTGTAATGATTCTAGAGATGTAAGCTGTCTCATGCTTGCTACCATGTGCTCAAAAATCCAACAAAGTTTGGAACATTTGGAAGCCTATGAGATAGGCGTGGAGTTAAGATCCATGTTTCAAGAACAAGCTAGGCAAGAGAGGTACAAGACCATTGTTGCATTCACTACTTGAAAAATGAATGAAGGGCAACAAGTGAGTCCTCACATGCTGAAAATGAAAGGTTATGTAGAGCACCTTGAGAAACTTGGAATCCAATCCCATTGGAGCTAGCCACGGATCTCATCTTAATTCATTGCCTAAAAGTTATAATCAGTTTGTGATGAATTATAACATGCATAGAATGGATAAGAATCTCTCCGAGTTGCATGGGATGCTTAAAACTGTGGAGATGAAGATGCGGAGAAAGTTCTCCCGTGCTCTTAGTTCATGATGGGAAGAAGGCTGGTGCCAAAGGAAAGGGTAAGAAAGTTGTCAAACCAAGATAAGCAAGGCAAGTGTTGCCAAGGCTTCTGAGCAAAACCCGATTCACAAAAGGATGCAATCTGTTTCCATTGTCAAGAAATTGGTCATTGGAAACGTAATTGCAAGGCTTTCTTGGAAGAGCAAAAGAAGAAAAGAGCAGCAAGGCTGCGTCGACTTCAGGAAATATATGATAGATATTCTCCTTTCTACCACTGATTCTTGGGTATTGGATACGGATGTGGTTCTCACATTTGTTTAAATGTGCAGGGTCTAAAGAATAGGAGACTACTTAAAAGAGGTGAAGTAGACCTACGCGTGGGGAATGGAGCAAGAGTTGCTGCATTAGCCGTAGGGACTTATGAAGTCACTTTACCTTCCGGATTAATTCTTTGTTTGAACAATTGTTATTATGTTCCGGATTTAAGTAGAAATATTATTTCAATTTCTTGTTTGGATAATGAAGGTTTTAAGTTTCTTATTGAGAATAAGAAATTTTCTATTTATTTAAATGATGTGCTTTATGGTATTGCTAATTCATTTAATGGCCTTTATATCTTGGATGTCAAGAATGAAAATAATGACAATGTCTATCATGTAAATAAGAAATCTAAACCTAATGATATAAATCATACCTATTTATGGCATTGCCGTCTTGGTCATATAATGAGAAGCGTATCTCAAAACTCCATGGGGACGGACTTTTAGGTTCATGTGACCTTGAGTCATATGATACCTACGAGTCGTGTCTTTTTGGAAAAATGACTAAGACACCCTTTTAGCAAGCTAGGTGAAAGGGCAAGTGACTTATTGGGTTGATACATTCCGATGTATGCGGACCATTAAGTAGCAATGCTAGGGGAGGATTTCAATACTTCATAACCTTCACTGATGACTATAGTAGATTTGGGTATGTTTACCTAATGAAACATAAAAGTGAAGCATTTGAGATATTTAGAATATTTCAAAATGAAGTAGAAAAACAACTTGGCAAAAGTATTAAGGCACTTCGATCAGATCAAGGTGGAGAGTACTTTAGTCATGAATTTGATAATCATCTAAAGAATTGTGGAATAGTTTCACAATTGACTCCACCCGGAAACACACAATGGAATGGTATGTCCGAGAGGAGAAATCGGACCTTGTTAGACATGGTTCGATCAATGATGAGTCAAGTTGATCTTCCAATATCCTTTTGGGGTTACGCTCTAGAAACCGCTGCATTCACACTAAATCGTGTTCCAACTAAATCGGTTCAAAAGATTCCATATGAGATGTGGAGCGGAAGAAAACTTGTTTATCTTCATGAATATTTGGGGTTGCGAAGCCTTTGTCAAAAGACTTGTCTCTGACAAACTTGCACACAAATCTGACAAATGTATTTTCGTGGGATATCCAAAGGAAACTAGAGGATATTACTTTTACAACCGTGAGGACAACAAAGTGTTTGTTGCCCGAACTGTATCTTTCTAGAGAAAGAGTTTCTCTCCAAAGAAATCAGTGGGAGTAAAATAAATCTTGAAGAAATTCGAGACCCAGAAAATAACATTGAACCCAATAGTGGAACAAGAACAAGAACCACAAGGAGTTGTGGAACTGTTCAAGATACACAAGCAACTCGCAGATCTAGTAGGTTACGATCCGAGCCCGAGAGATATGGATTTCTCGTAACGGATAGTAATGAGGTGGAAATCATGAGAATGATGAACCATCAACCTACCAAGAGGCGATGTCTTCTCCTGATTCGGATAAGTGGCTTGGAGCCATGGAATCTGAATTGCAATCCATGCAAGACAATCAAATTTGGAATTTGATTGATGCGCCCGAAGGTGTAAAAACCATAGGATGCAAATGGGTCTTCAAGAAGAAGACTGACATGGATGGGAAGGTGCATACTTACAAAGCTAGACTTGTAGCGAAGGGTTATAGGCAAGTTCATGGTATTGACTATGATGGACCTTTTCACCCGTAGCAATGATCAAGTCTATAAGAATTTGCTTGCCATTGCCGCATATCATGACTATGAAATATGGCAAATGGATGTCAAAACCGCTTTCCTAAATGGAAAACTCCAAGAGGATGTGTATATGACACAACCGGAAGGTTTTGAACAAGATTCTAAGGTATGCAAATTGCAGATATCCATCTATGGATTGAAGCAAGCTTCTATGAGTTGGAATCTCCGTTTTGATGAATCGGTCAAAGAGTTTGGTTTCATCAAGAACGAAAATGAGCCTTGTGTATACAAGAAGATTAGTGGGAGCATAGTGCTATTCCTGATTTTATATGTGGATGACATATTACTCATTGGAAACGATATTCCTACACTTCAGTCCGTAAAGACTTGGTTAGGAAAATGCTTCGCAATGAAATATATGGGTGAAGCCGCATATATACTTGGCATTAAGATCTATAGAGATAGATCAAGGATACTACTTGGTTTAAGCCAAAGTACATACATTGACAAGGTCATTAGAAGATTCCATATGGAAAACTCTAAAAGAGGTACCTTACCAGTGTTACATGGAGTTTCTCTAAGCAAGACTCAATGTCCTCCTAAGACAAACGATGAGCGTGAGAAAATGAATGATGTTCCATATGCTTCGGCAATTGGGTCCATCATGTATGCCATGATTTGTACTAGGCCGGATGTATCTTATGCTTTGAGCATGACAAGCAGATACCAATCCGACCCTGGCGAAAATCACTGGGTAGCTGTAAAAGCGATTCTTAAGTACTTGAGAAGAAACTAAAGACTCGTTTTGGTATATGGAGGAATGGAAGATGATCTCATTGTAAGTGCTTACACGGATGCAAGCTTCCAAACCGACAAAGATGATAGCCGATCGCAATCGGGTTTTGTGTTTATGTTAAATGGTGGAGCTGTAAGCTGGAAAAGTTCCAAGCAAAGTACAACCGCTGATTCTACAACAGAAGCTGAGTATCTTGCTGCATCAGATGCTGCAAAAGAAGCTGTTTGGATTAAGAAGTTCATCACTGAACTTGAAGTGGTTCCTAGCATTGCTAATCCAATAGACCTTTATTACGATAATAATGGTGCTATTGCTCAAGCAAAGGAACCAAGAGCACATCAGAAATCCAAACACATACTTAGGCGTTTTCATATCATTCGAGAATCGTTGATAGGGGAGACGTAAATATATGCAGAGTACCTGCAGATGACAATGTTACGGACCCGCTAACAAAGAGACTTCCACAAGCTAAACATGATGGTCATGTTAGGTCCATGGGTATTAGATACATGGGAGATTGGGCCTAGGTCAAGTGGGAGATTGTTGGTAATGGTGCCCTAGGCACATTTAATAAACGTTGTAATTGTTATCATTTATTTCATATCAATAAAGAGATGTTTTGATTATTATTGTTGTTCATTTTTACTTATAACAATCTCTGTCCCTAGTACTTGTTAAACGCTAGTATAAAGGCTAAATGATCATGGGATGATCATGTTAGATTTATGGATACTTGTTTGGAACAAGGTACTAGACATGACCCGCTGTATGAGATTTATGTCATGGTCTATGTCGTACGTATATCTCATATTAGTTATGTCATCTGAATCCTTAGACATGAAGTTATTATAGTCTTCCACTTGATGAACATTATGTTTGACATATTCAAACGCTGCCTTTAACCGGGAAGTTATAAAGGGTATGATTGGCATAATCGGATTCACGTAGGGAAGAATAATAAGCTAAATGGATTTGTCCCTCTTCGGAGAGATGTCAAGCTTGGGCCTCTCATAGGAATGATGTTGATGAAATGTTCGGCCGGACTCAAATGAATTGATTAGATCAATGTCATTTGGATTATCAACATATTCGGAATCGAGAAAGTATTGAACAAAACAAGTTGACTGTTTGACCATGACTTGTGTTCAATGACATCGTGGATAAAGGGATTATGACATGTTCTAAAGGAATGCGAACTTGTATCTAGTTATACTATTTGGGTAGGTATGACGGTTTGCTAGAACCTAATCATATCTTATGGTTTCATGTTTGAACCCATTGCCAACTTAGTATAATTTTAGAGGGTCACACACAAGAGAACGAATCTTTAAAAGGACTATATTGGAATTTTGGAAATTCAGGAATTTCTGGGGAAGTGGGCGACCGCACAGTATGGACTGGGCGGCCGCACACTTAGCTCAGTTTTGTACCATTTTGTTTCAGATAGTTGTGCGACCGCACAGTGGATTTTGGGCGGCCGCACAGTACTGTCGGGGGCAGTTTCCTAATTTGATTTGAAATGAATTTTGGACGGGTTTAGACACAAGTTTCCTATTTGGAATAGGTCTAACTTGTATATAAACAACCAAATTCGGGCCAAAACACATCATAACTTTTGTGCAAGTCTCCAAAGAGTTTGAGAGAGTTTTATTTTGTTCTAAGACATCTTAGATTGAAGAACAAAATAATACACAAAACAAAATTCCATATAGTTCATATTAATTGTGAAAACGTGTTTCACAATTTGGTCTAGCAACCAAGATCAAGTGTTCTTGATATTCATTCGTGGTGTGGATATCGCTAGAGGGTGAAGCTTATCATCTTCAAGTTCGTGTTCTTACTTTTGTGATCAAAGATTCAAGTTCTCCACCAAGGTCAAAGACCAAATTCAAAGTCATCAAGGGTTAGTTCTTCCTCTATTCATATTGTCGTATTTGATTTAATCATATGAACGGATCTATGGGCTTTGGGTTTCATAAATTTTGAATGCTTATTTCCGCTGCGCATGTTACTACGAAACCCAATAGTGGTATCAGACCCCCGTTTATGTTGATTATTTCAATACCTAGATCATGTTGTGAGTATATAAATTGTTTATGTTCCCTGCATGATATGAATATTGGAATATATGATGTTTATGTGTTTTGTGATTTTATGTGGTTTATTGTTTTGCAACTTTAATCTCACGATTCAATCGCAATAAATATTATGATGGATTCTAAATTGTTTGATTATTAATTCTGATTGGATCATGGTTTTAAAAGGCAATCATTCACATAGTTAAACTTTCGCAGTTATATGCAAGCCTCAAAATTAAAACAGATAAATCTCACAACAAGCAATGGCATGATCACCAATTGTTTGCTAAAATGTCAGAAAATGGTCACAATAACAGATTCCATCGCTAAGTTCCGAAGCCCAGGTAATTCAGGCATCAAAATCACCTGAAAACTGCCAGGTTTGTAGAGTTCCGACGTCGGACGGTGAAGAATGAGAGGGAAATCCGAGCTCAGGAGAAAACGCCAGATCTGGTTGAGTTTGAAGAGCCGACAACGCCATATCTGTTACTTACCGTCCAGATTTAGTGAGATTGAAGAAGCAGATTGCGTCGGAGAAAGGAGATCGGAGTAAAGGAATCGGAGAAGGAGACCAGAGAAGGAAACATAGCTGGAGAAAACGGAGAAGCGACGGCGGTGGAAATGGAGAAGAACGGAGTTGCCGGGGTTAAGATTGTTAGAGCCAGAAAAGCAGAAGGAGGTCGGGTTGGTGGTGGAGTTCGCCGGAGAAGATAAAGGGGGACGGTGCCGGTGTAAGTGTGCCGTGTTTTTTTCTAGAGAGAGAGTGCGCGTGTGTGCTGAATGAGGGGAGAGAAGGGGACGTTAGGGTTTTGTTGGAGGGGTGGGGTAGTTCGGTATTCAGCTGTTTTGTTTGACTGGTCATCAGAGAGGTGATGGGTGTATGTGAAATTTGGATCTCGACCCAACTTCTTATCTGGCATTTGATCTGGGCCTCTCTTTATTGGTAATAAAATCTAGGCTTGGGGAATAATTCCGAAAATCATGCATGCTTGCTTGCAATTTCTTTTGTTAGCACGATATTGAAAGTTTTGGTAGCTAGGATATCAGATAAAATAAAGAACAGAGACGTAGTGTAAGCTCTGATGTGGTTACACCAGAGTCCACACACAGAGAATTTGCAGCGGAATAAATAATAAATACGAGTTATTTACATATCTACAACAATATGCTGTAGTCAATAAAAACTTCTCTTTATTAAAACGTTTAAGATCGATTGCACACAATGAAATCAAGAGAAGCGACCAAATATGAAAACACTAAATACTAAAATACTAAAAACTTGTCTAAGACTTATGATACTCTGAGAACACGATCCTACGCTGAACAAAGCAGCAAAGATGAAAAGAAATCATTTCTTGAAGAATCAAGTCTATCCTAGAACAAGTACAAAACACGATGTAGAATGTGATGTGCCCGCACATGCACCTACATCAACAACCTACGAAAATATTAACAAATGACAACACTCTTGAACTTTGTATGTCTCTCTTAATATTCTGAGTGTGTAAATAATCTGGAGCTCTCCTCCTCCTTTTATAGATGTGTAGGAGTCCTTCAAGATATGGCAATGAAAAAGATAAACACTAAAGAAGGAAGAGATATGTTAGGGTTAGTATACTACAATAAATCCCTAAAGAATAAGAAACTAAAATATATCTATATCAATTAAATATTTACAATTAATTAATAAAAGAAAATTATATATAAAATAGGAATCATTTTCCACCAAGAAAGGCGAAAATCCTAAACACATTATGATTCTTTTTTCTACTCGGCAAGTGTGGTCTACGCACACTTACATCTCCCCCTGATTTTCGGCTTTCTGGGAAAAACAAAATGTCAAGACAAACAAGAAGATAATAAGCAGTTAAAACCAAAACTCCCCTCAATTAAAACAGTTTCAAACTCCCTGGTTAAAATTAAGGTTTACACGCATTGTCCACCTTACTCTCCGCTTTACAATTGTAACAACTTACTACGATATGCTTTAGATGAAGTTGTTAGTGACATGAAACCATATGTCAATTGTCACTTGTGTCCATAAATAAACACTAGTGGCAAAAACAACATATTCCTCACACCCTACTACACATGATGGACCAAAAGGTTAATTTGTTCATGCTTTACTTTTTACTTAATCAACCCTTATGACCCATCATAATAATAAGGATTCCACTTTCATTTTCGGGATAGACGTATAGCATTTGAAAAATGAAACGTATTTGTTTGTTGCCTAAAAAATCTAGTTGAAATCTCAACCTTGTTTGAATTCATAATTCCTTCTGATAAAATCTAAGAAAAAAAATGTTTTTGCTAATAATTTATGTTAAGATTAGGTGTCTTTGAATTGAAGAGGTTCATATTTGAAGAAGGATTAAAGACTTATTCAAGAATAAAGATTGTAGTTTCCTTATATAATAAAGTTTGCTTTTTTCCCAAGAATTAGGATTCCTTATTGGCAAGTGTTTTAGTATTTTTGAGACTATAAATACAACCCTCCCCCTAGCATAAAAACTTAAAACATGTCAACAAGAACAAGACTAGAACTAGAGAGTAGTTCAAGAAATGCAAGAAGTTGGACATAAGTTCCAAATCTGTAATCATAGGTCTAGGGTTTGCACAGTCAAAAATTATTGTGATCAATAATTCGTGCAACTAGATTAGTGAGATTTGTATGATTTCCTGGTTTCTAGGTTTTCTTTTTTGGATCTCTTGTGTTTCCTGGTTCACAAAAATGATAATTTGTAATCTGTTCTTGGATCTCATATTAATAATATTTATTCTCCCTTTGCCCGTTGACGTAGCCAATAGGTTGTTGGTCAACCACGTAAAATTATGTGTTGTTATTGGGTCTGATTTATTAACAAGTGACACCAGAGCCCGGTGAGCTGAGAATGATCAGGATATTCCGCTGCTGCAGAAGAGATGGATTCCGGGACGGACCAAAAGATCGATAAGTTCGATGGGAAGAACAGTTTTTGTTTATGGTAGATTGAGATGAGGATTGTGCATTAGATGTGCAGATCGCGTGCAAAAAAACGTGCAGAACGCGTGCCGAAGACCTACAAAAAACGTGCAGCACACGTGCAGTCCGCGTGCAGCAAATGTGCAGCGCACGTGCAGTCCACGTGCGGAAATTTGGGTGTCTAGGTTGGACACATCTGGTATTGTATTCTGTTGCCTCTGACATATTTGAGTTTTTCCTGGTTATTCTGAAGCTGTTCACTGTAGAGGATCGAGAATCAATAAATCTGAGAGCAGTTAGTGATTGCTCATCTGTGCTAGCAATAGAAAATATGGTAGATCTAAATCTGGAAGTTCATCTGGTGTTCGTTGATGATCCAAGAAGCATCTGGAACGTTATGGTGTCTGATATACATTTGAAGTCGGAGATCTGAAGCTAGGGTTTTGTGATCAAAATTTAGCTATTTGGTAAAATCTGAAGATCTGACATCTGAAGATCTGACATCTGGTAGTCTATTCTAGTGATCTAGAAGTAGATACAAAAATTTGTATTGCCCAAGGCAATAATCTGGTTAGATTTTAGAGTTGTACATCTGACTCCGCATCTGAATAAATTTGAGTCAGCTGCTGTAGGCAGTGACAAATCTGAAGAAGATTCATATCACATATGTTTGCGCAGAGAGTGGTTTGCAACGTATAAGAAGAATGCTGTGGGGTAATATTTATATGGCCAATGGGTCAGTCTGCAGGGTAATTTGCATGGACTCCATAAGGGTGCAAACATCTGGTAGTAAGGTCTGCACATTGAACAAGGTTAGAAAGGTTCCACGAGTAACGAAGAATTTGATATCTCATAGTCAACTGTACAAGAAGAGATATAGTTTCAAAGGTGAAGGTGGTGTTCTGAGTGTCAGCAAGGGTTCAGATGTGATTCTGACTGGTGAAAAACAGGGTTCCTTATACATCCTCCAAGGTTCTACATGTTCTGAGTTGGTTGAAGATGTTGATATTAAGGTGGAGCAGCGATTTACTCTAGGTGGGAGTGAACAGGGCAAGCCACAGTTAGAAGATTAACACACACCAGGTTTATATATTTTGGTTGGCAAGATCCAATGTCGATTGAAATTGCTACATCTGAATTTCTGTTAGTTGCCTGTTGGGGCAATTCTGAGTGCCCATAGGTGCACATCTGGGTGTCAGTGGGATACATGCATGCAAAATTTCTGATTGTCCAGAGGACAAGCTTGTTTGTCTAGTGAGGCAAATTCTAGGTGTCAGTGGGATACATGGCGCGCAAAATATCTTGTTGTCCGGAGGACAAATCTAGTATCTTTGACGAAAGACAGACTGAGGCAAAGGTAGAGAAATCTGTTTTGGTACGATAGATGCATCTCAAGGTGGAGATGTGCTAAGTTCATCGTCTGTTTGTTGCTATTGAAGATTCAAAGTCAAGGTGGAGATTGTTAGGATTAGGTGTCTTTGAATTGAAGAGGTTCCTATTGAAAGAAGGATTAAAGACTTATTCATGAATAAGGATTGTAGTTTCCTTATAGAATAGAGTTTGTTTTTTCCCCAAGAATTAAGATTCCTTATTGCCAAGGTTTTTGGTATTTATGAGACTATAAATACAACCCTCTCCCTAGCATAAAAACTTAAAACTTGTCAACTAGAACTAGAACTAGAGAGTAGTTCAAGAAGTTAGACAGAAGTTCGAAATTTGTAATTCTAGATCTATGGTTTGCATAGTCAAGAATTATTGTGATCAATAATTCTAATTAGATTAGTGAGAGTGTACATGTAGAAAACTAGATTTCCTGGTTTCTAGGTTTTCTTTTCTGGATCTCTTGTGTTTCCTGGTTCACAAGATTGATAATCTGTAATTTGTTCATGGATCTCCATAGTAATAATATTTATTTCCCTTTGCCCGTGGACGTGGTCAATAGGTTGTTTGAACCACATAAAATCCTGTGTTTTACTTTCGATTTAGTTCGCTATTTTCTGTCATCTCTTGGGTCTGATTTACTAACAATTTAGTTTTTTAAATGTACAGTGGCACTTTTGTAAACAATCAAAACTTTGTTTAAAATACACGGTAGCATTTTGTAGGTAATTAAAACTTCACGGTGATATTTTTGTAAATAATCGGATTATCTTTTGTAAAAAAAAAAAAAAAAAAAAAAATCTTAAATTCCCTAACACTCTTAACTGACATTTTAACATGACCACTGACACTCTTTTAACACTAGCACTAACATTCTTTTGACACTATTATTGACATTGTTTAAGGTCATGTCTGTAGGGATGGCAACGGGTCGGGTTCGGATCGGATCAGGCCTGATCTGAATCCGATCCGAACACTAGAACACCTATTCTGAACCCGAACTGATCCGAACCTGACTGATCCGAGCCCCGATCCAAGACCCGATCAGATCTGAGCCGAGGCATTAAAAAAAATTGGTAATCTCTTCCATCTACTTTACACAAAAATAATCAAATTCAATCTACTCGCAAAATCACTAGCGTTTTTCAGATCCATTTCGTAAAATCCAGATTGAGAAAAATATGTTGAAATACTTATTCATTAAGGTACTAATAGTAGACTTAGAGAGAGAAATTACCTCAAGTAGAGAGGACGGCGACGGAGACGAGGGCGGCAACGGAGACGGCGGCGGCGACGATGCTGGACCTGGTCAATGGAACGGCGAATAGAGAGAGGCGAGGAGAAGGAGAGCCAAGAGAAGAGTGAACGGCGTCACAGACACCGACACCGGCACCTGCGCATAGAGAGTCATGAATGTCGTCGCATATATAGAGAGAGAGAAGCGAACGGCGAGAATGAGGGAAATTAAAATCCTAAACCTAGATTTTTTCTTATATAGGGAGGGGTGGTGTGTGTATTTCTATAACATGAGGGGGGTAGTAGTAAAATATTTATAAACTTAATAGGTTCGGGTCGGATCGGATCGGAGAGTTTTACCAAACCCGATCCGAACCCGATCGGATATTTAAAAATGCAAACCATACCCGAAATTTTCGGATCGATTTCCCTTAGGTACTGATCGGGTTCGGTCAAATTGCCATCCCTACCTGTCTGGTACTCCGTTTTGACGTAGAACGCTATGCAAAATAGGCCGTTTTGTTCATTTATGCATATCAATACAGCGTCCCGTTCAGCGACGCTATTGAACGGAGACTCCGTTTTGAACGCTGCAAATTGGAGCGTCTCCGTAAACGACACTTATGGAACGAAGCATAGAAACGACTTGTACCAAATTAACCATTCAATTTTGAGAAATAAGGAATTCCAGATGTGAAATTTTTAGATACGTATTACTGAAGAGATAAAGAAGAAGAAGAAGAAAGACATTAGTTTCTAGATCCGTAACTGTAGAAGGTGGGCTACAAAGTGTTTACATTGAGGGTTCAAAAGTGGGAGGAAAGAAGAAAAGAAATAAAATTGAAAATTAAATAGACTTATTAATTTGACAAGTGACATTAATTTGACGTGGTTGGTGTGATTCGGATTGGGTAGCTTGCTCCACTAGTCACTAACAGGATAACTGGTTTTTCTTGGTAATTCACGTATTTTGTGGAAAACCAAGAAAAAGGAAAGATTGTCACGGTCTTCTGCTGATACCGAATATATATCTATGGCAGCTCTTACGTGTGAATTGAAATGGTTATAGGGTCTTTTACTTAGCTTGGGAGTGCATCATCCAAAAGTTATTCCTCTCCTATGTGATAGTCAATCCGCGATTTGTCTTGCTCAAGATCAAAGCATATTGAGGTTGATTGTCATTTTGTTTGAGATGAAGTCAAGGAAGGTCTCATTGCTCTTTCATATGTTCCTACATCTACAAAGTTGGCGGATATCTTTAAAAAAAAAAATCATTTATTTTTGGAGCTGGTCTCTGGTGCGGCGGCCGCACGCTGTGCGGCGCCGACCCCCCCCTTTTTTTTTTTTTTTTTTTTTTTTGCCCTCACAACCTTTTTTCCTCCACCAAAAGTAACACTTCTTATAACGAAATGTAACACATTTGTTTTTCAAAAGCAACACTTTTTTTTTTCAAAAATGTACCACAATTTTGATGCAATAGATTAAAGATAACATAAAAATTAACGACTAAATTAATGTAACACTTTTTATAAAGGAATGTAACATTATTTTTTCAAATATAACACTTTTTTTCAAATGTAACACTTTTTTTCTCCGAAAATTAATATAGGATTGACAACTAAACTAATGTTACATTTTATAAAAAATGAATGTAACATTTTTTTCTCAATTGTAACATTTTACATTCTTAAATGTAGCATTATACATGAAATGTAACAATTTTTTATTGAGAAAGTAACAATTGAAATGCAAACCCAATTTTTTTTTATAAAAACTGCTGTTACATTTGACAGTAGAAAAAAGTGTTACTTTTTGAAGATGAAAGTGTTACTTTTATCAGAACAGAGTGTTACATTTCAGCTGGCAAGAACTTCAAACTTTTTTATGTGTAAAAAAATGTTTAAAAAAAAAATCAAACCATATCATGACCTATGTAGATTTATTCGTCTCGTCGAGACGAACACAACGGTATTTTTAAAAAAAATCTGAGTTATAAATCTTAAGATATAGCATTTTAAAGTTAATGGGTTTTTTTTTTTTTTAGGACACGTGTCACTCAGGGAGAGGGGGAAGGAGCCGGGCGGGGAGGTTCGGCCGGGTCGGCCCATGGGCCAGATCAGCCGCACGCCATGCGGCGGTCTGACGTGAGAATTTGTCTTATTTTTGTACGGAATGAGTATTATATTACGCATCATTTTTTTTTAACACATTATTACGCATCATTTAAAAAACTTAAAATAATAATTGCATACAATCGGGAAGAAAAAAAATACACCCAACAAAAGGGAGGGCTGCAAAGAAGAAATTTTAGCTTTTGTATTTATTGTTACACATGAGCCCAGTCCAACCGATGTTTTTTCTACACGCTTTACTGATCCAAGACCATTTAACTGATTGCGGAATAGGCCCAAACATTGTTGCGCTCTAGCGTGAAACATTTTTCAACGCACTAAGCCTGAAATGGTGACAATACCGTCGTCGGCGCAGTCGAAACCTGTTAAACCTTGCGCTTCATCTTCTCCGGCTGAATTTTCCATCGAGTAAGTTCACTGCACCAATCCTGTCTGATTATCTCTGTTTCCTTATAATTTCATACACACAAGTTATCATCATTCTGTAGCTGAACTACATTTGTTGCATAACATTTGCTTGTATTTTATCATCTACTGTATTTTGGCAGTCCTTCCTTTCAGGTTGAAATTGTATATTTTGTTTTATTTTTGACAAAATTGAAGTTTTCCAAATGGAATTCGGATGAGGATTTGTTAATGTGGCTTACAGATTTTGTAGCTTTAAATTGATTTCGTTAAATATTAACCTGAAAATTTGTCATCTTAACTAGAATAGACATGCTGTCATAGTGTACCTTTTCAAATGAAACCGAAGTATTTGATTGAAGATGAAGTCAATATCTGCTAAGTTCATTATTTGTATGTTAATGTGATTGATTGGAGTAGTTGCTGCTTACTTTAGAGTAGAATTTGGAGATTCAAGCATTGCAATATAGCTTCAAAAGTGCTTTATTTACAAATGTTTTAATTAAAATGATCGTATATTTATTGGCCTTTCCAGATTACAAACATGAAACTACACTTAGTTTAGCCTTTTATTGATGATATACTAGAGGTGGAATCCCAACTTCAACTGCGCCTTCAAGCATTTGAGTCACCTTCTTCATCGAGGGCCTTAAAAGTGGATCAGGGTTAACGCACCATAATCCTACCATTAATATTCTCTCGAACCTCTTGAGATCACTTAATACATCAGTGTCATGCCTCACCAGAGCCTCCAGTCTTCCTGATCTCATGCAAATTATAACCCATTCTGTGAGAATCAAATCTTCTTCTTCACTCTCTTCCTCGACCCGATTCAAATCTATGTGCCTTCTTGCACAAATGATCTCAAGCAGCATTACACCAAAACTATAAATATCAACTTTAGTTGTAATCGGTGCATTCTTTAGCCATTCTGGTGCCATGTATCCTGCAGTCCCTCTTGTACGAGTGTGAGTTCTAGTTTGATCCTCACCCAGAAGCTTTGACAATCCAAAATCTGCAATCTTGGCATTGTAGTTAGCATCAAGCAACACATTCTGGGGCTTCATGTCACAATGGATAATCTGAGTCTCACATTCTTCATGCAAGTACAGCAAGCCTCTTGCAATCCCGAGTGCCATTTCAGTCCTCTGACTCCAGCTAGGCACCTTTCCTTTTTTGAATAAAAAGTCTGACAGGGTCCCGTTATTCATTAGTTCGCATACCAAAATCCGATGATCGTCCTCGATGCAAAATCCTAAGAGCCTTACCAAATTCTTGTGGTACGTTTGTCCTATAATTTTCAGCTCTGTCAAGAATTCACTCTCCCCACGTTCGGTTACTCTTTCTAGCTTCTTTACAGCTATCTCGATATCTGTATCCTTCAAAGCGAGTCTTCCACTGTATACTTTACCTGAAGCTCCTCGACCCAGTGTATTACTGAACCCATTGGTTGCTTCACGCAATTCCTGGTATGTGAACTCGCGAAAATTAACTCCTATTGTAGTCATGTCTGGAGACCACTTCCTTTTTACTAACTTTCGAGCAATAGGATGATAATAAATGGCGATGGAGCCAAATAGGACAGCAAGTACGCTGCTTACTATAAGACCTTTCTTGACATAAGACCTCCTATGAGAATGCTTCTTTCGAGACCCATCAGGACCCGGACTGCTAATCTTCATTGGCACCTTGATAAAAGCCGTTCTTCCTATAGTTGAAGTACTCTTACGAGCATTCAGTAGAGGCATTCTCTTCTTGTTACACGTTGTATCCCTCAAGGCAGCAGCCATGCTGTAACAATCATCCATAAGAGCTTTCTTGCACCCCTCTACATCAACATTTAATACCCGTGCTAAGTCTGCAAAACCCTCTAATGGTAAATCAGCATCATCAATCACCTCCACTGTGAAATTCCTCATGGTTGGATCTGCACAGTAATTCACGACAACCTCCGGGCGGCATCCCTTAGATTGATCGTTTAGATCTAAAGGAACATAACCCGGCAGGCAGTTACAACTCACTGTCTCATTGTTTGGTGATGTGCAAAACCCATAAACACCGCAAATGGAATTCACAAAGCACGGCTCAGTCAGTGCTCTCCACACCCTTATCCAACTGCTTCCGTTCCTCCTATGGTATGAATATTGTTGGAGATTACCGTTATCTTCAATTGTGGTTCGGTGATAATATTCTTCAACTCGGATAGAAAGATTAGTTGTCAAAGCGTAAATATTGTCAAAAGTGCTATTGACAAGATACATATGCGCGGTAGTCTGGTTAAAAACCAAGCTGACATTGTTTGTCAGAGTTCCCGTGAAAAAATATCCTGGATCTGAGAAGTGATAGGCTGAGAGCACCAAATTCCCATCATATTGCATCTCCAACATGAAGTTTCCAGTTGAGTAATCGGAAATTCCCTTTGCGTTTGAGAAGAGCTTTGTGCCTGGGCTTAAAATTTGTCCCGGTAAGATAGTGTTTGTTGGGTGGCTAAAGCTCTGCCAAATTGGACGTGAATTGGAATCTCGTAACACGAAATTTCCATCATTTTGCATGAAACCCAAGCTAGCCGCTGCTCCACTGTAGATTGTTAGAACGCTCCCGTTGTTGTATGTGAGCAATAGCTGCCCACTAAATGTTAATCTGATAGTTGATCCTTCCCCTGCTGGATTGTCACGGTTAGTGGACCAAATTAGTGTTTTGTCCAGGATTTTATCAAACCAAATTCCTAAAAGGTAAAGACCATTTGAGAGTGGGTAAAACCCGAAGGCAAAATCAGCTGACAAGGAGAGCCAAGTTGTGTTGGTTCCAGCAGTGATGCCGGTGCCTAGAGGTATATTTGGTGGAATTTGGGCATAAGAGGAGTGAAATATGAAGAATGTAAACAGAATAAGGTAAAAGTTTACCATCACAGGCATTGATGAGAGCTTGACGTTGAATGAATACGTAAATGAAGGCTAAGTATGTAGAGAAGATTGTAGAAGATGTACAGACCAATTATGAAGATAATATCCTAGTGGACTATCTCATCAAGAAAATGCTCCCTATGAGAGAGAAAAAAAGGTGAGATAGTTCAAGAGAATTAGTGGTTTGACTTGGAAATTGAATATTACTCCCTCCGTCCCTATACAAATGTATATCTTTGATTCGAGAGATAATTAAGAAAGTTGACCTTCAATTCAATAGCATAAATATTTAAATATCCGTAATGATTTCACCGTATAACATTATGATTGTGAGTGTGATAAACAATACAATCATTGTAGTGGGAGAGTTTAGTAACTTCATAAAAAAAAAATTAATAAGTTTTTATTATTTAGAAAGGGCTTTCATTTAAGTACAGATGGAATAGTAGGTTGTAGAATAGGGATGGCCAAAACCGGTTCCGGTTCGGCAAAAGGGTGACCCTGAACCGGCCCGCGCTTACCCCGGTTCCGGTTCCGGTTTGGCACAATCCGGTTCCGGTCCCCCCTTTAAAATTATTGAAAAACAAGGGATTTTCAGTCCGGTTCGGCATATATGTGACCCTGAACCGGCCCGGATGCCTTGCGGTTCCGGTTCGTCCGGTTCCGGTTTGCTCCGGTTCCGGGCTTTTCCGATCCGGTTCCGGTTCGGTTTGGCCATCCCTATTGTAGAATAGAAAAGTCTTTTTTAGGGGCTGCTAAAAGTGAATTGGCGGACTGTCTAAAATTATTCCGTCATTTCTCATTGAATGTAACAGAAAAACTTCAAATACAACGTCCCAATTACTTTGCCTGGCGGGTATTGCAATGCAAGGTGGACACAAAATAAATGTGTAAGTGATTTTGATGGCTTGCCTATTCAGAGACTTGACCTTGGGTGGTTCCCACCGGTGGTTCCGTCTGGGAATGCCTAACTACTCCTAGTGTTTATCTTACGTTCCTCTGACGATGACTTGGTCAACAGTCGGCACTTTAACAGTTTCTGTAGATTCATTATCTCTAGCTAGTATTTTGTTTATAGAAAGAATGAAATATTATACATGCTCAAGAAGAGTCTAAAAGCAATTGCAACATGCAAGCAGTTTTTTGTCATTTATTTCTAATACATTTATATATCTAAAAGGATCGTAAAATTTAACTTAGACGAAAAAATACTATACTTCTTAGGCTAACCATTGCAATCCCTTTTTAGTGACCGGAACAAGGATGAAAAGACGATAAGTTTCTTTAATACATCTGAGCATCAACCAAGGGAGGGATTCCGACGTCAGCAGTTCCTTCTAACATCTGCACAACTGTAGCCATAGATGGTCGAACGATTGGGTTAGGAGATAAACACCATAATCCAACCATGGTCATCCTTTCAAACCTTCTGAAATCATTCTCGACCTCATAATCATTGCTCACCACAGCTTTCAGATTATCAGCTTTTACGCAACAAAGAACCCAATCAATTAGGATCATTTCTACTCCTACTCCTTCATTATCCTCCTCAAATCGATTTAGCTCTATGTGTCTTCTGCAGAAAATAATTTCTAACAACATCACACCAAAGCTATAGACATCCACTTTTGCTGTTACTGGAGCATTTCTGAGCCATTCTGGTGCCATGTACCCCATTGTACCCCTTACTTTAGTACTTGTTCGGGTTTGATCTTTTATTAGAAGCTTCGCGAGGCCAAAATCTGATATCTTTGCTGTTAATTTACTATCAAGAAGAACATTTTGAGGCTTTATGTCGCAATGTATGATTTGCGTCTCGCACTCTTCATGCAAATACAACAACCCTCTTGCAATTTGGAGCACAATTTCAGCTCTATGTTCCCAGCTTGGTTTTTTATCTTCAGTAAACAAAAAGCTCGACAGTGTTCCATTTTTCATCAGCTCATAAACAAGAAGCCTATGTTTCTTTTCGTTGCAAAACCCTACCAGCTTGACCAGATTCTTGTGATGAGTTAGACCTATTACCCTGACTTCAGTCAAGAACTCTTTCTCACCTTGTTCAAACACCTTCTCTAACTGCTTCACTGCAATCTCAACCTGCTCCCCCTTATTTTCATCTTCTTTCTGCAGAACACCACTGTAAACCGTCCCGAACGCGCCTCTGCCTAATTTGTTCTTGAACCCATTTGTCGCATCATTCAGCTCCTGGAACGAAAACGCCTTTAAATTCAGCTCCATCAGCTTCCTCCGTGGCTGAGGATCTACAAGCCTGTATCTCTTCACTAAAGGATGATAATATATAGCAGTGGCTGCGAAGATTATAGATAGCGCTGAACACAATAAAAGGCCTGCTAGTAAAACAACCCATGATGGAGAATCCTTCTTATTACCAGTTGGAATGGCTAAAGAGCTATTCAAATTAGGAACTTTGAGAAATGCCACTATGTTGTTTGTGGAAGGATTGCTTCTTCTACCATTTAATAAAGGCATCCTCTTCTTATAACAAACAGATTCAGCTAAAACACCAGCCATACAGTAACAATCCTCCTCCACCTCCTTCCTACAGCTCTCCACATCACTAGGAGTAGTTCTTGCCATATCCCCGAACTGCCCATTTGGGAAATCAGCGTTATCAATTGCCAACACTGTGAAATCTGAAGCCGATGAGCTGGGGTCACAAAAGTCTTTTACCTCTTTAGGATAACACCCTTTGGATGGAATGCTTGGATCCCATGGCAAGTACCCAGGCAGGCAAGAGCAAGATACCGTCCTATTTTCAAGAGAAGTACAAAAACCATACAACCCACAAATATTGAAAACTATACAAGGCTCAGTTATTGCTTCCCACACAACTGCCCACCCGCTTCCGTTTCCTTTGTTGTAAGCAAATTGTTGCAGATTCCCATAGTCGTTGATCGTTGCTCGATGGTAGTAGTCCCGAGTTGGAGCTGGAACCTTTGTAGTCATATTGTACCTGATTGAAGTTCCATTAAGGACATACATGAACGTAGTGTTCGGATTAAACACTAATTTAATATCTTGATTTCCTGCAGTTAAGGTGAACCAGTAACCTGGGTCAGCAAATCTGTAGGCGGAAATGACAACATTGCCATCCATTTGAAGCTCTAACTTGAACCTTCCTGTTGAGTAATCCTCTGTTCCATTGGAATTGGAAATTAGCTTCTGCCCCATAACAAGAACTTGGCCAGGCAAAACTGTATCAGTTGGGAATCCGAAACTTTGCCAGATAATTCTTAAAGAAGAGTCTCGAATGACAAAGTTTCCATCATCTTGCATAGAAGCAAAACTTGAGTTTGTCCCATTGTATATTTGGAACAGAGTCCCATTTGAGTGTGTAAGAACAAGCTGGCCATCGAGTGCAAGGGTAATAATGGACCCGCTGCGAGCTGGGTCGTCCCGATTGGCTGACCAGACAACTGTTCTTTCTGGGATGTTATTGAACCATATTGCTGCTAGGAAGTTGCCACCTGATAAAGGATAGAACCCGAAAGCGAAATCACCAGAAGAAGAATTCCAGGAAGAGCTGGTCCCTGCTGTTATGGAGGAACCAATCTCAATCCTGTTTGTAGGTGTTTGAGCAAAAAGGCCATTTATGGTGAGAGCAAATAGAAAACAACAAACAAGTAGTCTGTTAGCAACCATTGTTTACTCCTCACCAGTAGGTTACGTTGAGCTCAACTGATATAGCAAAATGAATTTACATGGGAGGCGAAAAGAAATATAAAATATTTTCACAGAAATCAGGTAGCAAACTTTTTTTTTTTTATGTCATGAAAAGTCATCTAGATTTTCTATTTGGAGCTTTTAGGATGCAGGTTTTTGGACTGAGTAGTGATCCAATGAATATGAGATTGTAGGGTCCACATCGGCTCGACCCTGATCCAATGAATATGAGATTGTAGGGTCCACATCGGCTCGTACTGGTTTCATTACATAAATACTCAACCACAAAACACGTTCCGAGGTCGTCGGTCCAATGCATTGTTTGTCATTTGGAATATTAGAGAGTTGACTTCTCTTTAGATGGAGGCGGCCAGTCTGTTGAAGTGTCAAAAAAATTACTCCCTCTGACCCGCGTCCCGCTTTAAGGTTCTTACATCTTACTTTACTTTATTACTTAAAATGGACAATGATGCATTTTCTATTTACTCATTCATTCTCCACTTTGATAGTGACTTATGTGGTCATCTTTTCCAGTTGAACAGCAGGCATTAGCTGACAGTTGACCATTCCACAAAAATTGCCAGAGAATTTCGACAAAGACACATCATAATCTACAGGTAACCAAGTTCTGCAGTTGGAGGATTAATTTTGTTGGTAAGGATTTTTTTTCTTTTTGTATATTGAACTTGAATAAATGAATTCAGTTAGTTTGTCTTTAATGTTGCTTTTGTGTTTTTAAGTCAGAATCAAAATACATCGTGCCATGCATTCCTGTACCTACATATTCTTAATATGATCTTTCCAATATACTGTTACAAATAAAGAATAAATGAATAGTAGAATGTTCTCTTAAATTTTTTCCTTAATCAGCATAATCAAAGTTTTTTTTTTTTTTTTTTTTTTTTTTTTTTATGTGGACTTGGGTATAAAATGGATACGGGTTTGAGTATATGAGCTACGAGTTAAGCACCTATTTGGTCCTTAACCTATTGAGTTGTTTTCCTCTTGGTCCTTAACCTATTTTGGTTTTCCTTTTGGTCCTTGATGTACCTAGTTGCAGGATAAAGTGGTCCTTAACCTATTTTAGTTTTCCTTTGGTCCTTGATGTACATATTTGCCGGACAAAGTGGTCCTTAAAATCGTCGACATGGCTTGTTGACCGAAAGGAAAACCAAAATAGGTCAAGGACCACTTTGTCCTGCAAATAGGTACATCAAGGACCAAAAGGAAAACTAAAATAGGTTAAGGACCACTTTATCCTGCACCTAGGTACATCAAGGAGCAAATGGAAAACCAAAATAGGTTAAGGACCAAAAGGAAAACAACTCAATAGGTTAAGGACCAAATAGGTGCTTAACTCATATGAGCTACCAAATATTTAAGATGTTACAGTGCATGTAACTGGTGAGTTTGGCATGAATCATGAGGCTTCTCATTCATGGCCTATATTTCCTTGAAAAAATATACTACTCCCTCTGTTTCGGAAAGTTTGTTCCATTTTGACTTTTTATGGTCAACACAAATGAACTTTGACCAAACACTGATGTCAATCTAATCATCCTAGTGAAATTCTATAAAATTGTAATTGATAAATCATTAAGTGATTTACCAATAACAATGTTTATAATTTCATTGTGATCACTAGATTGACACCAATGTATGGTCAAAGTTTAACATGTATTGACTACAAAAAGTCAAAATGGAACAAACTTTCCGGGACAGAGGGAGTATAATGCAAGTTCAATAATGTACAAATGAGCGAGTGTAATTCAAATTTCATTAGTACTATGGTTTGGCTTGACGCTGCATAGAAACTACTAGGAGGTTGATAGGTACAGATTATGCACTGATATCACTAGCTTTTAATATTTTTGTTGTACCATTAATGCAGGAAATAAGAACATGAAAATAATTGAAAGTTGGCACTTTCAAATACTCCCTTTGTCCCGCTTTAAGGTTTTTACATTCCTTTTTAGTCTGTCCCAATTTAAGGTTCTTACATTCCTTTTTAGTCTGTCCCAATTTAAGGTTCTTACTTTGTTTTATTACCTAAAATGGAATGTGGGACCCAGTTGTCATTCTCACAACAAAAACTCCCTACCCACTTTTTCTCTTCTTTCCATAAGTTGCAAGGTCTACTGCCCATAACAAGCGTCATTCGGCTTAACATCTTTATATAAAATCTCTGACAGTAACATTAAAGTGATCACGAGGACGCTTAAACTCGTGCTAGCTCTGTGGAAACTGGCACTGGTAAACCATTAGACTAATTTGAGACCATAATTCAAGCTACTACGGATATGGAGTAATTATGCCAGTTCACATCTTTGGGGGGCTTTACTTTAAGAACTGGATTATGGTCAAAGAAATTAGCTGGCCTGAGCTCAAACCCTCCACTCAGTGTTGGCATGATAGGAAAATCTTCTTGGTAAGGTACATGATGAAACCCCAATGTGTACCATAACACAATGTCCTTGTTCTCAATTTCCCTGTTCCTGCATAATTATTCACACCATACCAATTAGTACTTCTAATCGTGTTACGATTGCCTATTTTATATGCAATTTAGGTACCTGAGACTCCATACATCTAAAGTGTCATCTCCTCTGCTCTGATCAGCATATAATCCTCCCGCCCATTTCTCCGTCTTGTTATAAGGTGTTACCCGCACATTGTACTTGGTGAAAGCAGCACGGATTTGCGGGTAATCATCCTCAGATAAAAGTGGGCCCACTCCAGGGCCCGGGATCAGTCGGTAACCAATAAGATTCCCGACTTTGGTTTTCTTGTTAGGGTTGATGACTAGTAACTCAACTGCCTTCCCTCCTAGCTGAATTTGTGCATCTTTCTCCTTTTTAGCTGTTTCACTGACAACAGTCCAGTAACTCTTCCTTGGTGATTTTCGATCAGTTACTTTGACTGTCTGCAGGTTAGTCTTGAGAAAGGAGTTAGCATCACCGTCCACGTCAAGATCAAGATGATAAGTAAGGAAGTGATCGTGATATGCACCCAATGTGTTCTCTGATAGCAGTGTACCATACACTCCCTCGTGTATCTGGTCTTTGTGGGTGTATATTGATCCCCTCACCTCTAGCAAGCCAGTTAGCCCGACCTATCAAGATAGTTTCAGGTACTTGTTCATTTCTGACTAAAAGTTTACTGTGGATAATAGTTAGAAAGAAAGAACAGTTACCGTGAATTTGATTGATCCGCTTTGCTTGAATTCCCAATCTACAATGTAGTCATAATTTCCCACAGTCGATACCATCCTCACCACCAATGTCACGTCTTGCCTAACCTCTCTTACCTTAAAAAAAACTCGAGACTAACTCAAATCATATTTACTGACAGCAAAAACTCATATATAAATATTATATAATGTTGCATATTTTGGGCCTCTATTTCTAAATGAAACCAAATAAAATTTCTGTGAATTTTACTTACCACTTCTCCAGGGATCAAAGTTTCAGTGTGGCGCCACATGACATCTCCGGCATACCGCTCAAAAATGCAAAAGACATTTGATATTTTCCCCGTTTGCCCATCCTGTCCAGTGAAGTATCCATCTTTAAACACTGCATTTTCTGGACAGTCCCTTAGTGGTTCGAGTGGCACTGCACATAAGCCGAACCCATATTCACCGGAATCAAGATAGGTTCTATAGTACCATTCTTCAGTTAAGTCCATGTATGGCACAAAGAGCTCTGATATGAATCCTCTGTACATAACACTGCGATATTCATCCTTTTCAGGATCAAAAATTGATGCTAACGATATGATCGGACCTGCTCTCATGTCAAAGGCTAGATGAAACACCCAATTCGCCCACCTGGTTTATGAGTTAATGAGAATTAAGTTTTTCACTGGAAATATTGATTAAGAACGAGTGTCCGTGTTAGGAAGGTACTAGAACTCACCTCACAGTATGCCCATCAATGGTGAAACTAGGTCCCTCAGGTTGCAGCATTTTAATTCCGTTTATCTGTTGACTAAACGGGGGCTTCTGCATTGCTTCTCTGTAATCCGTCCCATAAGATTTGGGCACGGGCACCATCAAGCGGTCAAGAAATCCAGTGATCTTCATCTCATCAAGATCAACGTTCACCGTGACTCCCTCTATAGGCCTCATATACAAGTTAACAGTACCATCAACATAATAACACTGAACTTTGACCATTCTACGACCCCTCTCTTTTTCTCCATACCAACCAACAACAAAACTCCCACATACCACTTCTTCCAACTTAAGTCCCCTCTTCATTATTGAGGCAATAAATGGAGGGTATGATTTTGGCAATTCATTAGCAGCAATTTGTTCTTCAAATGTTAGTAAAGGGTAGCCATAGCCAGTGTAAACTTGATCAGATATGATTGAGTTTACGGACAAGTCAACTATTAGTTCGTGTACTTGGTGATCGATTAGGGCGATAATGGAGGCACGGCGAGGTGGTTTATTGGTGGACTGATTGTTTGATGATGCCCATGATTGGACTAATGGCTTATCTGGTTCATCTAAGCCTAGATATTGGAATGTTAAGTTGTGATATTGTGGACTTGTGCAGGTCAATTTGATGATGGTTCGGACTTGACCGAGCTCGGATGGAGTGAGGGGGTCTAGTGGGTGATACTGATGGGTTGAGGTAAAGATGGAGAAAAGATAGAATGAGAAGAAGAGGAAGATCATGGTGGTTGAAGGTAGTATTGCCATGGTTGTTAGGTAATGAAGCTCTATTTTACTAAATATTCAAATTTTAGCAATTATTAAAATGATAAAATATTATGGTTTGGCATGATGCATATGGATCATAGTAGGTCCAAACTGGTAGGCATTGTTTGTTTTTGCCAGCTTTCAATTTCAATTTTATTGTTGTCTTATTATACTCACTTTGTCCCGAGGAAGATAGTCTCATGTTGAATTTTTACTGTTAAAATTTGAGCATAACATTATGAAATTCTAGTTAAATCCCCATACAATTCCAAAAATAGTTATTGATTCAACATTAAAAATACTATCATGATTTTTTTTATATTGGATAGGGATAATTGGATTTTCATAAAATTATGGTAAAAGTTCGATTGAGTTGACCATGAAAGGCAAAGTAAGACTATCTTTTCGGGGCTGAGGTACCTTATAAATATAAAATTAAATTACATTAAAATTGAAATGGACATGATTGGCTAACTGATAAGACCATTTATAACATAGCTACCTGACATTTTGTAGATCATGTTTAAGACTAATTGTTCTCATAGCTATCTGGCTATCAATGGGGAGTGGTGGGAAGGAAGGGGAGAGATGAACCCTAAAACAGTATACTCCGTTTCAAAATAATAGTCTCATTTCCCTTTTTGGTTGTCCCAAAAAGTTAGTCCCGTTCCTAAAATAAGGTTTCAAAACCATTGAATTTCTAAAATTTATAAAATAACTTTAAAATATTTGAAAATTAAGACTATCAATTTGATACGGAGGGTTGGAAAGAATGACTATTTAGACTAGTTAAAGAGTTCTAACGCCCTTGGCCATTGGTAGTAACACCACTAGTTTTCAGAGGGCTGGAAAGAATGACTATTTAGACTTTGTTTTTCTTGAATACAATTATTCAACAGTGTAAAAGGGTGTGATACAAGTAGCTGCTAGAGATCTGAAGTTGTGTTTGGCAACACAATCCAATTTTTAGGTTTGAACTTAATTGTCACATACTATACCCTAAATCAAGTCAGAATTCATAATAGAACACCATATACAATCATTAAGTCCCTGTTTGTATATTTGCAAACAAGAATAAGTGCAATTTAGTGGTATAAGTTTTCACTATGCACGCGGTCCCACATGCAAGAGGCTGCTTTTGCGGCTCACAACAACTCTAATGGTTGCGTTGTTGCACCAAGACCATCCTTCATTGGCAAACATAAAAGATACTAAAAATAATACTCCCTCCGTCCCAAAATGAATGTCCAAAAAACTAGCAAATTTGCTCTTAGTTAAGAGTAAATTTGAATTTTTTTTTAGACATTCATTTTTTGGGAGAGAGGTAGTAAGTTACTATGTCAAAGGAACAAGAAAAGAATACTTGAGATATATGTCTAGATACTAATACTTGTCTTAGTTGCCACCCCAGTCATGGTTTCCATGAGCATGGTGCATTAGTATGGAATATTAGAACTGGAATTCAGAAATGAGAGATGCATACTTCTGTGTGTCTGTGTCTGTACAATCCTTTTCTGCTGATAGATCAGGTGAATCAGCAACACTTTCCAGAAATGCCATTGCCTCCGTGGCCGGACATATAATCTGACTCTACCTTTTCCTATGACAGTATGCAACCAGTTTTGACTCACCGAGTAACATAATAAACTCATCTTCCTTTGAAAAACACAATGGCCTAATCAGGTGAAAGAATATGTGGACGTACCAATTCACAATCGATGACAAACATAGTTGACCAACTAGAATTCTCCCACATTGCCATCACTCTTACATGCTGTTTCTCCTCTGTGATTTTCACAGTTAATCCTATGTTGCTATGTCAAAGGAAAAGAAGGGCTATTTGCAATTTAGTAACCTGTGTTTGTATCATTTTTGCAGTTTGGTTCCCATGTTTGTTAATGTTGCAACCCGATTCTTGTATTTGTCATTTTGGAAGGGTTTGAAGGGAATTGCTCCTTTTGGAAGGAGAAAAGCGAGGGTTTGGTATTTATTATGTAGGAGTAAATACCACCACTAATGGAGGATTGGTGAGGCCGTTGTTTAATGAAGAAGATAATGGCAGACCAGCTCTTATTTACACACGTGCCTTGCACCCCTGCGCTCGCAATGACATTTATATCCTTTAAAAAGTCATGTGATATGCACATGAATGTTTTCATGTCAAATAACAAACAATTTTGTTAGTTTTTATATGAATTTGCAACAAAATGACAAACACATGAACCAAATTGCAAAAGTGATACAAACACAGGTAACCAAATTGCAATTGGCCCAGAAAAGAATACTTGAGACATTGTCTAGCTACTAATACTTGCCTCAAGTACCACCCCAGTTATGGTTTCCATGATCTTGGTGCACTAGTAAGGAGCATCGGAATTAGAACTCAGAAAGGAGAGATACATATTTCTGCATCTCTATGTCAATGGAACAATCCTTGTCTGCTGATAAATATGGTGAATTAGCAACCCTGTCCAGAAATGTCATTACCTCGTGGCCAAACATATAAACCCGACTCGACCTTTTCCTAGGACAGCATGCAATCATTGTGTTTTCACGAACAAACATAATAAACTCACCTTCCTTCGACAAACACAATTGCTTAATCGCGGCCAAAAACTGGTCTGCAACCAATTCGCAACGGATAACAAAGCAGACCATTTAGATTATTCCTCCCACATTGCCATCACTTCTACAAACAAAGTAGTTCCTTGTGTTGGAAAAATGTGTGTTTTCAAGGAAATTTTGTAATATTTCCTCAAGGGTAATTTTGTCAAATTACTAAATTGTTAATGGGTTTGTGTTCTACTCCATGAGAAGAATGAAATCAAGTTTTTATTTGTCCAAAATGGTTGTTGGATGAATGAGATATGAATGCTCAAGCCTCAAAGTAAGTGGGTTTGGGAAAGAAAAATGAAGTTATCCCACATGGGAAGGAAAACAAACTCTATGCTAGTATAAAGACTTGGGCACTCGAGTAGTGTTCAAGATTATGTAGCATAGAGACTCTCTCTCGCGAGCAGGGGGTGTGCACGCCTACTCGTGCCTGTGCGCAACAACCATATTTATTTCGTATTTCCAGTTTTATTTTGTTTTTATATCATTCTGTAATTGTTCTTTCTGTATTTCCGCTAACACCTTGTTTAACACGAAAAACATGGGCAGAAGTGCGAACCATTGTGGGACCTACTGAACTGATAATAGCCCAATAGTTATCCTTAATAGGGTCGTAACGTATTCAGTACATGTGATAAATTCTGTACTCCCAACTCTAGGAAGTGGAACTATATTCGGAGTAACTAGTTTTTGGATCGAACAAGAAAAGTGCATACCTCTGTTTAGGAGAAGTAGACCATTACAGCAGCCCACTATTTGAACTTCGCCTGGCTTACGATGAACGAACCAGTTCAGGCTGGTAAGATGAACCACCGCCACTCTTTTGTGTAGGTAACACATGGAGATGGGTGTCGGAAATCAGGGCCGGTCCTGTAGAAATTGGGGCCCTAGGTGAACTACTCCCTCCGGTCCAAAATAACTGTCTCTTTTGGCATTTGCACAACTCTTAAGAAATGCAATTATTATCATGACTTAGTGACAAAAGTTCCAACTTTACCCCTATTAAGTGTGCAACTTTCTTACATTAATGTCTCACAATAAGATAATTAATACTCCCTCCGTTTCAAGTTATCTGTCGCTTTAGGAGTAAAAAATTGTTTCAAAATATCTGTCGCTTTACTATTATCAATGCACTTTTACCCCTTTATCTCAATTATACCCTTATTAATGATGGTGAAAGTATCTCTCATACAAGCATTTAATCACCTAGAAAGTTGAATTATTTAGGGGCAAATGGGTCTTCTTAACATGCATTAATTACATTTCTTAATATGTGTGAAAAAGTCTAAAGCGACAGATATTTTGTAACGGAGGGAGTAAAAGAGAACAAATTTCAATGCAAGGATAAGAGTGACATTTAGCTCAAAAGTGACAATTATTTTGGACCAAAATTTTGGTCCAAAGTGACAGTTATTTTGGACCGGAGGGAGTATTTGTTTAGGCCTTTATTTTCTCGGACAAGTGACGAACCGGGAAAAAAGGAAAAAAAAATAATCTCTTGTTGATTAAATTTAATCATAAAAAAATTGCAATCATGCTAAAGTAATAATTATAAATAAATTATACTGCAAAGAAAAATAAAAAAACTTGCTAATTAAATTTAGAAAAATGGGAAAAAAATCAATTTAAGATGTAATGGGATAGAAGTCTAGCTTATAAAAATGGAGGAAGGAGAGAAAAACTGGAAGGAAAAGAAAGTATGATGAGTGGGAGGAAGAAGAGAAGCTGTAAGGAAAAGGCTGAGGCACCAAGATTCGAACCTTGGTGGGCTACTTAACTAAATGGAATGTAGTCTTCAACAACACAACTTAACCACTACACCACTAAATTTACTTGCTATATATTGTGAGATATAATTCTATACTCCTATATAACAAACCAAAAATTCGTGGCCCTAAAATCGAGTAAATTTTCGGGGCCCTAGGTGACGGCCTCACCCATCTTGCCTCAGGGCCGGCCCTGCGGATAATAGAGTTAGCCGTGGCTTGGAAACACATTTGAATTCGAACAACGACTTGATGGAACCCTGGAAAGAACTTTCACAATGATCTCTTCTGGTAAGTATTCCTTTTTCTTGTTATTATTTATATTTATTTGTTTTTTATCTTTTCTGGATATGATAAATATGAAGATATTTCTCTCAAAGTTCTTTTCCTGGCCTCTGTTTTGAGGACTAAGGGGGTACGGTTTATACATATACATGTTGGGTCATTGAAGTTTATCTTTCTGTTCAAGTGTTTTTTAAATGAAAAGAGAAAAGGCATGATTGGGTCATTGAATTGAATTTTTAGCTTATTTTGTTTAAATGTTACTCGTATTAAATGCTAAGAGGAAAAGAATGATTGGGTCATTGAAATTTAGCGTATTTTGTTTAAATGTTTTTAAATGAAAGAAATGGCATGATTAGGTCATGGACATTGAATCTACCTTGGACTTTATTGTCATACATAAATGACTCTAAAGTCTAAAAGTAAACTCTGCAATTACCAAACATGAATAAATTTATTTCTTTTTCTTTTAATATTTTAGTGGGCTATTATATTAATTTAAATATAAATAATGCGGTTGATGAAATCATCCCATGCGTTGAGGTACTAAATTAACTGACTCTAATTTTCTATTGCGGCTTAGAAATAAAAATTGTTTCTAGAACACTCCATTGATACACATAAATATAAAAAAAAATAAAAAAATCATGGAGTGTTTTGACCAAAACGCTCTACCAATGCATGTATACAGCTAATTAATACTATGTCCACACATATTCAAATGCAAAGCATCTCAACACCCGCACCAGCTACATCTCTATACGTCCCCGAAATGATTTTCCTACATTTTTTTCTGTTATTACGAATGATTTTCCTATTTTTTTTTTCTGTTATTACGAAGGTAATTTCAGCTATAGTTTTATGTTAAGTTGATTATCCTAATGAACATCTGAAAATTGTTCTTGATAGTATTTATAATGGTTTATCAATAACAAATTTTAAATTTTCATTAAGATAACTAAATTAACTTAAATCATTACTCAAAGTATTTTTGTAAAAAAAAGTAGGGAGATCATTTTGGGACCGAGGGAGTATGTAGTTATGTAGGTAACAACTGCCACCTTCGACATTAACCCAACAGACATCCTTTCACTATTTGGTTATTAAGAATTACCAGTTTTTGCAGGAGCAGCATTGTTTATTAGCCTCCAAAGTGGACCGATTCTCGACCCTCCTCCCTCAGTCAATTGTGTGAGGCTGCTGTTAGTAGTAAAATGTTGGCCGAAGCAGATGAAAACGCTGGTTGTGACACCTGAGTGTTGACCAAGTTACTTAGCAAATGCGGGTTACCACAAAAACACTTGATCGAGAGGTTAGAAAGCAGTGTTATGCACACAGCTTACATTCATGGTTGAACTTGAAGATGCATGGAATGACCTTTATTGTTCTCTACGCTCTCATGACAAAGGAAACCATAAGTACCATATTACTCCCTCCGTCCCAAAACGAATGTCCGAAATTGCTTTTGGTTAAGCTTTGAAGAAAGCTGTCAAATTCTCTCTTCTCTTGCACCAGCACACGAATTACCAAGGACCTGAAAACGGAATCTGATCATTATGAAAATATAAACAAGCTTCGGCAGGAAAGGTTAACTGTGAAATTAGAAAGGGGGGATTTTCTAATGCCATTGCAACTAGACCTTAGGTCAAACAGAAATCTTATTCTGTTATTATTGTGTTGAACCAGTATAATTCAGGTTGGACATGAATTTGTTACTCTCGCCATCATACTTTGAAAGGCATGTAGTTCACAATATCGTGTACTTTTGACATAATACTGGGTCAATATCTATCTAGCTATGTCAATATCAGTATATCACATCATAAACAACTTTGCAAATTACCAACAAGCTGTATGGGCCTTATCGTTGGAACCATTTCATTGCAAAAGAGTCAAGTGATCAACAAAATGCAAAACTTTTTTATATGTGTTTCTTCATTTGAAGCACAATAGCGAATATGGAAAATTGAAATTGATATTTCTGATTCTACTTCCATCAAGGATAGTGTAGACATTTATATTTTAATTTACTATTCCCTCCGTCCCACCCGAATTAGGATTTTTGGGTTGGGCAAGGGGATTAAGGAAAAAGTGTTAGTGGAGTAGGTGTTGTGAGTATGAAAAGTAAAGTAGGAGAGAGAAAGTGGGGTAAAGAATAATGAGTGGAAATTTGTTGTGAGTGTGAATGTGGGTCCCATTAAATAAAACACTTCCATTTTTGGGTTGTCCTAATTCGAATGGGACACCCAAAATGGAATTTTGTCCTAATTCGAGTGGGACGGAGTGAGTATATCTCAAGCGTATTTCCCATGACAAAATTTGCATTACTACAATTTATCCAAAGTGCCAAGAGATGTACTTTGGTGGGCTTCAGCAAAGAAAAGCGTTTCAAAGAAATATATTGATATTATCAAGGACATGTATAATGGAGTTAGTACTAGTGTACGGACTAGTGTTGGAAAGGCAGAAGAGTTCCCTATTACGATTGGAGTGCACCAAGGTTCTGCAGTTAGTCCCGTTCTCTTTACTCTGATAATGGATGAATTGACGAAGTCAATCCAAGATGATGTTCCATGGTGTATGTTGTTCGCATATAATATTGTGTTGATTGATGAGAAAAAAAAGGTGTTGAAAGTAAATTGGAGTTATGGAGACACACTTTGGAATATCGAGGTTTTAGACTGAGCCATAGTTATCCAAGGCGCACACGCTTTTAATAACTATGGTGCGTCCCATAGTTAAATGCCCAAGGCGAAAAAGGTGTGCGCGGAGCCTAGGCGGGCTTTTGATAACTATGGACTGAGCAAAAGCAAGACTAAATATTTGGAGTGTAAGTTTAGCAGAGTTGTAAACACTGAGGCAGGGGTGATCACATTCGAAGATTGTCGAGGCTTCTGAATTTTTTCGCTACTTGGATCTATTATCCAAAAGGATGGAGAATTTGATGGAGATGTGGCTCATAAGATTAAAGCAGGTTGGTTGAAGTGGAAGAGTGCTACGCGTTTCCATGTGATCCCGACATGCCCCATACATTAAAGGGAAAATTCTACAGCATGGCAATTAAGTCGGCACTGCTTTATGGCAATGAATGCTGGGCCGTGAAACAGTGTCACGTTCATGAGATGAGTGTAGCGGAGATGCGTATGCTACGATGGATGTGTGGGCATACAAAAAATGATCGATTGAGGAATGAGGTTATCAGGGGTAAGGTAGGAGTTGCGTCTATTGAGGATAAAATGAGGGAGAATCGCCTAAGGTGGTTCGGTCATGTAAGACGTACACTGAGTGATGCACCGGCTAGGAGGCGTGAAGAGTGGAGAAGTGATAAATGGCGAGGGGTAAGGGAAGACCCAAGCAAACTTGGATTAGGGTGATTGAAAATTATACGAGTTTACATGGATTTGATAAAGACCGGAGTAAAGGGAAAAAGTTCATGTGTGATGGGGGTTGATTGATTTTTTTTATTATTATTATTATTATTTTCATTTTCCTATCTAATATATATTATTCTTTCATTATCACTATTTTTTTCTTTCTCTCTTCTTTGCATTTTCTATTTTTTTTATTGTTTTTTAATTGGTTATTTTAAATTAAATAATTTATTTATTTTATTATTATTCCACCACCCCCCCCCCAATTTCTTCTTTTAACTTATTTTCTTTCTTACATCTTTTTTTCACGATGACATATGAGGATTCATGTTAGCCAACCCAAATTATTTTGGGCCTAAGCCTATGTTGTGTTGTACAATTAATCCAAAACAAAACAGGGCGTATAAAATTGCTGATAGAATCACTAACTTGGTGCAATACCAGATAGCTTCTATCCAGACGGTTTCATGAAGTCATTTATTGTCCCTATTGACCATAAAAAAAGTCAAATGGGGCTATTTTTATGGGACGGAGCGAGTATGTCGGTAGCATCTGATACTGCATTTCACTTAAAGAGCTTCTCCTCTATAAGCAGGGCCGGCCCTGCTATGAGACAAGTGAGGCCGCCGCCTCGGGCCACCGAAAATTCCGGCCATTTCAGGGCCCCAAATTTTTAGGTTTAGTATATACCCCAAAATAGTGATAAGTAAGCTTGTTGCTCTGTTGGTAGGGGTGGTTTTTGAAATACATTGCATGCGTGATGTCCTGGGTTCGAGTCTTTGTAGATGAAGAGGCTGGCTAGTTTTTTTTAAAATGACAATGGGTTTTCCGCTTAATCCAAGCTTTTTCTTCTTCCTTTTTTTTTCCTTTAATTTTTGGTTTTTTGTTTGCAATATGTTTCTATAAATTATTTGTAATAATTAATTAAATATTTTGAAATATTTTTTTTATATTTGTGTTTATCACAAAAAATGGTGAAATATTTCTTTAAATCTTTTCTAATTACCACTAGTACAATACTATTTTTTTTTATTTTTTTTTTTGAAATTATCTCAATTGAATTTAATTACTAAACACAACTGGCTAAGTATAAATCACACTCTTTTTATCAGATCTCTAATTCTCATTGTTAGTCTACGAAAAAAATGACAAAAGACTGAAAAATAGAGGGAAAAAAATAGAGAATTGAGAACGTCACACCGTACTGTTGCATGTATGTAGAATTAAGGGCCCCGACCGTATAGTTAGCCTAGGACCCCAAATTTGACAGGACCGGCCCTGTCTATAAGCCCATTAGAAAAAAATTATTGCCAACTTGTGTGTTTTGGAATTGATGGTCAAAGTTGGAGATACAAGGAATCTGTAAGGTTATTTTCAGAAAGGGGAAGAGGTGGGGCAAGGAAAGAGACTCTTCAAATGAGACAGGATTGCAGGTGTTTACACATAGTGGATTTGCACTTGAAGAGGCATGCCACTGGCAACAACTAATTTAACAGGTGGAATGATTTTTTTGAACCCTAACAGGTGGAATGATAATAGCTTTGGATTATGCATTATTCATCCCGACATAAAGATATGCTTTGCGAACAAATTTAGAAAGTGAGACAACAACGACACCAACAAAGTCTTAGTAACAAAATAATTTGGGATCGTATAATAACATGAATATTCGTATTGACTCTTCAATGAAGAGGTGAGAACAATGAAAAACTGAGATGGTAAAAATAATAATAAAAAAAAAAAAATGCTCCCTCCATCCCAAAATGAATGTCCCAATTTCGGAAATTCATTTTGGAACAGAGGTAGTACTAATTCAAAGGATATATTTGGAAACAGAAATCCAAGAAAATATACAAGCAATCGGACATCAAGCAGCGTAAGTTGGTAAAGCAGAATATATAAACTCTGGTAATTTGGTAAAGCAGAATATTATAAACTTGTGAACTCACTGTTTAAAAGGAATGAATTCACCATTGTATGGGCCTGTTTTGCAGTTCCATCCCGGGCACAGCTTCATATATTAGCATATAAGCCTGCCATGAAAACAAACATTTAAACAACTTCAAGAAGTATATGGCAGCAATCTAATGATAACAACATAGATTTAATTATACAACAGAAACATGTACTTACATCAATAAGAAAGTGAATAGCAGCTTCCTGCTACTTGCTCCATCATAAACATATGATCCGGGACTGGTTGATAATGCTCAAAATGCAATCATCTACTTCAGGCGAGATTCACAAGACAATAGCTCATCTCATAAATGGAAAAATCTGACCTGCAAATAGTATGATAATATTTGCTGGCACTCGTCGTATAAACTCATTGTATTAGGTACTTCTAACAAAACTACTGCGGTAAAGGAATAAAATATTACCATCATACCCAGAAAAAATAGCACATTGGATATAAATCAATCAAGTTCTTCACAAAATCACCTAACTAAATATAAATGTTAGCAGGAATAAGGAAACAATCCATTCTACTCATTCTTCCAAGCATACAAAGTCAAAGTAAACCCTGGACCAGGCAATTTAGACTCTCTCAAACTCTGTGAAGAAGACCAAGATGGTATAGACGGATCCGAGAATGTCTGACCAGTCCACATTTTCTCAGCAGATAAACAAGTTTGAAACATAAAGACAGCATTCCCAAGAGTCGTACCGAACAACCAATTATGAACATCCCAATATACTTCAACCGGAAGCCCATCGATTAAGATAGTATAATTCCCTCTAAACTTCCATCGTAAATGCTTCACCTGCATAACAGTCTTGGTATCCAAACGAACAACAAGCGTCGGATCGTTAACCCCAACCGTATCACATTCGATCCTAAGGTCATGAATCAAGCCATTATCAGAGAATTGAGCTTTAGTATGATAAACCCTTTTCCCAAATATGTGCTCCCTTTTTGAAATGTGGGATGCATTAAACAAAGAAGGAACTGCATTAGTTTTCTTGAACAATTCTTTCCTCAGATCCCCAATTAACAGAACCATTTCTCCCTTACAAACCACCCAAGTAAAACCCTTCTAATGGCTCCGGCCCGGATCCGAATTTGGCCAAGGTGAGGTCCCAATAAATATCAATTTACAAGAATTGACCTCCAAACATTTTGACCCTTTTCGTTGGAAAACAAAGAAGGCTTAACATCAACTTTACAAAGACATTGATGTGATAAATCATCAATTTCAACATTAAAACATTGACCATCAAATTCTTGCTCCAAGTAACAGTAATTAAACAAGATTTGCCAAGTAATCTACACTGGTATATGCAAGTAACCAAATTTTGGGAAGCTTTACTTACAGTTACACTTGAACAAGAAGCATCCGCAACTTGAACACCATTCCCCAAAACAAGAAAGGGAATCCTCATCTTTTTTTCTTTTTTTTTTTTCCTTTCCTCAAGATTGGTTGAGCAAATAAAAATTAGGCCACCAAACAAGAAATGGGCATCTGGGGTTTGTCAAATTTAGGAGGTAATTGGAGAAAAATGAGGGAAAATCAAGAAAAAGTGGCTAAATTAAAGAAACCCATTACTTGAAAATCAAGTTGAAAGAATAGATTTTGGGATTGGGACTGAGATTTGGTATGGGTTATGAAGAAAACCCATTTGTTTATAAAGTGTAAAGAAGATTGAGTTTAAGGAAAGGACGAGTATTGCTTAAGATTTGGGGCAAATGTTTGCAAGGTGGGGAGACCCCAGTTAAAAAGGGGGAGAGAGAGAGAGAGAGAGAGTGGTGTTAATGTTGTCTGAAAGAGGTTTTGGCATTTTTCATGGGAGGAGGGGAGGTTGGCTGTGAATTCATTATTCGAGAGGGGAACAAAAAAACCAGAGAAATTTCATTTTCAAAAAATCAAAAATTACCAAAATAGTGATGGGTCCATTGCCCAACTTAAGACACAGAGAATCTCCTATTATTGCTAGAGATAGAATTGGCGTGCCTCCGTTGAAAAAAATACAATAAAATTATGAGACGGTCTTACATATAATATGGATTTCAAATTTTCAATCGATAGAGAAAAAATGTAAAACCACGAAAGAGAGGCATTTATTCTTATTAACGCCTTGCCCTCATTTATCCCAGTCAAGAAACCTACCTTCCTCGTACAAGTTAATTCAATTTAATATTAAGATGAAAACGAAATTATCGAAATATATTGGCCCTACCTTATAGGCCTTGGTATATAAATTCAATCAAGTACTCCAACAAATTTATTTTTTAATAAGCCTAATTAATATCCTTAAAAAAAAAAAAAAAGAAGCCTAATAACATCGATAAAGTATGGACAAAAATTTAGGTGAGAACAATGGATCCGTCTCATGGTAGAGACGGGTCTTTTTTACCCATGACCCGACCCACGAACCGGCTCCATGACCCATGGGGGCGACCCTGCCACGTGGCAGCCTCTTATAGGTCCCAAAAAAAATTGCTTTTTTAAAATTTTTATATTTCTTTTTTTTTTTTCGGTTTGTCAAAAGTAATAGTTACTATAACTAAATGTAATAGTTTGTATACATAAAAGTAATACATATATACAGAAAAAGTAACAGTGTTTTTTTTTATGTTTTCTTCGTTTTGCCAAAAGTAATACTTATTACAACTAAAATGTAACGAACGTGTTACTTATATGTAACAGTGTTTATACATAATTGTAACACATATGTATAAAAAAAGTAATAATTCAACAATTTACATTTTTAGAGCTAAAAAACACTTGATTAGTATTACATGTAAAAGTATTACATTATCTATAGAAATATGTTATAATTTCTTTTATTAAAGTGTTACATTTACTTGTACAAACAATTACATTCATGTATATGAGTTGTTACTTTTCAAATGTTACTTTCTTAAAATTAAATCAAAATACACAATATTTTATATTTTTGCAAAAACACTATTACATTTCAGTATAAATGATAATTACATTTAGATATTGTTTGGTTTACACGTAATTATAGTTAGTGTTACATTTGAAAAAAATGGGTAAAACGAGATTTTGTTTTTGTAAAACAGGTGTTACGTTTACTTATGAACAATGTTACTTTATACGTATACAGTCATTACATTAAGTTAAGGTAACTATTACTTTTGGTAAACGATGGAAAAGTCGGAAAAAAAAAATATAAAACTCAAAAAAACAAAAAAAAAATTGGGCCAATGGGTGTTGCCACGTGGCAGGTATGCCCCATGGGTCTTGGGTCGACCCGTCTCTTTTATGAGACGGGTCATAGTATTCTCACGAGAGACTAGCTCTAAAGTATGTGGCAACGGAGAAAGTATGGCTGGACTTCTACAACTTTTATGATTGATTTTTTTTTTTTTAATGTGAAAAAAAAAAAAAGTAGCTAAATTGTTGACAACGAAAAAAAGTCATAAATTACAATTATGGGAGAATATTGAGGGAGTATCAATTGTAATTAGCTGGGGCATGCTCTTTGAAAAGCATGGTCACGCGTAATCTTGGTGTGCCCTTAGTTGGCCCTATTATTAACTAATAATACTAGGGGCACAAAAAAAGTCACAAAAACTTGCTTACAAAATCTTAGGTGTAAAGATTTTATTGGTGTTTTTAATTAGAGTGTGGTGGGTCCATTATCGATGTAACCAATAAAATATCGTCACCTCATGTTGTGAGCAAGATTTTGTGACTTTTGATGAGACCGAGCCTTCTAGGCCGGATGTTCTGCGGTCCAAACCGATGCGACCTAATCCGCCCGAACCGGACCTGAACTCTTGGGGCTGAACCGGCGAAGTCTGCGGGCAAGCAAGCCCGAGGGGTCCGATATCACTGATATATATGCCCGAGATGACTCTGTCTCCCGCTATCCTGAGGAGCCCGTAGTGCCCAGCTGGCACAAACGTACACAAGACGTCGCCTATTCGTACCTGACACACCATAACGGTTGGTGATGGAACCATGCTTCCCTGACAAACACGCCATCTTCCCAGCCACTCTCCTGACCGATCCACTGGGGACTCGCCACGTGTCCATCCAGTACCAGGGCAGTTAGTACCTTGTGCAGGTTTCTTTCTCCTGGTCATATATATACTTCTTTTTGCTCCCATGGGCAAGGTACGTGCTCTATCCTATTCACACACACAAGGTCTTCATTGAACCTTCTACTTAGGTTTTCCTCAGAGATCTTACTCTCACACCCGAGAGCCTAAGCCGGATTCCAACCCGGTCTTGGTCTTAACGGTGTTCTTGTCTGTGTTGTGATCAGGATCAAGAGACAGCTAAATTGGAGTTCTATCTCCGTGACCCCAGAAGTATAGGGCGTCATCAGTGGTTCCATTGCCGGGAAACGAAAATCTTCCCAGTGCAATCTTCTTGCTTCGTTTGCTTTTCCAATCTAATTCATTTCAAATCCTCATCTAGCTCTTCCGTCTTTCACGGTTCTAAAAGGGTATTCCGTCCTTTCTGTTGATTCTTGACATACAAAATCTTCACAATGACTGGGAAAGAAATCGTGACCCAAATGCTAGCCCTTCGGGACAAGCGCCACAGGGATCAGTCTTCGCCAGATTGGGAAATAAGACTCTTAGCGGCAACTCCTATACCTCCTCTCAAAGGGCAAGGAGAGAGGCGGATCTGAGAGATCGTATAGAAACCTCTAAAGCTCTCAAGACTCAAAAAACTCCCGTCACTCCCCTCACTCCTGATCAAATCCAAAAGAAAATCCAGATCCTGACAGACAGGCAGAATCTGGTAGCGGAAGGGCTACAGTTGAATCTAGCCTGGAGGAGCTGTTTAATGCCGAGGCCAATGCTGGAAGCCCCCCTGAAAAATCAAAAACCCATGATCTGACAAGTTCTAAAAGCAGAGCCAGCAGGGTTGCAGGAGAAAAAAGGCGGACAATCCTCGTGGACGATGACGAGGAGAGGGGAGAAGAAGAGGGGGAAAGCGAGGAAGGAGAATCACAGCCCAGAAAGCCTAAAGGCCAATTTAAAGGGAAGGCAGTTGTTAAAAACGGCGATAAAATTATAGAAACAGTAAAAAGGGCTAAAACGGGGGACATAATGGATCAAAAGTTCCAAAGAATGATCGCGGAGCTATGGGAGTCCAAGCAAAACGTAACAAAGTGCGTTGGACCCATGGACGCTTTCGCATCATGGATCAATGATTCCCCAATCCAAAGAGGAAAGGTACCCACGCTGGACGCGTATGACGGCTCATCTAATTCAAAAAGCCATGTTGGGCGATTTGAAGGGCAGTGGCTCTGTTTTCAACAGACGAGGCCGTGAAGTGCAAAGCTCTCGCCTCCACCTTTAAAGGGAAGGCGTTGGGATGGTTATTAGCCCATAAACCGCGCTCTATCTGCAGCTATGAGCAATTGCGGACTTCATTCTTGAACTCGTTCGCGGGCGCTGGGGAGGCCGCAAGACCAAAATCGGACCTGTGCGGCGTTAAGCAATATCCCGAGGAGAACACGAAAGCATACATCACTCGGTTCCGAAAAATGACCGAGCAGATTGTGGATTTAACAAAGAACGACATCGAACTATGCTTCCTAGGGGGATTAATATCCCACACTTTGAGGCAGGGGTTTGCTTGCCGAAAATCCGAGGGGACAGAAGAGATGTATAAAAGGGCCATCGCTATGGCCGGAGTAGAACCCGCATTTATGGCTGACGCCCGCAGGAGCGTAAGGGAAAGAATCGAGCCCGCTCATGATCCCCGTCATCACTCAGGCTATACGGGAAACAATGGTGGCCGAGGTAGAGGCAGACCAAGGGGCATGCCCAATTTTAAAAGAGGCGATGACAGTGCTTTCACCCCTTTGATCGCACCAAGAACTGAGATCTTGCGGGCAGAGGCCTTGCCTCCTCCACCTCCACTGGAGAGGAAGCCTTACGAGGCGAACAAAAAGAAATGGTGTGGATACCACGAAAGCCACGGGCATACTACGGATGACTGTTTCCAGTTAAAGAAAATAATACAACAAAAGGTGGAGGCCGGGGAGTTGAAGAAATGGATCACGGGGTCCAGCAGTAAAGGTGAAGCCCCGCGGGGAAATGTTCAATACGTCAGAGACAATGATGTAGACGGGGAAGGACGTTATGACATTCAGTACATAGGAGAGGAATCCCCAAGCAACACCCAGCTTTCCATCCAGATCAGACGACTGGAAAAAGTATTCTTGATACCCACTTACCCGCCCGAGCAGGAGGAAATGATCGGTTTCAAAAGGAGTGAATTGGCATCCACCCTTTTCCATTCAACACAACCATTAACGATCAAAATGGCTATAGGAAGGGCGGACATTAGAAGAGTCCTCATTGATACCGGGGCTTCGCGGGATATATTGTACTTCCACTGCCTGGAAGAAATGGGAATGTCCAAGGCGCACTTAACTCCGTACGCGGGTTTGTTAGAAGGGTTCACAAACCACACAGTCTATGCCAAGGGGACAATTGACTTCGAAGTAACCATCGGGGAAAGGCCGTTTGAGAAAACAGCCCGCGTTACGTTTATGGTGATCGATCTGAAATCCCAATACAACGCGATACTGGGCGTAACCGCACAAGCTGCCCTTGGAATAGTGGCCTCGATCCCTCACCAAAAAATCAAGTTCAGCACCCATGCGGGGACCGCGTGTATTGAGAATAAACCCGAGCTCTTCCTCAAAGTAATAGAGAGGAAGAGGAAGGAAAGCGCAGCGAAGCAAAAACTGGGAAGCCCGAGGGAGGCAAAAAAGGCCAAGGCAAGTGAAAAGGAGGTCGTAGACGCGGCCATGATCGGGACGTTGTCTTTCCACTCAACAAGGGCAGAATTCAAGCGGAGCAAGAGAGCCCGCCGTATAGCCGCGGAAACCGAGCACATTAATATTGCAATTGATTCGCTGCATGACCGAGAAGTTACAGATATTCGCCCCAATGATGCTTTGGAAGATGTGGTTATAAATCCGGCCTACCCCGAGCAGACAATAAAGGTCAGGCTAGAGATCCCGCGGAGGAAAGGAAGGTTCTGATAGAATTGTTGAGAAGAAGTCTGGACGTGTTCGCCTGGACCGTAGAAGATATGGAGGGAATAAGCAGAGAGGTGATCGAGCACGAACTGAATATCGATCCCACATTCACCAGGGTACTTCAAAAAGAAAGATATTTTTCCCCGGAGAAGAAGGCCGCGATCAAGGTCGAGGTGGATAAATTGCTGAAAGCGAAGATCATAAGCCCGATCAAATACCGGGTGTGGTTAGCCAACGTAGTAATGGTGACCAAAGCAAATGGGAAATGGAGGATGTGCATAGATTTTACGGATCTAAATAAGGCATGTCCTAAAAACTGTTATCCCCTCCCCCGGATCGACCAGTTGGTAGACTCTATCGCCGGGCATAGGGTATTGAGCTTTATAGATGCATACTCGGGCTACCATCAAATCAAAATGAAGGAGGCTGATGTTCCGTCCTGCGCCTTTTACGGTGCGGGCAAAACTTACACTTTTAACAACATGCCGTTCGGTCTCAAGAACGCGGGCGGTACATATCAAAGAATGGTGGGAATCGTTTTCGACGATCAGTTGGGCCGAAACCTGGAAGCGTACATCGATGATATGGTTATCAAGACCAAGGAAACCCCTCATGATATTGATGTAGCAGAAACCTTCACCAGCCTCCGAAGAAACAATATAAAACTTAACCCATCCAAATGCACCTTTGGAGTAAAGACAGGAAAGTTTTTGGGCTTCATGGTGAACCAGAGAGGGATAGAGGCAAACCCGGAGAAAATCATGGCGTTGATAAATATGCAACCCCCCAGATGTGTTAAGGAAGTACAGAAGCTGAATGGCCGCATCACGGCCCTGTGGAGGTTCATCGCCAAGTCAGCAGAAAAATGCCTACCTTTCTTTAATACTTTGAAAGGAGGAAGAAAGGAAGGTTTTGAATGGAACGAGGACTGTCGGAATGCTTTTGAGCAAATAAAAGCCTACCTGGGAAAGCCGCCGCTGTTGAGCAGCCCTGTTTTGGGTGAAGAACTCTATGTTTTCTTGGCCGCAACAGATCGCGCAGTGGCTGTGGTTTGGTAAGGGAAGAAGGCGACCTTCAGAAGCCCGTGTATTATGTCTCCAAGGCACTCTCCGCAGTAGAAGGTCGCTACTTGAACATCGAAAAGCTGGCTTTCGCCCTGCTTATAGCCGCTCGGAAGCTACGGGCATACTTCATCTCCCACCCTATCACGGTCTATTCGGATACCCCGCTGAAGAAAGTGCTCATAAGCCCGAATCCTCGGGGAGAATGCTGTCATGGTCTATAGAGCTGACTGAGTTCCAGATTACTTACTCCCCGCGAAAGACCATCAAAGCACAAGCACTGGCGGACTTTGTGGCAGAAACCACGTTTGAAACAAAGGAAAGCGAAGCGGACAAAATCCAGCCCGCTAAAGCAAAGAAAAAGCGTGGCAAGAAGGCCATAGATGCTAGGGAGAGACCGGAGAATTGTTGGTCGTTAAGTGTTGACGGATCCTCGGGAAAAACTGTCAGTGGCGCCGGAATCCTCTTGATCGCCCCAGAAGGTCAAAAGTTTAAACGAGCTTTGAGGTTTAAGTTCGCGGTCTCAAACAATCAAGCCGAGTACGAGGCTGTTGGTCCCAAAGGGCAACAAGGGTATGAAAAATAGCTAGAGGGGGGGTGAATAGCTGTTTTAAAATTCTTTTTGTACCCTTGAAAAACTCAATTGCAAATGCACACTTTATCAAGTAAGTGTTATGAAATGCGCCTAAGTGAGTGAGTGAAATGCACAGCGGAATTTAGTAATGAAAATAGGCGCAAAGTGTGATAAAGGGGCGCACACACACTCTAAGTATTTTGGCTCAAAGTGGTTGAAATAAGGAACTAAGGCAAATGATATAACAACACAACACAATTCAGTTCAATCAATCTACAATGAGTAAACAAGCAAATAGTGAGTGAAAATAATAACTTGAAAGAAATGACAAGATAATAACACAAGCTATTTGGAGAGGTTCGATCAATGAAAGATCTACGTCCTCTACCAAGATGGTTAGTCTTGGATTTCTAATGGAGATCTTATATAATGAGAGAGTGTTACAAATTACAACTTCTGAGCTCCTACACTAACTCAAGATCTAATTTTCTATGAATGAACAAATCCAAAACGATAACCGGTGTATCTCTAAAAGATGGATCTAAATGATCAAACTTAAAGAGGTGCGTGTGTGAATTTAGGATCAAGGCTCTTTAGATCTTTATGATTTAGAGCACAATGAAACTAAAGTGTTATAGCTTGAAGATCTGGGCTAAGGATGAAGGTATGAAGATGTTCTTGAGGAAATCTGGAAAAACGAAGGCAATCTTCAAATCTTCAACAAATGCTTTGAGAGAGAAATTCTTGAAATTCTTAGCAAAACTCAGCAACTTCAAAATGTTGAAGTTATGGGGTATTTATAGCGAACTTCAAAAAACTAGCCGTTGGAAATCCTTGTGGATAAGATGAGCTGTCGCTCGTTGATTGGAGCATGCATATATTATGGCTATTTTGACACTCAACATAAATGTGACCGTTATGGACACGTGTCAACAGATTAGGCGTATATGCATCTTTTAACCACCGTTGGATCATTGGCGTAATTTGAATTATCTTCAAGTCTTTGAGTCTTTAATAAATCACTGAGTGTTGAATAAACACTTTGAGGCGCGTTTGATCCAAAAGGCGCATTGAGCCAAGAGGCGCACGTTATGTGTGTGCTAAAACAAGGGGCGCATAGGCGCGTAACATAGCTTATAAAGAAATCCTTATGCGCGCGCTCTAAATGGCGCATGGCGCGAATGAAGAAGGCGCGTGGCGCGTGGCGCAGGAGGCACATACGCGCGGCTCAAACTCACTGAGTGATTTTTCTTGAAACTTGATCTTCTTGCCCTATTTCTAAGCCTATTCTATAACAATGGACAACTTAAAAAATGAAGTATAAATACTTCTTACATGTGAGTCTAAAGTCCATGAAATAAAACTTAGGTGATGGATCAATCAAATCTAATAAATCCTATTACATTAAAACTGAGATATGTGTGGGCATACCCAACAATCTCCCCCTATTTGATTGATGCCATTACCTACTATATCATGGACAAACATTATACTTGATAAAAACATGTCCAAATGAATGAAATTGGTAATTCATGTCTCAAGTTAATGCACATACTAGTCCAAAATATAGATTTCTAATCTATTCCAATTAAGAATAAAGAATTACATATTGAAGGATAGAAACAACAGTTTAACACATTCAAAATGATATATGATTTTTAGTTTTGAAATGTGCTTAAACCAAGTTTAAACTTAATGCATGAAAGTATGAAACAATTCAATATGATGCATATGAATTTAAACAATATTCATTGTTCTACAAACAAGGAGTTTGAGTGAACAAGGTTTGATAATAAGTGATGCATTGTTCTCATTAAAACTTGGGGTGTAAGAGTTACAAATTACAAGTTTCGAATAGAACAAAAGCAAAAAGGTGCTAAAACAAGTAAGCACAAAATCACTAACACAAAAGAGTTGATTCTATTACAAAAAGATTCTAATAACTTACAAAAAATAGAAACTAAGGGTTGGGAGGCGCATCATCTTCTTTCAATCCTTCAACGATCTCTGAAACAGAGCGCTGAATTTGTTTAGCGAGCTGATGACTACGGTTCGCTAAGCCCTGAGTGTCAGTGACACTGGAGTGAGTGGCAGTGATACCGTCTCTGATGTAACTTAAGTGATTCACATTGATGTTTTGGTATTCATCAATGGAGCGCTGAGTGATTTGCTGCTGCTGTGAAATATTTTCTTCTAAGATTTGAATGTGAGCTTCAATGGCATTTTGAGCCGTGATAATGTCAGAAGAAATATGTTCGGCGCGTCTGTCAGAGCTTGAGTGAGCAGCAGTGAAGTGAGTAACGACCAATTCTTTCAAGACATCCAACTTTGATACTAGCACGTTCATGTTGGATTGAGTCGCAGCAGACTGAGGTATGAAAGTAGGCGCAGAAGTGGTGGTTTGCGCCTGATCAGTATGAGGTTGAACCTGAGTCTGCGCCGGAGGAGGAGAAGGAGCAGAAAGTTTGTCCTTGAGAGAGTTCATCTCCCCCTTAATGGCAGCGATCTCTTCAGATTGATCAGTGAGTAAGGAAGTAAGAAGCTCAAATTGAGACTTTATTAGAGTCTGTCCTTGCTCTAAATTTGCTTGCCCCTGCTGCAAAGAATGAAGAATGGAAAGTACCTCGCTCAAATCGGGAGCAGATGGAGGAGGCGCAGGGGTAGACAGGGGCGCATTATCTTGAAGGGGCGCAACATCTTGAAGGGGCGCAACATCTTGAAGGGGCGCAATAGGAGATGGAGGCGCATGAGGAGGTGAATGAGTAGGAGACTCAAATTCATCTTCAGTTTCAACATCAATAGTTTCAACAACAACTGTTTCCGTTGTGATTTGATCTGGTCCAGAATGAGGTGGAGGCGCAACTTGAGAAGGAGTGCGCTGAGGGATGGTCTCTTGCTCCCCCTGAACTGGTTCCTCTATATCTGAAACATCATCGCCAAAAAACTCAGAAAGGAGTTGTACCCTTGACACTTTGGTCTGTTGAAATTTGAATGGAGGCGCACGGGGAGTGGGGGCGCGTTGAGTAGGCGCGCGCTGGGTAGGCGCGGGAACAGAAGGCATTTTCTCAATATCCACACTTGATCCAGCGCCTTTCATGCGCTCTAGCTTCTCTGACTCAGCAGCTTGTTTGGCTTGAAAATCTTCATCTCTTTTTCTTTGAGCCTCAAGTCTGCTGGCTTCCTGCGCTAGCCTTAGATCACGCTCTTCATCAGATTCAAATCTGGTACGTTTGATAGGCGCACGAGGAGGGTCATCAACCACCCGTTTACCTTTGCTTTTCTCTGCGCCTGGCAAGGGATCAGCGCTTTGTCGAGCGCTTGCCTTCACTGCGCTCTTTATTAATGGTGCGCCTTTAAGAGCTGGCGCATCGTCTGACTCTGTGTCTTCATCAACTAAGCCTTCAACAGATTTGATTTGAATTCCCTTGGCGCGCTTTGTAGGCTTCTTTCTGCGCTTTTTGAGGTCCAAACTCGCTTTACCAAACGTTGGAACATCATTGATTCTATACTCAGGATTCTCACTCAAAAATTTAACTAACTCAGGATAAGTTAGAAAAAGTTTTGTGAGAAGAAGGCAGTGTGAGCGAAATCTGGTCTTTCCATCACTATTGTTTTTCACAAACTTATCAATCTGCTCACGCAATGTCTTGAACAAAATGTGAGGCCAGTGAAGCTTCTCCTTGGCCATGATGGCAGCTGTGTATTCCCATTGTTCCACCGTGAATCGGTTCACGTTCCCGGTTTTGAAAACAATTGAAGTTCCCACCAAGTGCGCAATGTGAGTCAACAGTTCTCCACCATCTCGAATTTCAGTGTTTTTGATATTATTTTGAAGCGTGGGAATATTTAGAAGTAAAGCAGCCATCCTGTTCTGATCATCAATAGAGTAAGTCATCGGACGCCCAATAATGCGATCTTCACCCGTAGAAGGAAAACCGAGTAAGTATCGAATCACAGACGAGGAAATATGGACGTCAACATTTTGAACGCGAGCCTCAATCCTGTAGTGAGTGCGTCCATTTACATCAATTTCCACTAGAACAGCAGTGGAAAAGAACTCATCCACGAGGAGCGCAGAATAGAAAGTTTGGTCCATGGTGAATAAAGGGAGCAGACCAGCTACGCGCAGGGTCTCTATTATTTCTCTTCCAATCACTTCACCAGATAACTCTAATAGATCAAGAGTTTCTTCTAATTTGAAATTTGCAAGGTCCTGGTACTTGTGAATTTAATACGTTCAATCATTGAAATTAAATTTGAGAATTGATTGAGCCGCAAAAGTTAATGCGCGCATGAAGGGGCGCATTACTTCAACAAGGCGCATACTCATCTAGGCGCATTATTCATCAAGGCGCATTACACATCAAGGCGTGCAAGGATGGTTGAGAGCACATAAATGTTTGAAGCGCATTGGATGCTAGGCGCGCATTAGTTGCTTGTGCGCGCAGGAATTGCTTAGGCGCGCAGGAGGGTGAGGCGCGTAAGAGATGTTTAGGCGCGCAGGAAGTTTCCTTGAAACTTTGAAATGATTTGGCATTTGTACCTAATATACTCATAACTCAACAAAACATAAAATCATTAGTATTGACAAAACTATATTGAATTTAGTTGAGTTCAAGCATACCCATTTCACCTCTCAAAAACATGAACCGTTTCGCGTCGAGTGCTTTCGTTAGAATGTCGGCGATTTGATAGTCGGTTCCCACGTGTTCCAAATGAATATTGCCTTTCTCCACGTGGTCTTTGAGGAAGTGATATTTGATGTCGATGTGTTTGGTCTTTGAGTGCATGACAGGATTTTCAGAAACCGCAATTGTTGATGTGTTGTCGCAGTAGATGGGACAATTTTCTTCGATGATATCATAGTCCACCAATTGCTGCTTCATCCAGAGTATTTGACAACAACAACTTCCCGCAGTGATATATTCGGCTTCGGTTGTTGAAACAGATACAGAAGCTTGTTTCTTACTTGCCCATGACACAAGTCGATATCCGAGGAAATGACAAGTGCCACTAGTGCTTTTCCTATCAATTGTGCACGCTGCATAATCCGCATCTGAATAACCTACAAGTTTAAAGTTTGAATCTTTGGTGTACCAAAGTCCAAGGTTAACAGTGCCAGAGAGGTATCTTATAATACGTTTCACAGCAATTAAGTGTGCTTCTCTAGGTCGGATTGATAACAAGCACAAACACAAACACTAAACATAATATCAGGCCTACTAGCAGTAAGATAAAGGAGTGAGCCAATCATACCTCGATACGTTTACCTTTTAAATCTTTGTCGAGTTTGTTGCCGGTGGCCATTGGAGTATCGTATGATTTAGCGTTTTCAAGTCCAAACTTCTTGATTAAGTCCTTTGTGTATTTGGCTTGATTGATAAAGATGCCTTCACTCATTTGCTTGATTTGAAGCCCGAGGAAGAATGTGAGTTCTCCCATCATGCTCATTTCAAACTTGCTCTTCATTAGTTTCTCAAAGCGCTTGCACAACAATTCATTAGTAGAACCAAATATAATATCATCAACATAAATTTGAACAAGTAATTTATGACCATTATGTTTGGCAATGAAAAGAGTTGTATCGATTTTACCACGAGTGAAGCCTTTTTCGATGAGAAACTTTGATAGTGTATCATACCATGCTCTTGGTGCTTGTTTGAGTCCATACAAAGCTTTCTGGAGTTTGTACACATGATTTGGAAATTGTGAATCTTCAAACCCAGGTGGTTGAGCAACATAGACTTGTTCTTGGAGTTCACCATTTAGAAACGCGCTCTTCACATCCATTTGATATAACTTGAAGTTCTTGTGAGCGGCGTAAGCTAGAAATAATCTGATAGCTTCAAGTCTTGCTACGGGCGCAAAAGTTTCATCGTAGTCAATTCCTTCTTCTTGCCTATAGCCTTGTGCAACCAATCTTGCTTTGTTTCTCGTGATGGTTCCATTCTCATCCATCTTGTTCCTGAACACCCATTTCGTACCAATCACTCCATGATCATTTGGTCTTGGAACTAGAGTCCAAACCTTACATCGTTCAAATTGATTGAGTTCTTCTTGCATTGCAACAACCCAATTAGGATCTTGGAGCGCTTCATCAGCCTTCTTCGGTTCAATTTGAGAGATAAAAGCAGTGTAAGCATCAAAGTTTGTAGCTCTCCTTGTACGAACACCAACTTGTAGATCACCGATGATATTAGCAATTGGGTGACCTCTAACTTCACGAATTTCAGGAGGTAAGTTAGGTTGAGTCGTAGTAACTTGAAGGTCTTCAATTTGTACATCTTCACCAGATTCAAAGTCATTGAAATTTGGGGGTTGAACTGACTCAGAATTGAAATTTGGGTTTACACCAGATGCAGCAGTAGAAATAGGTGCGTTAGAGGAATCATGAGGCGCATCATTTGAGTGAGGCGCAATAGAGGATTCACCAGGCGCATTATACATTGAATTAGGCGCATTGATGTAGATGGATTTCCTTGTGTTGATAGATTCTGATCTTGAGTGGGCGCAACATAAATAGGAGCACCTGTATCATTTAGCTCAATAGAATCATCAGCAACATTTGGAGCCAAATGTGGCTCAAGGAGAGAATGTTCATCAAATGTAACATGTACAGATTCAACTATCACTAATGTAGTTCTATTAAAAACACGAAAAGCTTTAGAGTGTTTGGCATACCCAACAAAAATACCTTCGTCGGCTTTGGCATCGAATTTACCTCTATGTTCGTTTCCGTTGTAGAGGATATAACATTTGCAACCAAAGATCTTGAAGAATGCAATGTTGGGAGTTCTACCACGCCAAAGTTCATACGGAGTCTTGTTGTGAAGTTTGTTGATGAGGGAACGATTTTGAGTATAACATGCAGTGTTGATAGCTTCTTCCTAAAAGTACTTAGGCAATTTAGCTTCAGCTATCATCGTCTTTCCCGCTTCAATCAACGTTCTATTCTTTCGTTCAACAACGCCATTTTATTGAGGGACTCCGGCGGTTGAAAAGTTGTGATCTATCACATGATCTTCACAATATCGAGCAACACCGTTGTTCTTGAATTCTGTTCCATTGTCGGATCGAACACTAACAATGTCATTTTCTTTTTGGGTTTGGAGCAGTCGAAATAAGGTAGTGAGAATATCATAACAATCATCTTTTGTAATCATCATCTCTACCCATGTATATCTTGAATAATCATCCACCACAACTAGAGTATACTTGTTTCTTCTAATACTTGCGGTGGAAACTGGTCCAAATAGATCAATGTGAAGCAGTTGCAAACATCTTGTAGTTGAAGGATTAGACTTGCTTGAAAATGACTGCTTCGGTTGTTTGCCAAGTTGACATGCGGCGCACTTTTTGTCATGATGATCAGCAACCTTGGGAAGTCCTTTGACAAGATTATTCCTGCTGAGTTTAGATAGATACTTGAAGTTCAAGTGACTTAAGCGTTTGTGCCACAGCCAACTATTTTCGTTCACACTTTTTGCTACGAAACAAAGATTAGTACTAGAGTTCATACTATGGAAATCAATAATATAAATATTTGTCTTACGATATCCCGTGAGTAAGATAGCTCCAGTTTTTCCATTCTTGATAAGACATTGCGTTGAAGTGAAATGGCATTCTAATCCTTTGTCGCAGAATTGAGATATGGATAATAAGTTGTGCTTGAGACCTTCGACGAGTGAGACTCTTTCAATGCACACTTTGTCTTTCTTGAGCTTTCCATATGCTACAACTTGACCTTTGTTATTATCGCCAAATGTTACGGAGGGACCTCTTTCTTCATGGACATCTTCTAATAAGGATTCATCTCCAGTCATGTGTCTTGAACACCCACTATCGAGAATCCATTCATAATTTCTAGCTTTTGAAGATCCAGCCATGAAACAAAGAACCTGAAATATAGACATTTAAGCAGGTCCCCTTTATTCCTTTTGGGTCCTAGGGTTAGCAACTTTTGACAACCCACTCTTGCTTGACCTTAGGATTTTTTCGTCCTTTGGCATTGGGAGTGAATCGCAAAAGGCATTCCATGGCCTTGTGTCCTGAACAATCACAAATGGAACAATGATGAAAGCCACCAATCACATGAGTTTTCACAAACTTTTTACTTTTCTTGGGGATGGCATTCTTCTTTGGGTCAAATGAACTAGCCTTAACAGAATCTTTCTTTTGAAATTTTGGAGCGCTTTTTCTCGGAGGGCGCATAGGGCTAGGAGGCGCACGGCGATGAGGCGCTTGGCTCTTAGGAGCATAATGAGCACTCGGAGAAGGAGTGCGCCTATTTTCAAGAATGATTTTGCTAGGAGATGGTTCATCTGTAGCTATATCTTTCCCATTAGCTTTCCCAAATTGCTTCGTTGGGTAGACATAATGGAATGTTTGTCTCTTGACTTTTTCCTGTCCTTTACCCATTGAATTAGAATGTTTTTCCTTGGGAATTTCAAAAGTTTGTTGGTTGGTAAATTCACTATCTCTTTCAGCACAGACATCACATTTAAAGTTGTCACTAGTTGATGAGAATCCCAAGCCACTTTTATCACCACTGACTTTTTGGGACTCAAATATATTCTCCATAGTGACACGAGAATTGGACCACTCATTTGTAATCTTTTTAAGATCAGTAATTTGAGCAACCAATTCATCGTTTTGAACTTTAAGAAGTGAGTTCTGTTCTGTTAGAAAGTGTTTTTAACAGTAAGAGGAGTCATGCTCCTTATCTGCTCCTTAAGGAGGGTGAGTTCAGATTTAAGTAGAGATTTCTCGGTCTTAAGCTGGGAAATTTCATCACATGATAGTGCTAAAGCTTCCTTCATACTATCAAATCTAGTAATTACCTTTTCAGCCTTCTTGAACAATTTTTCTTGTTCAGCAATCACTTCATCATCATTGATTTTGGAGATTTGAGCAGTTGGTTCAACCTGTGGTCTAATGTATGCTCCTTTTCTCAATTTGTTCCTTGCTCCAAGATCACATCGTGAGAATAACAATCCACCATCATTTTGAGCCGGAGTGAGAAATCCTTGTTCAACGAGCTCGCTGATGGTTGGTCCTCTTTTTTTTCACTTCTTGAAAACCTGCAGATTTCTTGATGGGTTTATTCAAGGCATTCATATCGGGAACATCCTTGGAGAAGTCATCATCAGAATCATAAGCATCAACTTCATCATCATTTTCCATCAAACAAACGAGTCCATCATCGGAATCTTCATCGCTCTCATCGGAGTCTGTTTCAATCCAAGTGTTGTGCTCATTTGCTGGTGCTTCTTCTTCAGTAACCATTCCCTTGTGACGAGTGAACTTGGGAGTGAATTTGGGAGTATGGCTGCTCTTCTTCTGCATATATTCAAATTTGGGGATCGGGCAGCTTGTGTTGGTAGTGGTGCCCTAGGCACGTTTAATAAACGTTGTAATTGTTATCATTTATTTCATATCAATAAAAGAGATGTTTTGATTATTATTGTTGTTCATGTTTACCTATAATAATCCCCGTCCCTAGTACTTATTAAGCACTAGTATAAAGGCTAAATGATCATGAGATGATCATGTTAGATTTATGGGTACTTGTTTGGAACAAGGTGCTGGACATGACCCGCTGTATGAGATTTATGTCATGGTCTATGTCGTACATATATCTCATATTAGTTATGTCATTTGAATCCTTAGACATGAAGTTATTATAGTCTTCCACTCGATGAACATTGTGTTTGACATATTCAAACGCTACCTTAACACGGTAGTTATAAAGGGTATGATTGGCATAATCGGATTCCCGTTGGGAAGAATAATAAGCTAAATGGATTTGTCCCTCCACGGAGAGATGTCAAGCTTGGGCCCCTCGAAGGAATAATGTTGATGAAATGTTCGGCCGGACTCAAATGAATTGATTGGATCAATAGCATTTGAATTATCAACATATTCGGAATCGAGAAAGCATTGAACAAAACAAGTTGACTGTTTGACCATGACTTGTGTTCAATGACATCGTGGACAAAGGGATTATGACATATTCTAATGGAATGCGAACTTGTATCTAGTTATACTATTTGGGTAGGTATGACGGTTTGCTAGAACCTAATCATATCTTATGGAATCATGTTTGAGCCCATTGCCAACTTAGTATAATCCTAGAGGGTCACACACAATAGAACGAATCTTAAATAAAAGGACTATATTGGCATTTAAGGTCGGAGGACTTCCAAGGAATTTCTGGAAAGATCTGGGCCTCCTGGTCAACCAAGCGGGCGCTTGGGTTGCACCAGGCGGGCGCCTACTCAAGCCGGAAAGGGACTGGAGTTTCTGCCCAATACAGGCGGGCGCCTGGGTGGTACCAGGCGGGCGCCTGGTGCTCCCGATTGGAAAATTCCTAATTCGATTTAGGAAGGTTTTTGGCACAAGATTCCTATTTGGAATAGGTCTTAATTGTGTATAAAAACCCCAATTCGGCCAGACCATATAGAGTAGTGATTTTGTGAGTCTCAAAGAGTTTGAGAGAGATTTTATTTTGTTCTAAGATATCATTGATTGAGGAACAAAATAATTCACAAATAAATTCATATAGTTCTTTATTATATTGTGAAAGTGTGTTTCATAATATTGGTCTAGCAACCAAGATCAAAGAAGCTCCTTTGATATTCGTTCGAAGTGTGGATACCGCTAGAGGGTGAAAATCATCATCTTCAAAGTTCGTGTTCAAGCTTTGTGATCGTGATCAAGTCTTCAAGTTTCTCCACCAAAGACCAAGAGAAAATTTGATAGCCATCAAGGGTTAGTTATTCCTATATTCATCTTGTTGTATTTGATTTAATCATATGAACGGATCCATGGCTTTGGGTTTCTTAAAATTTTAATTGCTATATTCCGCTGCGCATGTTATAATTCGGAAACCCAACAGTGGTATCAGAGCCCCGTTCATGTTGATTAATTCAATACTTGGATCATGTTGTGTGTATATAAATTGTTTATGTGCCAAGCATGATATGAATATTGGATTATATGATGTTTATGTGTTTTGTGATTTTATGTGGTTTATTGTTTTTTAACTTTAATCGCACGATTCAATCGCAATAAAAATTATGGTGGATTCTGAATTATTTCGATTATTGATTTTTGATTGGATCAAAGTTTTAATAATCGGGGAAAAATAATTTTGAGACAAAATTTTCGAACTTGAAAATTCCATACCATTCTGACCATTCAGGCGCCCGCCCGCGCTGGACCAGGCGCGCGCGCGTTTCAGGCGCCCGCCCGTACTGGACCAGGCGCGCGCTCGCTAGGCCAGAATGTTCTGATTTTGTTCAAAATCTGATTCTGGAATTTTTCGATAAATCCGACAAAACCAGTAACAAGACCACTTCAGACTTGCTGATCTGGAATGGGTTTTGGGTAGTTGGTTTGTGTGTGGATTTTGGGGTTTGATTTTCCTATTTGTTTTAGTCTTGTGATTCCTAGATTGGTTCAAGTTTTGGATGGCTAATCTGCGTTCATCGAGATTGTGTTTCCCAAAATTGATCGCAATCAAAGTTTCAAAGATAAAACGAAGTTAGAATTATGAAGAGTTCATAATTGCTAAAATTGAGAAACAAAGTTCTTGATTCAATGATTGGAGATCCATGTGGAATTGTGAATGCAATTGGCCTACGTTCATCGAGACCATCTATTGCTTAGTTTCGGCCACATGGACTACTTTCTTGGTTTCTTGAATTAGTGCGGGATTGTGGTTGCCTAATGGCTTAGTTCGACCGCACTTCTTGTTGTCTTGATTTGGAGATAATAACCAAAGTTGAAATAGTCTCATCCTCATAATTATAGAGAAACTAATGACACATAAATATTATGCTTAAATTAATGGGATTAATTTAGTGGCTAAACTTGATGTGTAACATGTTTATATTATGTGCTCATAAATGTGTTATATGCTATATGTGATGAACCTTCAAAGAAAGTTTTAAGTCTTTTATTGCCATGCCATGATTAAAACACTTGTTAGTACATGAGTGATTTTAATGTAGATTCGCCCTAGCGAGGTGCATTAAATTTATTTATGTTTGAGCAAGATAGATAATGTGGGCACGCCCTAGCGGGACACATTAACTATGCGTTTAAAATGGTTAGACTTAATTGGGCGTCAAAACAGTTTTGGGCCTAGGCAAAGATGAGGTTTAACATGCTTTTGAAATTGGATTTCTAAAAGAATCTCATAAAAAGAATTAAGAGTCATATGAGATATGATTGACAAGAGTTGTCTACCTAATTAATTTGATTTTGTGTAATCCGCCTTAGCGGACTTGAAATTAAATTAAGGTTGGATCTTAACCCAATTAAATTATATTATACATTGGATGTATAAGAAGGTTATATAATTTAGTGGGAGTATTTTGTTTAAAAATACATTATTTATCTCTTTAATGAAAATCGGTACTTATTAAATTTTGGAAATTTTGCATATTTGTAGATAATGACTAATAACACTCAATCAATGTCGTTGCGATCGATCCTTGAGAAGGATAAGCTCGAAGAGAATGGTACAAACTTTATGGATTGGATCCGAAGCATAAGAATTGTTCTTAGGCAAGAAGATAAGTTGTACATTCTCGATGGGCCTCTCCCTGCTGAACCACCGCCTACTGCCCCTAGGGTAGAAAGAGACAATTACAAGAAACATCGAAATGATTCTAGAGATGTAAGTTGTCTCATGCTTGCTGCTATGTGTTCAAAACTCCAACAAAGTTTGGAACATTTGGAAGCCTATGAGATAGGCGTGGAGTTGAGAACCATGTTTCAAGAGCAAGCTAGGCAAGAGAGGTACAAGACCATTGTTGCATTCACTACTAGCAAAATGAATGAAGGGCAACAAGTGAGTCCTCACTTTCTTAAAATGAAAGGTTATGTAGAGCACCTTGAGAAACTTGGCTATCCAATCCCATTGGAGCTAGCCACGGATCTCATTCTTAATTCATTCCTAAAAGTTATAATCAGTTTGTGATGAATTATAACATGCATGGAATGGATAAGAATCTCTCTGAGTTGCATGGGATGCTCAAAACTGCAGAGATGAAAATTGTGGAGAAAGGTTCTCCCGTGCTCTTGGTTCATGATGGGAAGAAGGCTGGTGCCAAAGGAAAGGGTAAGACAAAAGTTGTCAAACCCAAGATAAGCAAGGCAAAGGTTGCCAAGGCTTCTGAGGCAAAACCTGATTCACAAAAGGATGCAATCTGTTTCCATTGTCAAGAAATTGGTCATTGGAAACGTAATTGCAAGGCTTTCTTGGAAGAGCAAAAGAAGAAGAAGAGCAGCAAGGCTGCGTCGACTTCAGGTATCTATATGATAGATATTCTCCTTTCTACCACTGATTCCTGGGTATTGGATACCGGATGTGGTTCTCACATTTGTCTAAATGTGCAGGGACTAAAGAATAGGAGACTGCTTAAAGAAGGTGAAGTAGATCTACGCGTGGGAATGGAGCAAGAGTTGCTGCATTAGCCGTAGGGACTTATGAAGTCACTTTACCTTCCGGATTAATTCTTGTTTTGAACAATTGTTATTATGTTCCGGATTTAAGCAGAAATATTATTTCAATTTCTTGTTTGGATAATGAAGGCTTTAAGTTTCTTATTGAGAATAAGAAATTTTCTATTTATTTAAATGATGTGCTTTATGGTATTGCTAATTCATTTAATGGCCTTTATATCTTGGATGTCAAGAATGAAAATAATGTCTATCATGTAAATAAGAAATCTAAACCTAATGATGTAAATCATACTTATATGTGGCATTGCCGTCTTGGTCATATTAATGAGAAGCGTATCTCAAAACTCCATGGGGACGGACTTTTGGGTTCATGTGACTTAGAGTCATATGATACTTGTGAGTCGTGTCTTCTTGGAAAAATGACTAAGACACCTTTTACCAAGTTGGGTGAAAGGGCAAGCGACTTATTGGGGTTGATACATTCCGATGTATGCGGACCATTAAGTAGCAATGCTAGGGGAGGATTTCAATACTTCATAACCTTCACTGATGATTACAGTAGATTTGGGTATGTTTACCTAATGAAACATAAAAGTGAAGCATTTGAGATATTTAGAATATTTCAAAATGAAGTAGAAAAACAACTTGGCAAAAGCATTAAGGCACTTCGATCAGATCGAGGTGGAGAATACTTAAGTCAAGAATTTGATGATCATCTAAAGAATTGTGGAATAGTTTCACAATTGACTCCACCTGGAACACCACAATGGAATGGTGTGTCTGAGAGGAGAAATCGGACTTTGTTAGACATGGTTCGATCAATGATGAGTCAAGTTGATCTTCCAATATCCTTTTGGGGTTACGCCCTAGAAACCGCTGCTTTCACACTAAATCAAGTTCCAACTAAATCGGTTCCAAAGACTCCATATGAGATGTGGAGTGGAAAGAAACCTAGTTTATCTTTCATGAGGATTTGGGGTTGCGAAGTTTATGTCAAGAGACTCATCTCTGACAAACTAGCACACAAATCTGATAAATGTATTTTCGTGGGATATCCTAAGGAAACTAAAGGATATTACTTTTACAACCGAGAGGACAACAAAGTGTTTGTTTCCCGAACTGGTGTCTTTCTAGAGAAAGAGTTTCTCTCCAAAGAAATCAGTTGGAGTAAAATAAATCTTGAAGAAATTCGAGACCCAGAAAATAACATTGAACCAATAGTGGAACAAGAACAAGAACCACAAGGAGTTGTGGAACCTGTTCAAAATACACAAGCATCTCGCAAATCTAGTAGGTTACGATCCGAGCCCGAGAGATATGGATTTCTCGTAACGGATAGTAATGAGGTAGAAATCATTGAGAATGATGAACCGTCAACCTACCAAGAGGCGATGTCTTCTCCTGATTCGGACAAGTGGCTTGGAGCCATGGAATCCGAATTGCAATCCATGCAAGACAATCAAGTTTGGAATTTGATTGATGCACCCGAAGGTGTAAAAACCATAGGATGCAAATGGGTCTTCAAGAAGAAGACTGACATGGATGGGAAGGTGCATACTTACAAAGCTAGGCTTGTAGCGAAAGGTTATAGGCAAGTTCATGGTATTGACTATGATGAGACCTTTTCACCCGTAGCAATGATCAAGTCTATAAGAATTTTGCTTGCCATTGCCGCATATCATGACTATGAAATATGGCAGATGGACGTCAAAACCGCTTTCCTGAATGGAAAACTCCAAGAGGATGTGTATATGACACAACCAGAAGGTTTTGAACAAGATTCTAAGGTATGCAAATTGCAAAGATCCATCTATGGATTGAAGCAAGCTTCAAGGAGTTGGAATCTCCGTTTTGATGAATCGGTCAAAGAGTTTGGTTTCATCAAGAACGAAGATGAGCCTTGTGTATACAAGAAGATTAGTGGGAGCATAGTGCTATTCCTTATTTTATATGTGGATGACATATTGCTCATTGGAAACGACATTCCTACACTTCAGTCTGTGAAGACTTGGTTAGGAAAGTGCTTCGCAATGAAAGATATGGGTGAAGCCGCGTATATTCTTGGCATTAAGATCTATAGAGATAGATCAAGGAGGCTACTTGGTTTAAGCCAAAGTACATACATTGACAAGGTCATTAGAAGATTCCGTATGGAAAATTCTAAGAGAGGAACCTTGCCCGTGTTACATGGAGTTTCTCTAAGCAAGACTCAATGTCCTAAGACAAAAGATGAGCGTGAGAAAATGAATGATGTTCCATATGCTTCGGCAATTGGGTCCATCATGTATGCCATGATTTGTACTAGGCCGGATGTATCTTATGCTTTGAGCATGACAAGTAGATACCAATCCGACCCTGGCGAAAATCACTGGATAGCTGTAAAAGCGATTCTTAAGTACTTGAGAAGAACTAAAGACTCGTTTTTGGTCTATGGAGGAATGGAAGATGATCTCGTTGTAAATGCTTACACGGATGCAAGCTTCCAAACCGACAAAGATGATAGCCGATCGCAATAAGGTTTTGTGTTTATGTTAAATGGTGGAGCTGTAAGCTGGAAGAGTTCCAAGCAAAGTACAACCGCTGATTCTACAACAGAAGCTGAGTATATTGCTGCATCGGATGCTGCAAAGGAAGCTGTTTGGATTAAGAAGTTCATAACTGAACTTGAAGTGGTTCCTAGTATTGCTAATCCAATAGACCTTTATTGTGATAATAATGGTGCTATTGCTCAAGCAAAGGAACCAAGAGCACATCAAAATCCAAACACATACTTAGGCGTTTTCATATCATTCGAGAGATCGTTGATAGGGGAGACGTAAATATATGCAGAGTACCTACTGATGACAATGTTGCGGACCCACTAACAAAAGGACTTCCACAAGCTAAACATGATGGTCATGTTAGGTCCATGGGTATTAGATACATGGGAGATTGGGCCTAGGGCAAGTGGGAGATTGTTGGTAGTGGTGCCCTAGGCACGTTTAATAAACGTTGTAATTGTTATCATTTATTTCATATCAATAAAAGAGATGTTTTGATTATTATTGTTGTTCATGTTTACCTATAATAATCCCCATCCCTAGTACTTATTAAGCACTAGTATAAAGGCTAAATGATCATGAGATGATCATGTTAGATTTATGGGTACTTGTTTGGAACAAGGTGCTGGACATGACCCGCTGTATGAGATTTATGTCATGGTCTATGTCGTACATATATCTCATATTAGTTATGTCATTTGAATCCTTAGACATGAAGTTATTATATTCTTCCACTCGATGAACATTGTGTTTGACATATTCAAACGCTACCTTAACACGGTAGTTATAAAGGGTATGATTGGCATAATCGGATTCCCGTTGGGAAGAATAATAAGCTAAATGGATTTGTCCCTCCACGGAGAGATGTCAAGCTTGGGCCCCTCGAAGGAATAATGTTGATGAAATGTTCGGCCGGACTCAAATGAATTGATTGGATCAATAGCATTTGAATTATCAACATATTCGGAATCGAGAAAGCATTGAACAAAACAAGTTGACTGTTTGACCATGACTTGTGTTCAATGACATCGTGGACAAAGGGATTATGACATATTCTAATGGAATGCGAACTTGTATCTAGTTATACTATTTGGGTAGGTATGACGGTTTGCTAGAACCTAATCATATCTTATGGAATCATGTTTGAGCCCATTGCCAACTTAGTATAATCCTAGAGGGTCACACACAATAGAACGAATCTTAAATAAAAGGACTATATTGGCATTTAAGGTCGGAGGACTTCCAAGGAATTTCTGGAAAGATCTGGGCCTCCTGGTCAACCAAGCGGGCGCTTGGGTAGCACCAGGCGGGCGCCTACTCAAGCCGGAAAGGGACTGGAGTTTCTGCCCAATACAGGCGGGCGCCTGGGTGGTACCAGGCGGGCGCCTGGTGCTCCCGATTGGAAAATTCCTAATTCGATTTAGGAAGGTTTTTGGCACAAGATTCCTATTTGGAATAGGTCTTAATTGTGTATAAAAACCCCAATTCGGCCAGACCATATAGAGTAGTGATTTTGTGAGTCTCAAAGAGTTTGAGAGAGATTTTATTTTGTTCTAAGATATCATTGATTGAGGAACAAAATAATTCACAAATAAATTCAATATAGTTCTTTATTATATTGTGAAAGTGTGTTTCATAATATTGGTCTAGCAACCAAGATCAAAGAAGCTCCTTTGATATTCGTTCGAAGTGTGGATACCGCTAGAGGGTGAAAATCATCATCTTCAAAGTTCGTGTTCAAGCTTTGTGATTGTGATCAAGTCTTCAAGTTTCTCCACCAAAGACCAAGAGAAAATTTGATAGCCATCAAGGGTTAGTTATTCCTATATTCATCTTGTTGTATTTGATTTAATCATATGAACGGATCCATGGCTTTGGGTTCTTAAAATTTTAATTGCTATATTCCGCTGCGCATGTTACTCGGAAACCCTACAGCTTGATGCAAAATGTCCGGGTTTCCTGCAATTAAAACAAACAAGATCTTCTTTCCTTTTGAATCACTGCTCCTTGAAAATTTTTGAGGAGCTTTGCTGGTAGATCCTTGAAATTTGTTGGTTGAGCCGGATCTTGAGAATTTTCTGAACTTTTGAAATTTCTTCACAAATAAAGCGAAGTCTTCATCATCCATGTCTAATAGCTCAGAAGTGGAAATTTTGGGATCGGAACTTCTCTCATCTTGTACAGGCGCAGGAACAGGCGCAGGTGCAGTTTCTCTGTGCGCCACCATAGCCATAGATTTTGATTTTCCTTCAGTTTCGCTGATTCGCTGAAGTTTGAGTTCGTAAACTTTGAGATTTGCATAAAGGTTCCTTAATGTCCATACATCTAAAGTTCCAGCGTCTTCAAGTGCGCTAGATTTATGTAGGTATCTTGATCCAAAAGCTTGTAGAAAATTTACATTCAAATCTTTGTTAGTAAACTTCATGCCAAGTGAAATACATAGATTGATAATTTCACAGTAGCGTTCATAAGTTTGCCTCAAGTTTTCACCGGGGAGTTGAGAGAAATTGTTGAATCTCTTTTGTACTTCGTATTTCTTGTTCTCCTTGTAGACGGTGTCTCCTTCAATATGCTCTTCAATAGCATCCCATAGCTCATTAGCGGTAGCACAATGCATGACTTGTTGTTTCATAGCCGTGCTTAGAGTGCTTAGAAGAATGTTTCTTGCTTTGCCATCATTTGCAACTCTTCTAATTTCTTCCTCGGTCCATTCTTCCCTTGGTTTTAGAACTGTAGGTTGAGCAGCGTTGGTGCGTGGATTTGGATTCGCCTTCATCGGAATATAAGGTCCATAAACGACGGTGTCATGGAGCCTTTCATCGATTGAGTTGAGATGAGTCAATATGCTGAATTTCCACACGTCAAAATGATCTTCATCAAAGACCGGAACGTGAGTGTAGTTTGCAGTTGCCATAGGTTTTGAGTTTGCCATTTAGAATCGGCACCCAAGCTGTTAAGCTTGAAAAACGAAAAATGTTTTATAAAGGTGTTTGCTCTGATACCACTTGTTGGTCCCAAAGGGCAACAAGGGTATGAAAAATAGCTAGAGGGGGGGTGAATAGCTGTTTTAAAATTCTTTTCGTACCCTTGAAAAACTCAATTGAAAATGCACACTTTATCAAGTAAGCGTTATGAAATGCGCCTAAGTGAGTGAGTGAAATGCAAAGCGGAATTTAGTAATGAAAATAGGCGCAAAGTGTGATAAAGGGGCGCACACACACTCTAAGTATTTTGGCTCAAAGTGGTTGAAATAAGGAACTAAGGCAAATGATATAACAACACAACACAATTCAGTTCAATCAATCTACAATGAGTAAACAAGCAAATAGTGAGTGAAAATAATAACTTGAAAGAAATGACAAGATAATAACACAAGCTATTTGGAGAGGTTCGATCAATGAAAGATCTATGTCCTCTACCAAGATGGTTAGTCTTGGATTTCTAATGGAGATCTTATATAATGAGAGAGTGTTACAAATTACAACTTTTGAGCTCCTACACTAACTCAAGATCTAATTTTCTATGAATGAACAAATCCAAAACAATAACCGGTGTATCTCTAAAAGATGGATCTAAATGATCAAACTTAAGAGGTGCGTGTGTGAATTTAGGATCAAGACTCTTTAGATCTTTATGATTTAGAGCACAATGAAACTAAAGTGTTATAGCTTGAAGATCTGGGCTAAGGATGAAGGTATGAAGATGTTCTTGAGGAAATCTGGAAAAACGAAGGCAATCTTCAAATCTTCAACAAATGCTTTGAGAGAGAAATTCTTGAAATTCTTAGCAAAACTCAGCAACTTCAAAATGTTGAAGTTATGGGGTATTTATAGCGAACTTCAAAAAACTAGCCGTTGGAAATCCTTGTGGATAAGATGAGTTGTCGCTCGTTGATTGGAGCATGCAATATTATGGCCATTTTGACACTCAACATAAATGTGACCGTTATGGACACGTGTCAACAGATTAGGCGTATATGCATCTTTTAACCACCGTTGGATCATTAGCGTAATTTGAATTCTCTTCAAGTCTTTGAGTCTTTAATAAATCACTGAGTGTTGAATAAACACTTTGAGGCGCGTTTGAGCCAAAAGGCGCATTGAGCCAAGAGGCGCACGTTATGTGTGCGCTAAAACAAGGGGCGCACAGGCGCGTAACATAGCTTATAAAGAAATCCTTATGCGCGCGCTCTAAATGGCGCATGGCGCGAATGAAGAAGGCGTGTGGCGCGTGGCGCAGGAGGCGCATACGCGCGGCTCAAACTCACTGAGTGATTTTTCTTGAAACTTGATCTTCTTGCCCTATTTCTAAGCCTATTCTATAACAATGGACAACTTAAAAAATGAAGTATAAATACTTCTTACATGTGGGTCTAAAGTCCATGAAATAAAACTTAGGTGATGGATCAATCAAATCTAATAATCCTATTACATTAAAACTGAGATATGTGTGGGCATACCCAACAGAGGCATTGATAGCGGGCTTGGAATTAGCCCGGGACATGAAGGTATCTAATTGATCGTGAAGAGCGACTCACAGCTAGTGGTAAATCAGGTCAAAGGGGAATATGAGACAAATCACCCGGTGCTGCTCAAATACAAGGAACTCGCAGCAAACCTGTTAAAGGAATTCGAGTACCACGAGCTAACCCAAGTTAACCGGGCTGAAAATTCCGAGGCGGACTTGCTTTCAAGAATAAAAAACGAAGACATTGCAAAGCTTAGTGTGGACTGCTGGATAGAATTTACGGAGCGCCCGGCCATTGACCGGACAGAGATCCACCAATTTGGAATTCTCCTTGACCGCAGTCATCAACTCGGCATCTTTATTCTTCAGCTCCTCTCCCGATCCCTCCAAGACCTTGGACAAGGGCAATCTCATCCTTCGCCTCCGCCAATTTCTTACCCCTTGCCGCAACCAAAACAACTTCAGCTTCATACTGAGACCGCATATATAGCAGGTCATTGCTAACCTGTTTTAATAACGGAGCAAGTAAAGATTATATTAAAAGCGTGAGGAGGGGTCAGAGGGTCAGAAGATCGATATATAAAAAAAAGAAAGAGTACGTCGACTTAAACAAGGAAAGTAAAACACTAACCTCAGCCATAGCCAAGCCCGCATGACCCAGGGCGGTCAGAAAGTTGGTCTTGGACAGCACCTTCTGTTGATAGTCCGGAAAGTTCATACGGTGCAGAAGCCCATCGCCCACGTAAGAATTAAAGCCGCGGCGGCTATGGAGATCAACCCCATATACCTCAGGGGCCTCAGCAACCTTCTTCCCGAACTCTTTGGCCGGTCTTTATCTTCAATTAGCTCCATGGGGAAGCGCTCTGAGCATAGAGTCCCTTTGGCCGGGGAAGACATAGTGAAATCGCGGAAGGATACTCAAGACGAGGTCGTTTATCTCTTGAAGGCAAGGGGTCAACGCTCGAATCCCTCTTCTTAGAAACCTCGGGCACTGTTTTGCCCGCGTCTTGGGCAAAGTAGAAGACCCCGAGCCCGTTGGGCCTTTGCTCCGAACACTTACACGGGGGTTCAGAGGGAGCTCACCGGTGGTCGGGATGACAACAGCAGCAACCTTTTTAGATTTGTCCAAAAGGTCCGTGATGGCAACTTTCCCGAGGCCTCCGTTTTCTGCATAGCAGCCTGCCTTTTCTGCTTCTCCTTGGCCTCCCGTTGCTTCGCGGCCAGTCTCAAAGCGTTAATGTTCCTTGGAGGCATGGTATCGGTGGGATCTGCGGGAAAAAGCAATAAACAGTCAGGTAGGCCCGAGCAAATAAACAAGTAAGAAATTTCGGTTTATAAGTATGAAAAAGACCTGTCAAGCCCGGATCCGGGCATTGTTCTTTCGATTGGCAAGCAGGGCACTCATGAGCAAAGGCAAAATTTTGGTGAACTTTCCAACAAGGATCCCGCCACATAGGGGCCATATTAACCCTACGCACAAAGTCAGAGTCTCGGCACGGGGCGACCCCAGCAAAAGCCAGAAGACTCTCATTGTTGATAATAGCTTGAACGTCAAAGACCTGCTCAACATTAATCACGGTCTGATCTTCTAAGGTAACCGATCTTTGGTGGCGGGCAAGGTAATCTTGCATAGCAGACGCGAGCTCGAGGCCCCCTCAGAACTAGGATAATCTTTGGAAGATATGGACACCAGGGAAGTATTAGCGGGCTTAGAAAAAGGCCACCCAAGGCGATTCTGAATCACCAAGGGATATTTCTGCCACTGGTCGAATTTATTAGAAGCCGCAGAAAAAATCTTCTTCGACTTGGGTTTCGTTTTCAAACTCAGGCTATTAGCCGTGACCTGGTGGGTGAACAAATCATACAATGCAGGCAAAGAAGGTTCATAGCCCAGCACCCTACTCACAACAATAAAGGACACCAGATAACGAATTGCATTGGGAGTCAATTCCATCGGGAGACACTTGGAAAACTCCAGGAATTCGCAAATGAACGGGTCCAAGGGAAGCCGGAGGCCATTCTCAAATTGAACGGGATAAAAAACACAAGCAATACTATCCGCCCGGACTCGGGCAGGACCAGTCAAATTACTCCCTAAAGGAGAGGTATAGTCATCAAGACCGCCGACGAGGTAAATTTTGCGGTCAATATGGTACACGGCTAGAAACTCATCATCGGAATCTTGCTCTTCGTTGCCCGCGCCAGAACTGGAGGCTCCAGCCTGACTCGAAAACCCTATTGTCAGCTCCCTCGGGAAAAGAATCCAAAATTTGGACAGGAGAGCGGATACGCTTGACCAAACGCGCGGTGTCTGGGGCCATTCTCTCTAGACCATCCCGGGCATCAGTTGGTGTCTCAGATGACTCAGATTCGTCAACCAACCCGTGGGCAACGATCGCTCAGCCCCAACCTAGGGAGCAGATTCATCATCAACCCTCGTTTCGTGATCAGAGGCTTCCGCGCTGCTCGTGACCTCGATAATACCAGGGGCCATGCCCGGAGAGTGCGCCTGTTCGCCCTCCTCATCATCAAAAGAGCATCCATCCAACTCTGAGGATCAGGACCACTCGAGGCTACGCGTTCCCCGCACAACCTTACCAACCTTCTAGCATTATCTGCCATATCTACATTATCGGGGAATCGAGTTAAAACGGCCATGACAAAAATGCCCAAGTGATCCTCTCCCCCCAGTACCCTGATCCTCGTGGAATTATAATGAACGGAGTGACCTGTTTCCCACAACAGGGGTAAGACCCAGGTTTCCCAGCTATATGCTAAACCTATGGCAGTGAATTCATTCAAAGACAGCCATTTCCAGGCATTCAACAGGAACCTGTATATCCCACACGGTCCTCCGGCAACAACCAAACAGGTCAGGACGGAGTTTACGCCCTAAATCCAGCCCTTCCATGGCTACAACAATATTTCAACAAATTTTCAGAAATTAGGAGCCAGAATCCAGACTCGAAGACGCAAGGTTACGAGAAATCACACAGATCTCGTATAAGTCCCTAAGCTCGACAGGAGCAAGTTTCTAGGTTCACGCTCGAAAATGGCGACGAAAAGAATGGCAGAAATTAAGACGAGAGTCGAAACAAAGAAGAAAAAGGTGAAGTTCGGGGCAATACCTGTAAATAGAAGTGATGAACGAGAACGAGATCTTCGAAATCAGAAATCCGGAGAAACAAAGTCTTCGTTAAACTGGAAAGTAGAGAGATGGGAATTGCGAAATTTGGAATGATTCAGGCTCCGTGATATTTATAGCGCCAGAAATGGGTCGGATCCACCCGAGATATCTAGTAACCCGATCGAAACCCGAAAAATGAAGAGGCGGGAGTTGCTTTTTCGAATACCGATGACGGTTCGCATTTAATAAACGTGCCTCCTGGTCATGTCAAAGGCAGACGACTACTCCCCTAGCTTGACACAAGGGGCCCACCTGTCCTTCATCAACCACTATTCTAAGACTCCCGTCCCATTGTAGTCCGTGCCCGCATTAATTGCGATTTGCCCGAATCGAGCTTAGGAAATATAACTCCTCGCGCCGCACATGAATGAGATGACCCTCAGAGTTAGGGGGCACTGATGAGACCGAGCCTTCTAGGCCGGATGTTCTGCGGTCCAAACCGATGCGACCTAACTCGCCCAAACCGGACCTGAACTCTCGGGGCCGAACCGGCGAAGACTGTGGGCAAGCCAGCCCGAGGGGTCCGATCTCACTGATATATGCCCGAGATGACTCTGCCTCCCGCTATCCTGAGGAGCCCGGGGTGCCCAGCTGGGACAAACGTACACAAGACGTCGCCTATTCGTACCTGACACACCATAACGGTTGGTGATGGAACCATGCTTCCCTGACAAACACGCCACCTTCCCAGCCACTCTCCTGACCGATCCGCTAGGGACTCGCCACGTGTCCATCCAGTACCAGGGCAGTTAGTACTTGTGTAGGTTTCTTTCTCCTAGTCATATTATATACTTCTTTTTGCTCCCATGGGCAAGGTACGTGCTCTATCCCATTCACACACACAAGGTCTTCATTGAACCTTCTACTTAGGTTTTCCTCTGAGATCTTACTCTCACACCCGAGGGCCTAAGCCGGATTCCAACCCGGCTTAGTCTTAACGGTGTTCTTGTCTGTGTTGTGATCAGGATCAAGAGACAGCTAAATTGGAGTTCTATCTCCGTGACCCCAGAAGCATAGGGCGTCATCAGTTTACAACCTTGGATTCTTGAATAAAACATGAATAAAATAGTGGCTGGAGTGTTATTTATATACTAGGGTTAAGATCTATCCTTCTTCGCGGGATTCTCCCAAAATGGAAAAACAAAAGTCGGTTCGTCATTGGGTGCGGCCTCCACTAAAAAGAGTGCTGCCTACCCCTCATCTGGGAGTTCTTGGCTTGTTTCCTTACAAGGGTGCGGCCGCCCCCTAAATAGGGTGCAGCCTCCCCCTTTGCTGCTTCACTGATTTTTTCCATAGACTTCCGATGGTCATAACTTCTTCATAAATGCTTCGATTTGGATGTGGCAACTATCGCTGGAAAGCTCTTGATAAGTACTATCCAATGGCTTCAATTTCTCAGTTATCACATCATTTTATATTGTCTTTGTGGTCCGATCTTTATCATTCTTTTTCGTGCTTAAAGTCCATGAACCATACATTCTTCTGCTCCTTCCCAATACTCATAAACACTCCGGAAACCATTAAAACTCATATGGTTTGAGGAACCTAATAAGTCATAGAAGTATATGATTTAGATAGGTCGAAACACATCCATCAGTCTTTATACTTCCCAACAAAACGAGGTTGTTGAGCATAAACACCGACACATTGTTGAAACCGGTTCATATCTTTTATCCAAAGTTCACCTTCCGTATAAATTTTGGTTAGAGGCCTTTGCTACCACTATGTATCTTACAAACTGGTTGCCTATGCGAGAACTTAAGTTTGTGTCTCCTCATGAACGATTACTTTTACACACCCTTGACAATCGGTTTCTCAATGTTTTTGTGTGTTCTTGTTTTTTCACATGTTGTGCATACCAACTCTCACGAATTTATACCAAAATCGATTAAATGTGCTTTCTTGGTTATGATAGCGCAAGGGCTATAGTTGTATACAAGTACAATTATAAGCAGACTTAGATATCCTTTACACTAGAAATTGCTTATGTAAAACCTCTACTACTAGAAATTAACAAAGTTGTAACCAAAATATCTTAATTCTTGTGCTGTCAAAGGAAACCAAGAGATATTTTCACTTCCACCAGCTCAAAAATGTGGCTGACAGTGGCTGGATACCTGGAACTGGTAACAACTCGTGTGTGCACCAACAAATGCATAAAAGTAGCACGATTGTGTCTTGGACAGATATAATTTCCAAGAATCGCGGTTTATTGGATTCTCTTAGTTTAATTCTATGTTCACATATACTTAATGGAGCTGTTCACCAGAAAACAAATCGTAGGACCACAAGAAATCTTGAACCATGACAGGAGATGGAGGAGAAAAGAAATCGTTCCCTAATGGGCAAAGGAACTCATTTGTGAGGTCTGCAAAAAACGGGTCCACCCAAATATCTTCATTGAATTCGTACAAAGATCCTTGGGATGATTCACTAGAACATGGTTCGTAGCTGCCCACTGTAGTTACCAGAGAATTGACATCAATTGTTGACTTCTTCTCTTCATTAACATCGAGTAGCAAAGTGTCAGACTTCTTTTGGTCATTTTTCTGTCCATCGGATTCAGTTGTTCCACCATGTTCAGTTATTGGTAGCTTCAATCGTTTTTTCAATTTTGTGTGCCAAAATTTTTTATTTCATTGTCACTTCTGCCTGGTAATTTTGCAGCAATGGCTGACCATCTGCAGAGAAATGAAAGAAACTATTGTTGAGAACATGTACTTTCCTTATGCATAATATATGCATGGCATAAGATAAATCATTCATACGTACTTGTTGCCAAGGTCATTATGTAATTTGAGAATTAGATCTTCTTCTTCTTTGGTGTAATTCCCGCGCTTTACATTTGGTTGAAGGTAATTTATCCAACGCAGTCTGCAACTCTTACCGCATCTAGCCAGACCTAAATAAAGAGAAGTGGATAAATTTTAGAATCAGTTTCCATTTTTTTTTCCTACTCCCTCTCCAAACCATCATATCACTGCTTAGAGCCAGTGCATCGACATTTTTGAATGGTCAAACTACGTCTACCCACCCCCCTGCAAAGAGTATACACCAAATCCCACTGTGCAACCCATGCGAAATTCATCCGGAAGCAGTACCAAATGTTAAAATTATTTCACAAGCACATGACCTTTCAGTTAATTTTGTAATGTCTGTCAGGATCCGAGGGGCAAGTAGGATAATTTAACATGAGGTACCCATTTTGGCACGAATTTTGCCGGTATGCAAAATAGGATTGGTGTATACTGTGGAGTAATATATTTTGGCTTTTTGACCCAAATGAAAAATATATTCAATGCATCTGACATAATACTTTTTTGGCCAAATACATTTACCCCCCAAAGTATCCACCGAATCCCACTTTGCCCCCAGCGCCAAATTTGTCCCACTTTGCCCCCCAGCTTCAATTTGTCCCACTTTCCCCCCCCAGCTCCAGACTTTGCACCCCAGCACTAACGAATGTTAGAAAATTTACAGAATAGGTAACGATTGGACTATTTTGTAATGCTTATTAGTTTTTAAGGGTCAAAATGCAAAGTTTCAAATATTAGTACTAAAAATTTATTATTTTCCAAATATTTAACATTATCTTAAATCATAATATTAATTAGTCTTGAAACTAATACTAATTTTATGCTAATTTTTTTTTTTTTTAAAATATGAAATTATTTTTTCTAAATAAATGAAATTTATTTTTTTAATAAAACTAAAAATTAAGTATGTTTTTTTATTTTTTAAATAAAAATATTTAAAAAAATAAATATTTTTTTTTCTAAAAAACATTGTAAAGTTTTATTATATTTTAAAAAATAAAATAAAACTTTTAAATTGTAATTTTTGTAAGAATTTTTATTTGAGAATTAGATCTTCTTCTTCTTTGGTGTAATTCCCGCGCTTTACATTTGGTTAAGGTAATTTATCCAACGCAGTCTGCAACTCTTACCGCATCTAGCCAGACCTAAATAAAGAGAAGTGGATAAATTTTAGAATCAGTTTCCATTTTTTTTCCTACTCCCTCTCCAAACCATCATATCACTGCTTAGAGCCAGTCATCGACATTTTTGAATGGTCAAACTACGTCTACCCACCCCCCTGCAAAGAGTATACACCAAATCCCACTGTGCAACCCCATGCGAAATTCATCCGGAAGCAGTACCAAATGTTAAAATTATTTCACAAGCACATGACCTTTCAGTTAATTTTGTAATGTCTGTCAGGATCCGAGGGGCAAAGTAGGATAATTTTAACATGAGGTACACCATTTTGGCACGAATTTTGCACGGGTATGCAAAATAGGATTGGTGTATACTGTGGGAGTAAATATATTTTGGCCTTTTTGAACCCAAATGAAAAAAATATATTCAATGCATCTGACATAATACTTTTTTGGTTTCTTTTTGTTCTTAAAAGAACACATTTTTGTTGTAAAAAAATACGGAATGATACACTGATCATAAACAAATTAAACAGTGGGCAGAAACAAAAGGCGACTAGGAGATACATCAAGATCATTACCAGCATACTTAGGGAGTTGACGCCAGTTCCAGTGGCCATATCGAAGAACGTAAGCTCTCAGCTTCATATCTTCTTCCTGACTCCAGGCACCTTTCTTCATTCCATTAGTGTCAATACTCGGTGCTCTCACCATTTTTCTTGATGTTAGATCTCTCACTGACTTGTTAGGTTTAGTAGAAGTTAGAGTTACATTCATTTTACTTATATAGGATTCATTAACAAATGCGTAGAAAGTAGTATATTGTTATTATCTACTTTAGCTACTGATTTCTTGTACCTTTAGAGGTTGAAGATACCAGGAAACCCACTAGTACGTATAGTCTCAACGTAAATTACTATTAAGGATAGACTCCATTGTTTATATTGGGCACAAAAATAAAACACGCCAACGTGCAGTTTAACGAACAATAGTTTGACATTTTCATACATTAATATTTATTCATCTTGGACAAAAACGCAAGCGCCGCAGATTAACAATATTCTAGATGTCACAAGAACCATTTCAGTTGAATAATACTATGGATATTATATTGTCAAGCAGATAAGTTAAACTTGAAGGGGAAACTATTCTATTGACAATCACTTAGTTAAACTTAAAGGGGAGACTATTCGCGTGTATGATGGAATACTTTTTTTAACAGATTTTATTAGTATACTTGATACATCAGTAGCTGGTTTGTATTCTTAATCAGGAAATTTACAATAAGATTATTTGAAATATTTGTCATTTTAACAACTTTATTTCTTTGGACATTCATTAAAATAATATAAGTATGCATCTGACTTGAAAAGTCTGAAATAAACAATACTCTGCTTATCAAACAGATTATAAGAAAGACTTGTATTGTTTGAGACTGTATTCATGCCATGGGTTTCTTATCTAAACAAGGATTAAGTAAGTATTTGGCCCCTCAACATAAATGCATTTGGTCACTAATGATTTTTCTTTAAATACTTGGTCCGTAACCATTATTTTTTGTTAGTCCCTACTATGCTTAATGAATCTTAATCATAGTTAATATGTTTTGATAAAGAAATAATCAACTAAAACCACTCACATCAAGCATACAAAGACCCGAGCACACGCAACCCTTGATAGCCAAGACTAAACTGTCACATTCAAATATCCCTTCATGGACTCTTCAATCAAACACAAGAAACCACCCATTCAGACCTCCTAGCATTCCCATACAATACAACAACAACAACATTACCCCAGTGCCGCAAAGGCTCCCACCTATGGTGGGGTAGCATTCCCATACAATACTCAAGATAAATCCAACGACAAAACTCAACAAATGGAACCTTAAAGATCTAACAGCTAAGACCCCTGCATCCTGACAGCTAAGAGTGCTCAAGCCAAACAGCCAAACCTGCCACCTCAGATCTGCTAAAAGGAATTGTTCCAATGATTGAACATCCATTCAATCATTGTTATGACACGTATTCAAGATTGCTCAAGCTCCTCCCAACTGACAACAAGCCTCCCAACAGGAACTAACAGTCTGTCAGTCAAACCTTGACTAACCGGTCAAGATGAACAATTACTCCTATGCACTCTTTATCCCCACTGGCTATATGCCACTCCTATATAAAGGAGCTCACTGGCATGTTGTCTAGTACCTTTTCACAACCTATCAACACACCCCTTTACACTTCTGTTCAAATCCAAATCCCTTTCAACCTGTGCAAGCTAAGCACCCATTTCCAACACAACCCTTCAAACCAGTCAACATTATACTCTCTATAAAACTCTTGTGTTTTTTATTTTCTTTTTCTTTTAGCTTTGGAAGAAGCAACCTTAATTGAAAAGTCAATTAAGTAGAGGGAGTTCAAATGAACTTGCCTTATCAATTCTTGTAATTCTTGAGAAAAAGATTATAGTGAATTGGTCTCACTGTGTACAATTCTTGTTCATACACCTACGCACACATTACACATTGTTCTTTTCAATTGTTCTTTATTAAATTTCCGTTGCACATTTTTCTTACTTTGTTTTTTATCAAACAGCTGTCTAGCTTTAACAATCTGTTCGGTAAGTTCAACAGGGCCTTTCATGTTTGCTTTACGGTTAGCGATTTTGTCCAAAAATAAAGGTTACGAACCAAGTGTATATATATTCATGAGGAAGAAACATTAGAAAGTAGAATGCATAAATAGAATGCAATTATAGAATAGAAAACATTGTTAATAATAAAATTCAGGGACAGTTTTGTTAAATTTTAAATTTCTAAACAAATGGTTTTGACAAAGAATTAACAAAGAAACAAAGAAGCTTATCAATAAAACATTTCACTCTCAAGCAACAATAAAATCCAAGTCTTTAACTAATCAAAATAATCTTGAGGAACTCACAAAGAAAAGGTCCACTATCTTACCGGTCGTGATAGTGGAACTCAACAAATGATATCAGACTTAATCCAAATGACATGTCCTGTGACAGCTAAGCTCAGTCAAAGGTCAAACCTGACATGTCACTATTCATTAGCTCTATTCAAGTCAAAGATAATGGACCGGAGAACTTCAATGTCCTAGAATGCTCAAGACAGTTGGAATCCAACGGATATTATATAAAGGACTTTAAAAAATCATCACCAACACTTGGGAATAGACTTTTTTTTACAACTTTAAGTCTGCATAAATCTTTTAAGAAAACACCCTCTTCTTGCATACTTAATTTGTCCATTGTACTAAACCGAAACTTCATATAGATCTCATTAAGCTATTTGTCAGAGCTAACTAAGAGATCAACAAAGCCTTCACATTTGTGAAACATTTTCCTTTTTTTTGTAGTTCTTTGCAACAAGCACAACTTAGTGGGTGAGCCTAATTAATTTGAAAAATTCTGAGTGAATTTTCTTAGCAATTATTGTAATTACTTGACGAAGGATTATAATGGAGGATTGCTCTCTTCACTCTGTTGGTGACAGTGAGGCATGGACTTGAAGGCAGTGTGGCGTGGACGTAGTAGAGTTGCTTTACTTCGAACCACGTTATATCGTTGTGTTTGCTCTCTCTATGTTTACAAAATCACACACACTTGCCTTTTATTCATTTGCATTGTCCGTTCATTATTTCAATCTTCATCTCTCTTTATTTCCACTGCAAAACTCATTTACACACACTTTAACTAATTTACACACACTACACACAAAGATTGTCAACCTATCTCAAAGATGGTCGACCTTCTTAAGTACTGATTTATCTCTCTACTTAGTGTATCAGTTACAATAGGTTCCAATTGGTATCAGAGCTGGTTTCTAAGAGGCTCAAGTATCTTCTAGCTTAACGTCTTGTGAAAAATCCAGAACCAAGATCACCATGCCTCAACCAAGAAGAAACAATGATACGGACATTCCAAATGTTGATGACTGTGGATCATTAAAAATGTAAAAGAATAGTGAAGAGGGGTTCTCAAGGTTTGTATAGAGCTTCTTAGACTTTAATCAACTTTGGGTTTTATGCGTTTGATCCTAGGAGAGAGATAATGGATTTGCTGGTGGAAAATGGTGCTCAATGTTTACTTTGGGCAGGTTTTACGTAAGGAAAAATGTATGGGGAGTCAAAAAGGAGGTCTTTTGAAATGGGGGAGGTCATATCAATACATAGGTGATCTCGAGGCTAGAATTTTCCGCACAGCGGAGTTAAGTAGAGAGTACGTTGTCGCGCGGCACAAAGAGTGTCGCACATACAAGTTAAGGTAGAATATTTCCTCCTAAGTTACTACTGAACCTTAAGTGAAAATATTCGAAAGGTTCCTTGAATGTTCTAAATGAGTCTAGGTTCCACACAAGTTCTGAAAAATGAAATATAAGGGATTTTTCATAATAGGGTACTTATACTAAGCCCATTTTGTTGTTCCAGCAATATTTCTATCTTCATATATATTGCTGTTTTCACTGCATCACTTGAGGCAAAACACTTGTCTCTTGATACCATCCACCATCGCATGTCATTGGTCTCTTCCAGGTGTAGGGTTACATGCTGCTGAGGCATGTCAACAACAACTCTATACCAATTTCATGAAAGCAGGTTAAAGACAAACTCCTTCCGTCCCACTAAAAGATGTACTTTTTACCCAAAATAGTGTCCTAGTAAATATGCACTTTCCCAAAATGGAAATTTTTAAATACTTCTTTATTAAATAGGACTCACTTGCATATTCACAAAAATTATCCAGCTATTATTCCCTACACGGCCTTCTTTCTCCTACTTCACTTTTAATATTCACAAAAGTTAACACTTTTTCTTAATTCTCGTGGCTAAAACAAAAGTGCATTATTTTGTTGGACAGGTAGAGAATATAGGAGGACAATAGGAGGTAGATAACTGAAAACATATAAGTTTATCTTGATCAAACTCAAAAGAATCCACCTATGAGTGAGTGCTAAATCACCCCCTGAAGGGATTGTAAGGACCCAAACATTCACATAATAAATAAATTCCATAAACTAGGGAAAATCCCAAACGTCAACATAAATTCAGAACCAACGTTACCATTCAACGGCTAGTTTACTTAACCATAATTCAAACAATGCGGAACCATAACTAATATTTAAATCCCAACGGCTAGTACAACTCACTAGCTCAACACAAAACAAATTAATGTCTTAAACTCTTCAAAACCTCGGACTGCCCTTCCTCGCAATCCTTCTAGATCCTTAGTCATTACCTGGGAAAAATAATATAAGAAGGGGTGAGCAACCAATGCTCAGTAAGTTCATACGGGATCTCTCCGGGTACTAAGAAGAGATGACCGAAAGAACGGAGCCAAACAATATTCCAATGAAAGGCTAATTATCAATAAACTTAACTGTACATATTCAAAATACAGTTACACTATTTAAGAAGTTTTGGCACTATCAGAAGTCCGTCAATTCCATAGTTTCAAACACCTTTTCAGGGTGTTACACCTTTTTAGAGTGTTAAGAGAATAAGAGACCTTACATCTTTTCAGGGTGTTACACCTTTTCAGGGTGTTAAGAGAATAAGAGACCTTACACTTTTTCAAGGTGCTCCCTTATTATGATATATCATGATAATCAAACTACTTCATCAAGTAGCAATTTAAATGTCTAAGTTCTTTTCAATCAAACTAGACAAGTTCATTTAGTCCTTTTCAATCAGACTAATTCCTGCTAAGTCCTTTTCAATCAGACAAAGCTAACTGCACCTGTTTCAATTGATACAGTAACATTCCACATAGTGTTCAAGGTACAAGAACACATAAAGCAATTTCAATTCACTTTAGATACCCATTGAACAATACACATCAAGGGTAAGATCATTCAAAAGACGTTTCATGTCATAGAGTTCAAATACTACCGGTCACTGGGTAGCTACACTTTAGAAAGAATTATGAGGATCCTATTTCAAAGGATGAAACTCAAAAGACTTAGGAACGTAATCCCTTACCTTGGCTTGAGTTAATTCTTCTTGCAAAACCACGCGCACGTATTTACAATCATGCGAAAATAACTTTCTTAGACAAAAGTAATACTATTTACTTCCGTCCCCAAACTACTTTACTTTCTTTATTATTAACCTATGAGTTATTCTCTTTAACTCCCTCTAAGATTAACATCTATTCTAGGGTTTGTACTACCCATTAAATTTATACCCAATATACCCTTTTTGATTTACCAAAATACCCCTAGGGTTCACCCAAAATACGGCGGTCATCCCTCAGAATCTTACAAGGTCCTCTTGGAGCTTGTCCCAGTTGATTACCATTGGTTCCCTTTTCGTTGGGGCTTCAGCTTGGATTCCTCCTTTCTCAAAGTAGCGACTCATATCAAAGGTATATGGGCGAAGGTTGGGAGTTTTGTAAGAGACTCCTTGAGCTCGGGCTTGGCTCTTCCTTCGGGCCATTTCCTTATCCATTCTGAAGTCTTCGGGATTTGGCTTATACCCCAAGCCATGGAGTGTCTTTTGCTCCTTGATCTCGACAATTTTGTGAGTCCCTTGGAGCTTCTTTCCAAGGCCAAGTCCTGGGAGGTAGTGCATCAGACGCATCATCTTCATTGCGGGGGGAATTTTATCCTTGGTGAGTGTGAGATCCACACAACAAACGTGGGTCTCGAAAGGTATTCCTGTGAAGCAGGTTAAAATCATACCATTGCCTAAAAGATTGTCGAAGCCCCTTAAAAAGACTTTCGGTGCCAAATTGATAGAGGAAGCTTCAAATGTTGCACATGACTTTGCTAGGGCGACCATTGGGGAAGGTGAAGTGAATTGCATTTTTGCTGAGGGAGCCTTTCAAACTTGAGTCTAGCCCCTAGAGTGCCATCACCGATTGTAAGTAGAGAAAGAAAAGCCTATCATTGATTAGGGGAGCAGGCACGAGCACACATGACAAGAAGGCTTTTCGTCATTCCCTTTGAGAGACTTTGAGGATAGTTTCACACATCTTTCTTGAGCGTAGCCCTTAGGGCTCATTAACTGTCAAATGAAGCAAAAGAAGCTCTCGTTCTTGACTCACATAGCCCCTAGGGCGTCATCATTTGTCAAGCAAAGCAAGAGACTCATCCTCGTGCGAGGGAACAAACATAAGAGGACATGGCAAGGGCTACTCCATTCTCCAGAAGCCTTTTGACATACTGTAGGGGCACATGCTTGAAGAAGCTTGAAAACTAAATTACATGTTGTTGCTATTTGCTGCCCAAACCAATCGACTCACCGAGGACTATTTGTGCAACCTCGTACCCCATATCAATCATGAGCTCATTCTCGGATGGGCCTTCTTTCACATGAGCCCAAAAATGCACATTTCAAGAACAATCTCTCTTATGCCAACAACCCAAAACGACCTTTGATTGTGCCGTATCTTGTCGAGCTTTTTGCAATTCCGAAGTTGACTCGGTGGTGAATTGACTTGCTGAGGAGATTCAATGCATAACTTGTCTTCTTTAGAGGCCGGGGATCTCCATTTCTCTTTCCCTTCTCTCTCTCTCTCTCTCTCTCTCTTTTTTACGACGCACCATGTGTTTTTTCCGAGACCGCCCTTTTGGGTTTTCAATCTAGCGGGCATCTCTTTTGCGTCTTCATTTTTTTTAATTTTTTTTGACTCAATTGATGAGAAAGTGTGCATTGACTCTAGCTGAGGATGAGAGACATGTGATTTTGCGGTGGAGTCCTTTTGTCACTAATGATGAGTGACATTGACTTGACTAGGGAAGTAGCCCCTAGTATTGACTTTATATATTTTTTGAATGACTCACGAATGTAAGTAATTAAGAGAGAAGAGAAGGAAAGCCCCAATTTGATTGCAAGAAACTGGGAGTATCACTGAAAGATAAGAAGCCCCTAGACTCGACAAGGAACGTGAAATGATTTTAAATCTAAGAAAGTTGTTCAATCTTGAGGTGATTAATTCATTGGCAAATGACTCGTACAAAGATGTCTTGACAAGCTCGAGATGAAGACTAATCACCATAACGCACTAGGGCTAAACATATCTTCTTTCTTGCATGAGACTGGACCAGAAGGTTGCCTACGTTCCTCCATTGTAGAGGCTCAGGTCACCGTAGTTCTTGTGGATGCTCCATTCTTCGTTATGGTTGCTTCGTCGTGATTTGTTGTTGATGTCGTTTCGTTCTTCATTGGTGGAATGATGTTGATTTTGTACTTCTTTGATTGAGGGGGAATTTTTTTTTTTTTTTTTTTTTTTTTTGTGCTCTAACTTTTGCCTAGGTTGTTTGGAAGAGTCAACCTAGCGAGCTTCTTTTTTTTTTTAATCCCCCTTTGAAAACTTTGCTTGATTTCTCCACGGTTGTTGCTCCATCTTTCTTTGACGCTTGATGTCTTTGATTTGTCGTTGATGTTGTCGCCTTCGTCACGATGTTTAGCCCCTAGGCGTTCAAGTGATGGCCTTCGTTCTAAAACTTGTTTAGAGATATTTTCATCATTTTGCCAAGAATTAGATTGAACAACTTGGAAGAGTGAATGAGAACAAGAACGACTTTTATTTGATGACTCAAAATTTAACATGGGACAAGAGAAAACATTAATGCACACATAAGAGGACGTTGACCCTTTTTTTATATATTTATTCCTATTACTAGGTAGAGAAAGAGAAACGGAGATTGCTGTCGTTGTCCTTGTCGTTGTAGTCCTTCTTGTTGAAGCCCCTAAGTCATTCCTTGTTTCACGGTTGCTCTTCACCCACGGTAATTATTTAAATCAGTAAATTACAAATATAATTACTTTTTTTCTTCAAATATATAACAATTTCTTTTTTTTTTTTTTTTTTTTGAAAGGATATATAACAATTTCTTAAAAATATATGTTTGGCTAATTTGACTATGTTTGACAAGTTTGACCAGACTGACCATGTTTAACCGATTTGACCATCATTGACTGAGTTGACCATATTTGCCCAGTTTGACCGTATTGACCTGATTGACCGTATTTGACCCAGTTTGACTTACTTTTAGCAGTTTGACTAGTTAGAGATTTCTATCGAAAGAATTGAAAATTATTTAAACTAACAAATTGTTAAACAAAAATAACGAATAAGAAACTAGACTAACAAGTATTGACAAAACTTAACAAAATAAACAAGGCCATCATGCAATTGTAAGAAAACCTAACATAGAAAAATTAACAAAGTGAACACATTTATAACAGTAGAACGTAAAAAAACTAACATGCATGACTAACTAAATATTTAACCAAACCTAACGAAACTGAACAAAAATTAACATATTTTTAGAAAACTAACAAAACCAACACATTTTATCATATACTCCCTCCGTCCCACCCGAAATAGGACGTTTTGCCATTTTGGGTGACCCACTCGAAATAGGACATCCCAAAATGGAAAGCTTTTATTACCTTTTTATTAGTAGGATCCACTTGTCATACTCACAAAAACTTTCATTTATTATTCCCCACCCACTTTCTCTCTCTTTCATACTCACAACACCTACTTTTCAAACAACTTTTTATAATAAAATATTATTATTCCTTAATCCCCGTGTCGGGACCAAGAATCCTATTTCGGATGGGACGGAGGGAGTATAAACAAACGAAAATCACATATACCTAATGAAATCTAACGGAAATTAACAAAAACAAATAAAAACACTTACTTGTGGTGATGAGCCGCTGGAAAGAAAGTAGTCGGAGAATTACGCGATCCTTGATATTATTATCATCAACAAAAAATAAAACTAAGTCAAAATATATTTTTTTTTTTTTTTAAAAAAAAAAACAATAGTCGAAGAGTAAGTTAAATGAAAAAATATGAAGTTTGTTACCTTATATGAGTTGTCTACCGGAAGAATCGCTTGAGACAAGGGTAGAAAAAGGGAAATCGCCGGAGACAAGGGGGAGAGTGTTGTATATATGACTCGATTTGTGGGTAAGGAATCAGTAGGTTAGGCACACCGAAAAAGATGTTATCTTTAAGGTATTTAATTCATCCCACACTGGTGTAATGGTTCTCAATGAATTTCACCTCCAGGATACAAAACCTGCTCAACTCTATTCAAAGTTACACTACTTTGATTAAATATGGAACAAGAATTCGAAGCTTTTAAACTGTATAGAAGAAGGGAGGAAATTTAATAAGAAGAAAGAACTCTATAATTTTCAGTAATTGAATTCAGTAGAGGCAATCCTATTTATAGTCGTAATGCCTGAACTGGTTTGTTCGGATAAGTGTGTCTCTCAGAACAGTCACAACGGTGCCCATTCGGAGAATCACACCTGAACAAATCAAACTGAACACATCCCCCTTGCCTCAACAAAACGGGTTGTTTGCGTACATCCCTCTTGACCTCAAATCAGTCGGATTGTCTAAAAATATTTAACTAACTAATCGTATAATTAATTAATTAATTTATTTCTTTCTTTCTTATATATATATATATATATATATATATATATATATATAATACTCAAAGCCATACTTGGTATTCTCCCATATTAATGGGAAGCCCAAGTAAGTTACTTAGAACTCTTCAACTTAGCTATGATATAGTAAGTTTAGCTGCAAGCTTTAGATAGGAATCCCATGTGGGATAAAAAATATACAATGAAAGAAGACAAAGAAGACAAAAAGACTTTTGTATAAAGGATGATCAATAAAGGTTGCTTACAAACTCAATGTGGGAGAAGAGTGTTACATGTGAATACTACTATATATAACAATCCCCCACTTATTTACATATAACACTAGACAGACAATAACAGTTTACAGCTTCTTTACATAACGAATAGCCATTAAGTGGACGAGCCTTAAACTTTATGGTTGAATGTGAAACCTTTAGGGAAACATATCCTCGTCATGTATGATTTCTTGTTCCTTCAATCTTGGCAGCACCTTGTAGTTGGGCCTTGTGTTTTAATCCTGGTTCCACAAGTACTCTAGGAATTTTACCGGAGTAATCCATAAGAAGCGGCCTCTCACTTCTTTACTTGTATAGGTAGACTTATCAAGAATGTCCACAACGCATTCTATGAAAGCTATAAGTCTATAAAGGATGTTTAATCCAACCTAATCTTGTTGTGGTAATGAAAAGTGCATAGGTCAGATATGAAACTTTCAAATAGTGACACCCCCACTATTTTTAAGTTATGCACTTGAAATGTGTCCAAGTTTCTATTTCACAAATATCTAATATTGAATTTCCTTTTAACTTTAAACATAAGATGACAAATCCATGACTTGTATCTTAAGATAAAGTTGGTTTCAATTAAGATATTGTTTAGACTGGTAATAGTCCCATATCTCTCATGACCTTTGTAATTTTATCCCCTGATAAAGATTTTGTTAGTGGATCAGCTAACATTTGATTTGTAGGAAGATACTCAAGCGCTATCTTTCCCTTTTTGACCATACCTCTAATATGATTATATCTCATAGCAATGTGTTTGCTATGATTTGATATTCTCTCATTATTTGTATTGTATATGGTAGCCTGATTATCACAATACAAAGTTGTGGCTCCTTTCTTAGAATCAATAAAAGGTATTGTTCTTAGAAATCTTCTAAACCATATTAAATCTTTACTAGCCATTGACATGGCTATGTACTCAGATTCCATAGAAGACAGAGCAACACATGTTTGTCTTTTTGAAGACTAAGCAACTATGGCTCCTCCAATGATAAATAACCAACCACTTGTTGATTTGGAGTTGGTTACATCTGATGCCCAATTTGCATCACTATAGCATTGAAGTACAGGTGAATTACACTTGTAATGCAAGCCATAGTTTATTGTGAATTTTAAGTACCTTAGTACTCTTTTTAGTTCCGTCCAATGTTCTTCACTTAGATTGCTTGTAAATCTACTAAGTATGTCAATTGCACATGCAAGATCAGGTCTTGTATTATTAACCACATACATTATGCTACCAATTATCTTGGCATATTCTCCTTGATTTATAGCCTCACCTTTATTTGGAACTAACTTCATTTGGGGGTCAATAGGACTTTTACTTATTGTGCAATCAAAATAATTAAACTTCTTTAATATTTCCTCAATGTAGTGAGATTGAGTTAATATGTAAGTTTTGTCCTTTTTAATCACCTTAACCCCTAAAATGACATCTACTGGACCTAACTACTTTATGTCAAACACTTGCTTTAAATAGTTCATTGTTTCATTTATACAATTTATATCAGAATCAAATATTAGCAAGTCATCAACATATAAAGTTATAACAACTTTATAATTAAGAGTAACTTTAGTAAAAACACAACTTTCTACTTTACTACTCTTAAAGCCAAACTTTCGAATCTCTTGCTTAAATTTCTTGTACCATTGTAATGGTGCTTGTTTAAGTCCATATAGAGATTTCTTTAATTTACATACTTTATGTTCTTCTCCTTTAGAGATATACCCCTCGGGTTGTTGTATGTAAATTTTTTCATCTAAATCTCCTGAACGACATAAACCGACTTGGTAGATGGGAACCCGGACACTAGGCCCAGCGTACCTAATGGACCTATACCGAGAGGCCCACTCACGAGCCCATGTTTATAGGCCGACATCAGTAAGGCCGAGCAGGCAGTCCTTGCCTAGGCCGAGTCCGAGAAGCCTAATCCCTAGCCGGCCTCTATGACGAGCCGAGTTAGATGACAGGCCGACTTACATCAGAAACCTCCCATTATCATTGGGAAACCTCTTACAGAGTTATGTTACAACTCTAACACTAAAGAATCCTTATCTAAACCAGGATATCTCTTATACCAGATAACAGGATATCATCCATCCTTATCAGAAGTCTATCTCCAAGGAATGCGACTCCTACATCAACACGGGCATCCTAGCTTCTCTAACATGCCAGGACTCATTCACCCACGCCTATATAAACAGGTCCTCTACACAGGAAACGGGTAATGAACTTTTGGCTCTAATCTAGTCAATTGATTTCTCTATTTCTAATCACCCATATCCTTATTCTTACACCGGAGGGCCTTCGCCGGTGAAGCCCCGGTGTAGTTTACGTGTGTTCTGTGTGTGCAGATCCGGCCATCAAGAACTGTTGCTGGGATTATCTGACCCGCTAGACGAAGGCTGATCCAACCAGATTTTGGCGTCATCAGTTTGGTTCCATTGCCGGGAAAATCGATTAGTCAGTTCTTTAGCCAGATAATTCCAAGCCATGGCCGGAGAATTGGTTGACGGGCGAGAAGCCACCCTTTCTAAAGAAACCACAAGGGATGCACTGCCCCCGAAAACACGAACGCTGCTACACATAACCAAAGGCTCCCACCTACAGCACCCGCACAAGGGGGAGGAATGCATACCCGTTCAAAGGGGCCGGCCCCCAATGTTGTTAACCAATATGGGTGCCGCCGACGGACAGTATCCCGAAACAATGGAGCATGACCATCACAGCCGCCGCCATTGGACAAGAGAACGTTGCTTCAACAGAATGTTCACACACTCCAACAGCTGGCTGAGCACAGAGGACCCTGTTAGATCTTGACCCCGAAAATTCCTTGGCTAACCTACTCCACCCATCTGGAACGAGGGGGACAAATCTGGACGACAGAGTGAGCAGAAGGGAGCCCCTACAGAATCGGAGACGGGATGTGCCTCCCAGGAGCCGTGTAAGTCGCCAAGACGGATGGTTAGGAAGACCCAATCTAGATGAAGATCTGAGAGACCACATCAATCGCCGTCGGGGAGAACAAGAAGATGAATCCACTGGAGTGAGAATTATAGAGGAAAGACGTCGTGGGGACGCCCGACGTCACTCACCTCTCAGACTCGATCCACCAAGGCGCACTCCACCCCAGCTAGATCCACCCCGCCACACTCTGCCTCACCGTACTCCTTCAAGGCATCGCCTTGAACCGATCCAAGGTGAAAGGGGACGCCGAGATCGAAGCATATTCAGTTCCAGTCATACCTCGGCATTCAGCACAAGGGACATTGTCGACCTGAGAGAAAGGCTCAACAACATTGAGATGATGAATCAGGGGTACAGAAAACCCAATAATGATTACGACGCTATGCGCCCTTTCGCGCAAAGGATTAAGGATGCACCACCTAATCCGCAGTTAAAGCTCCCACATCTAGACAAATACTTCGGTAACGCCTATGCTCTGGATCACATCCAAGCCTTTGAGGCCACCATGGCCCTAGTGTCCAATCAGGATGACGTGCTGTGCAAGGCCTTTGCAATCACCTTACCAAAGGCAGCTCGGTCCTGGTTCATGGACCTTGAGAAAAGCAGCATCAATTCCTTTGCCAAGTTGAAATCACAATTTTTGGAATATTTTGCTACTGCTGGTGCTAGAAAGAAAAGGTTGTCTGACCTAGCCAACATGGTCCAGAGCAAGAACGAGTCCACCCTGAGTTTCTACAACCGGTTTAGGGATCTTGCCGACTCAATAGAAGAACGCCTGACCGACAGGGAGATAATTGTATGCTTCACGAATGGTCATAGGTCAGAGCAGCTAACTTATGAATTGTCGGTCAGAGAGCCCCTCACCAAAGCCGAATTGTACCACGTTGCTTATGCCATGGCCATTGCCGAGGAGAAGAAAAAGACGTTATATGGTCATAAGGAACGAGACCGAGATCATGACAAGTCACATAACGAGAACTCGTCCCAGGGGACCAACGGGGGAAATGGCAAGGGCAAAAACAGGACCAGGGGGACCGAGACATTCACCACATTCAATAAACCGATCTCTGAGATCATGAATCTGGTGGATCTCCCCAACCCCAAGCCTCTAAAAGACAACCCGAAATACCCAAGGGATACCACAAAGTATTGCTCCTATCACAGAGATAACGGTCACGACACCGAGAACTGTTTTGCCCTGAAGAAGATTCTGCAGAAATGGGCCGACCAAGGCAAGCTCAATCAGTTCATGACCAAGGAAAATAAACGCCCAAGGGAAGAAGACAAAAACAATGACCAGGTCGACAGACCACCTCGGGCTAGGTTGATAGGCGTGATCAGAGAGGAAATTCCATCAAACAAGAAACTCAAGGAGCAGATTTACGAGCTAAGTAAAGTCTTCCACATCCCTCCCTGGATCCATGAGAGGGAGGAAGTGATCATTTTTTCTCCGAATGAGTTGGCGGGAAACCGTGCCATAAGAGAACAACCATTGGTCATCACAGGCCGCATTGATAATTGCGAGTCGGACAGGCTCCTCATAGACTCCGGAGCGGCCAAGGATATGCTATCGCACCTTTAAAGAGATGGAACTTCCCGATACAATGCTGACCCCATATAATGGAAGGCTAGAAGGGTTCACTAATCATAAGGCCGATGCCAAAGGAACCGTCGACTTACTCTTGGAAGTCGGCACTCACCTCTACAAAACCTCGGCCACTGTCACCTTTATAGTCATGGATCTAGACAGTGATTACCATGCTATCCTAGGTGCACCCAGCCAAGGAAAGTTGGGTCTGGTTGCCACCCTCCCTCACCAAAGGGTGAAGTTCCCCACCCCGGCTGGAATTGGGTGCGTCCCAGGGTCGCCGAGAGATTTTTTGGAGCATGTGCTGAAGTCCAGGAAAGCAAAGGCCAAGATGGAGCTTGATACTCCTGATAAAAGAATCACGGTTTCAAAATCAACCTCAGTTACAACCTCGACGCCACATATCGGTGTTATATTGGCGACTGTTGAAGATGAACCTGAAGAGTGGGTTATTTTTGACAACGACGTCCCAACTAGGGCCGAGGTTACCTACGGCTTAGACGGCTTTGGTTGCATCTCGATGAACACAGCTACGGACAACTTGGCTCTCGCCGTCGTCCCTAGCTCGGGGGCCACACAGCCGACTGATATGGAAACTGAGATCGAGAAACTGTTGGACATGGAAAACCTAAGTTTGGAAGGGGAGGACAAGGAGAAGGTCAAGCAGATCATTTTCGAGACCCTAGAGTTCAGAGACGGCCCCGAACTCAAACCAGTGGATCAGTTAGATGAGGTCGTCATCAACACAGACTATCCAGATCAGAAAGTAAAGATTGGGAAGCAACTCTCCCAACAAGAATGAGAAGAGCTCATCTCCCTACTCCAAAACAATTTGGACGTATTTGCCTGAAAAGTAGATGACATGGTGGGAGTAAAGGAAGCTGTTGCTCTCCACAAACTGGAGGTCGACAAGTTCTTCAAACCGGTCAAGCAGACAAGACAAGTCTTCTCTACCGACAAGGAAAAAGCAATTGAGACCGAGGTCGACAAACTCCTCAAAGCCGGCATCATAAGAGAGGCAACATACCCCGAGTGGCTTGCCAAAGTCGTCATAGTAAAGAAGCACAATGGCAAATGGAGGATGTGCGTGGACTTTACGGACCTGAACAAGGCCTGTCCCAAAGATAGCTATCCCCTTCCCAGGATTGACAAACTCGTAGACTCCATTGCCGGCCATCAAACCCTCAGTTTCTTGGACGCCTACTCTGGCTATCATCAAGTCAAAATGGCCGAGGACGACATTGAAAAGACGGCCTTTCAAGCTGCAGGCGGCGTATACTGCTACGTCATGATGCCTTTCGGTCTGAAGAATGAAGGGGCCACGTATCAGAGGATGGTGAACAAGGTCTTCAAAACTCAGATAGGCCGGAACATGGAGGCCTACATTGATGACATGGTGATCAAGACCAAGATCGGCAGCCATATACCAGATCTGAAAGAGACCATTAACAACTTGAAAGCTAACGATATGAAGCTCAACCCTAGCAAGTGCGTCTTCGGGGTGACCGCGGGCAAGTTTCTAGGTTTCATGGTCTCTCAGCGAGGCATCGAGGCTAATCCAGAAAAGATCCAAGCCTTGATTGATATGAGGGAGCCGACTTGTATCAAAGAGGTTCAAAGGTTGAATGGGAGAATAGCAGCACTCGGTAGGTTTATCGCTAAATCGGCAGAAAAATCCCTCCCCTTTTTCAAAGTCTTGAAGGGAACAAAGGATTTTTCTTGGACGCCAGAGTGCTCGACCTCGTTCCAGCAACTAAAAGACTCTCTCGGATCTCCACCCCTACTTAGCAGCCCGGTCATGGGTGAGACATTGTACGTCTTCTTAGCAGCAACCGACCGAGCCGTAGCAGCTGTACTCGTTAGAGAAGAGGGCGGCATCCAGAACCCGGTCTACTACGTCAGCAAGGCACTGTCTGATGCCGAGAGCAGGTACTTCAACACTGAAAAAATTGCTTATGCCTTGGTAATTGCGGCCAGAAAGTTACGAGCCTACTTCTCGGCTCACCCAATCATGGTCTACACCAACACCCCTCTTAGAAAAATACTTCACAAGATGGACAGCTCAGGACGCCTACTTAACTGGTCGATCGAACTGACCGAATTCGACATAACTTACAAGCCGAGGAAGACTCTTCTGGCCCAACCTCTTGCCGATTTCTTGGTCGAGACCGCCTTCACAAATGAACATACGCCAACCACCCAAAAAAGGAAGTTCCCTATGGACAGAGAGCCCTTAGAAGAGTTACCGCCCAACTGTTGGGTCCTATACACTGATGGGTCAACTACCCAAGGTAGAAGCGGCGCCGGAGTCTACTTAACTAGCCCTGCCTGTGAGCATGTTGCACGTGACTTTATCAGGTTCAAGTTCCCTGCCTCAAATAATCAAGCTGAATATGAGGCCCTAATCCTGGGACTTGAAAGAGCCAAATTCTTTGGTGCGACGAGATTGGTAGCATACAGCGACTCCCAACTGGTGGTGAATCAAGTTAAAGGGGAATACAACACCGAGAACCACATGCTGACCAAGTACAAAGACCTCGTCCTAAACCTGACCAAGAACTTTAAGTTCTGGGATATACGGCAAGTTGGTAGAGAATACAACCTGGAAGCCGACCTGCTTTCAAAGATGACAACAGCTGAAGACTCGGATCCCTTGATCATCTACACCGACCAGCCTGCTTATGAAAGACTGGAGATTTTGTGTAACGCCCCGAAATCTTAGATTTGATATGAACCATAGAATTCGACACGTCACTACTACTTAAAGACGGGTAAAATTTAAAACTAATATACAACTACACTTCTTTAACGGATTAGGAGTTACACTACTAAGGATGGTTCAACACTTGACCACCTCGAACCACTTTACATAACAAAAAAAAAACTAACTTCTACACTTCTATTACTCGGCCTACAAGCCGGTAAACAAAAGGAGACAACTTAATTACATATGTACAACTGTACACCAAAAATTTTGAGTTTAACATACTCAGTCTAACCAACGTCCTCACAAAATAAAAGGATAACAACCTACCTAAAAGGAATCTCCCTTCTCACAAGCAGATTACTACGATCCTCACCTCGAGCTATCGTTAGCCTTCTGAGAATCTAAGGAAAACAAAGAAACAATAAACGGGATGAGATAACATCTCAGTAAGTTACTACTATCATAGCATGATATGCATACATATAAAAATGAAGCATGGAAGCAGTCATTAACAACATGTATATCAAGTAGCACATCACATGAGTAGCTACTCCTACTCATAACACAACACATAAAGATACGCACATTACAAAGGATATTTCTTTCTCCTTATCACTCCCTACACATTCATAACGCTGATGTCGATCTTCATGTTGAAGGCCACTTCACTTTATCAAAGGAGACCCGTTACCCAGTATCTCAACCCAAGAACCAAGAACAAAAGAGCTATTCAATCATTGTGCTTATTGCTCCAATCATTGATAAAGCTAGACCCCTACTGTGATCAATAGTAGGAGCAGTCGGTCACAGATGCATAGATTCACGGTTATTATGTAGCCCCAGCTCCCATAATAAACCTGAACCTATACACCCCCGAAACACATAAACCAGCTGGACTCACAACCAAGTACACAAGTAATATTTACTTGACATTAAGAAACTAGTACTAGGCCCAAAGTAAGGAACTAGTACTAGTCCCAAGACCATCTACCATGTTCATCACTTAAGCATAATTGTATCAAATGATTAAGTCCACTTATAACATATTTAGTAGGTATCATTTACCAATTCACCTTCTAGTAATCACGAAGAGTTTAAACAATCATTTACTTATCCATATAGGTTCCCATAACACATACAAGGTATTCTCTATCAATTCCCAACACTTAGGAAGGGAAAGAACTCAATTAAGGATAAAACAAGGGAGGTGCGCACGCCTCCCTGCCAAGGGTGCGCGCGCCTCCTTAAGTCAGCAATGAGACCTTGCCAAAACCAGCTAAGGGTGCGCGCGCCCTCCCACCATGGGTGCGTGCGCTTCCAAACTACTGAAGCTATGGATTTCTACACTTTAGAGGGTGCGCGCGCCTCATTCTATAGGGTGCGCACGCCTCCCACAAAACCCCAAAAATTCAGACTTCAGATAGAGGGTGCGTGCGCCTCCTGGTCGAAATTCAGAATACCAACATTCAGTTCCTGGGTTTTTCTTGCCCAAAACTCATTTTTTTCCCAACCATACAACACCAGAAATCCTACTATTACTTTACACTTGAACTGAACTTAGTTTGGGTGTCTAACACACCAATACCCACTATACAACACTCCTTATACCAACAGCAACTCAGAACATGAAATTCAATGACCCAAAACCTAAAATTTACTTATTTCAAATAGCTTCATGAAACTAAGGAAAATTCATAAATTCACCATATATAACCTCATATGACTCAAGAATGACTAATTTCAACCTTAAATAGGGAATTTAGTAACTTACCTATTCCAGAAAAGTATCAAGAAAACGGAAATTGAATCGGTAGAAATACTCTATTCAATGCCCTGAACAATTATATATATTTAGAATTTGAAATAGAGTAATAAATGAATTTAGGGGAATTTATACAAAAAAAATTCTTACCTTTTCTTCTTCCCAAGCAAGAACAATGGAGGAATGGTTTTTAGTGTGTGTGTGTGTGCTGAGCAAGGAGATGGAGATAAAATCTCCCTCAACTTGCAACTTTACACTTGGACCCCCTCAAATTTCATTTTGAGAACCAAGTCCAATAATTCTACAGAAGCCTATAAGTCACACTAGTTCATTAATGCAACTTAACAAAGTTCTACTAACACATAAACTAACATATATTCCCAAATAATAGATGCAAGCCATAAAATCTTATCTATCATATCAAATTCACACATAAATCACATAATAGATTTAAATCATATAATATGAAAAATATGAAAATAAAATTGGGTGAGGCGTTACATCCTCCCCACCTTTAAAAGAAAATTCATCCGCGAATTTTTTTTTTTTATCTACATAATCACATTACTTACCAAAGTTATCAAATAGACTCGGGTATTTCTCTCGCATTTCTTGCTCGGTTTCCCAAGTAGCTTCTTCGATCTCGTGGTTTCTCCACAACACTTTCACAAGGGGAATCCGCTTGGTACCCAAGACTTGTTCCTTCCAATCAAGTATCTCTACTGGTAATTCCTCGTAGGACAAATCGGGTTGGAATTCCATAGGTTCATACTCGAGAACATGAGATTCGTCCGCAATATACTTACGAAGAGAAGAGACATGAAACACATTATGTACCCCGGATAATGATGGCGGTAAAGCAAGTCTATAGGCTAAATTCCCAATCCGCTCAAGTATTTCAAATGGTCCTATATACCGAGGAGTCAACTTCCCTTTCTTCCCAAATCGTTTCACACCTTTCTGAGGAGATACTTTCAAGAACACGAAATCCCCAACTTGGAATTCAAGATCTCTTCTTCTGTTATCAGCATAACTCTTTTGATGGCTTTGAGATGTCCTCAATCTATCCCGAATCAATCTCACACTTTCCACCGACTGTCGAACCATCTCGGGTCCCAAAAGCCTTGCTTCCCCGACCTCATCCCAACATATAGGCGATCTACATTTACGACCATACAATGCTTCGTAGGGGGCCATCTCAATACTAGACTGGTAGCTGTTATTATAAGCAAATTCCACTAATGGTAAGTGAACATCCCAACTACCTTTGAAGTCAACAGCACAAGCTCGTAACATATCCTCAAGAATCTGTACTAACCTTTCCGACTGCCCATCTGACTGTGGGTGAAATGCCGTGCTGAAATTCAACTTAGTACCCATTGTCCCTTGAAGAGCTTGCCAAAATCGGGATGTAAACCGAGGATCTCTATCGGATACTATACTTACCGGAACCCCGTGAAGACGGACTATCTCTTGAACATATAAAGAAGCCAACTGAGTCAAAGAATACCCCATAGAAATAGGTAAGAAATGAGCCGACTTGGCTAACCGGTCTACTATAACCCAAACTGCTTCATAACCCTTTCGCGTACGCGGTAAACCGGTTACAAAATCCATAGTGATGTGTTCCCACTTCCATTCAGGAATCTCTAAAGGTTGTAACAAACCCGCAGGACGTTGATGTTCCGCTTTCACCTGTTGACATGTTAGGCATTTAGACACATAATCCGCAATCTCTCGTTTCATACCGTTCCACCAGAAATGCTTCTTCACATCTTGATACATTTTTGTACTTCCCGGATGTATGGTATACTTGGTTTTATGAGCCTCCTCTAATACTCGCAATTTAATTTCACTATCGGCTGGAATACAAACCTTACCACGAAAAGTAAGAATCTCATCATTATTAAAAGCAAAGTCGGGTTGTTTACCTTCTTTCATTCCATCCACAATCTTCTGTAATTCAGGATCAATCCTTTGAGCTTCTTTAATCTGTTGAAGGAGAACAGATGTAGCCTTCATATTCGCAAAACTCAAGCCATGACTCGACTCATAAGGATTCCAGTCTCGTAAATCTTCTAGCAATTTCCACTCTCGTGCCATCAAATGCGCAACATAGGTGTTTCTACTCAAAGCATCTGCCACCACATTAGCTTTTCCCGGGTGATATAAAATTGTGCAATCATGATCCTTCAACTTTTCCATCCACCTATGTTGTCTCATGTTAAGTTCCTTCTGAGAAAATAAATACTTCAAGCTCTTATGATCTGTAAACACTTCAAATCGAGTCCCATATAAATAATGCCTCCATTTGTGTAACGCAAATATAATCGCAGCCAACTCTAAGTCATGAGTAGGATAATTCACTTCATAAGGAGTTAATTTTCTCAAGGCATAAGCAATTACCTTACCATTTTGCATTAACACACAACCCAACCCTTCTTTAGAAGCATCCGTGTAAACAACAAAATTATCTGACCCATTGGGTAAAGCCAATACCGGAGCCACTGTCAGTCTTCTTTTCAATTCCTGAAAACTCGCTTCACATTGGTCATTCCATTCGAAAGCTATAGATTTTCGAGTCAAACTAGTCATTGGTGTAGCAATTTTTGAAAATCCTTCAATAAACCTTCGATAATAACTTGCCAATCCCAAAAACTACGTACCTCAGTGACTGTAGTTGGTCTCTTCCATTTAACTATGGCTTCTATTTTTGAAGGATCAACGGAAATACCGGCCTCTGACACCACGTGTCCCAAGAAAGAAACTTCTTCTAACCAGAAGGCACACTTACTGAATTTGGCATACAATTGCTTGTCTCGAAGAACACCCAATACCATCCTCAAATGTTGCTCGTACTCAGCCTTTGATTTAGAGTAGACTAAGATATCATCTATAAAAACCACCACAAAACAGTCTAGCTAGGGTTTGAAAACCCGGTTCATCAAATCCATAAATACCGCAGGAGCATTCGTTAACCCAAATGGCATAACCACAAACTCATAATGTCCATACCTGGTACATAAGGCTGTCTTTGGTATATCTTCTTCTCGGACTTTCAATTGATGATATCCGCTTCTTAAATCAAGCTTCGAATAAACCACGGACCCCTGAAGTTGATCAAACAGGTCGTCAATGTGAGGTAGCGGATACTTGTTTTTAATTGTTACCTGATTAAGCTCTCGGTAGTCAATACATAACTGCAGAGTACCATCCTTCTTCTTCACAAATAATACTGGTGCACCCCAAGGAGACACACTAGGCCGGATAAACCCTTTCTCCAGTAACTCCTCGAGTTGCTTCTTCAATCTCTTAACTCAACGGGAGCCATTCTATATGGAGCTTTAGATATCGGTGCGGTACCTGGTAACAAATCAATACAAAATTCAAGTTCCCGGTCCGGCGGCATACTATATTCAGTAGAAAACACATCCGGAAACTCAGACACCACAGAAATATCTTCCAGCTTTGCTACAGATATATTCTTGTCAATCACACAAGCAAGATTCCCGGTGCAACCCCCAGACAACAACTTCCTAGCCCTCAAAGCAGATATAACATGAAAACTACACATAGGTCTATCGCCTTCAAAAATAAATTCAAGCAAACTTGGCACAGAAAAAGTAACCACCTTTTGATGACAATCAACAGAGGCATAATGCATATAAAGCCAGTCCATACCAAGTATCACATCAAAATCTTTTATGGGCAACACTACTAAGTCAGCTTGTAGGGTATGGTTACTCATAAGCACATCACAATTCTTATATACTTCTGTAGCTAACATGCAATCTCCCATTGGAGAGGATACTTCTAACACATAAGGCATAGCATCAGGAGCAACAGGTAAATGAGACACAAAATGCGATGCCACATAAGAATGAGATGATCCTGGATCTATAAGAACTCGCGCTCGCGTACTAAAAAAAAAATAATACCTCCTATCACTGCCGTCGACTCAGCCACCCTGTGCTGATCAATAGCAAACACTCGACCCTGAACTTTAGGCCGACCCCCACTATCACGCTTACTACCCGAGGCCTGCTGCCCGGTACCTCCTCCTGAAGTTCCCCTACTCTTAGAGAAATCCCTTTTGAAATGTCCACTTTCACCACAATTTAAGCATTTTCCTTGCTTTAACCAACAACGGTCTTCAGTATGGCCCTCCTTGGAACAATACTTGCAAGTCCACTTCGAACCCGAAACATTCGGTTTTGAACCCACTGACACACTTCCCATACTTTCAGATTGACGCTGAGTTCGTCCCCCTGATCGATTGTATCCATCTCTTCTATTTCCTGAGCTCTGAGCTTTATCTGGAATGCGTACTGATGGTTGACCTCCCGTGACAACTCCCGGTTTAACCTTATGTTCATCAATGTCATTCTCAATTTCATAAGCCTTCTCAACTGCCTGGCGGTAACTAGTGAGTTGCAAGGAAGGAAGTTGCTTCCTATATTCCGTCTTTAATCCCTTCACGAACCGTTGGGCCTTCTTTATTTCAGTTGGGATCAAATGGCTACAATACCTTGCTAGCTTGGTGAACTCAAAAGATTATTGTCCCACCGTCATACTTCCTTGCACTAAATTCAGAAATTCCATCTCTCTTCGGTCTTGGACAACTGAGGGAATGAACTGTGAGTTGAACTCCTTGAGGAAATCCTCCCAAGTGTGTTGTACATCTTTCTCCTGATCCCAGCTCTGGCATAACACCTTCCACCAGTGCTCCGCCGCTTTTTCAAGTTTAAAAGTTGCAAAGGTTACCTTTTCTTTGTCTTCACATTTCAAAGCGGTGAATATCTTCTCAATACTTTTAATCCATTCTTCAGCTTTTACTGCATCGGGTTCTCCATCAAAGCTACGAGGTTGCATTTTCAGAAACTTGGTAAGGCGGTTTGTATAACCCCTGTCCTCAGCTCCCGATTGTGCGTGCCCAGGATTATTCTGTCCCTGCTGATTGGAGACCATTTGAGCTAGTAACTGAAACATTTGCTTGTAATCCACATTATGATCATTACCCATTTCCACAGACGGAGTTTCAGATCCCTCATTTCCCTGAGTACTACTACGAATATCCTCCGATTGACTCATCTCCACCCTACACACAAACACTCGACGTTAATACACAACCCAAAAACCAACCCACCTAGGCCATAGACCCTATCCAGGCTTAGAGCTACCATAGCTCTGATACCAACTGTAACGCCCCGAAATCTTAGATTTGATATGAACCATAGAATTCGACACGTCACTACTACTTAAAGATGGGTAAAATTTAAAACTAATATACAACTACACTCCTTTAACGGATTAGGAGTTACACTACTAAGGATGGTTCAACACTTGACCACCTCGAACCACTTTACATAACAAAAAAAAAACTAACTTCTACACTTCTATTACTCGGCCTACAAGCCGGTAAACAAAAGGAGACAACTTAATTACATATGTACAACTGTACACCAAAAATTCTGAGTTTAAAATACTCAGTCTAACCAACGTCCTCACAAAATAAAAGGATAACAACCTACCCAAAAGGAATCTCCCTTCTCACAAGCAGATTACTACGATCCTCACCTCGAGCTATTGTTAGCCTTCTGAGAATCTAAGGAAAACAAAGAAACAATAAACGGGGTGAGATAACATCTCAGTAAGTTACTACTATCATAGCATGATATGCATACATATAAAAATGAAGCATGGAAGCAGTCATTAACAACATGTATATCAAGTAGCACATCACATGAGTAGCTACTCCTACTCATAACACAACACATAAAGATACGCACATTACAAAGGATATTTCTTTCTCCTTATCACTCCCTACACATTCATAACGCTGATGTCGATCTTCATGTTGAAGGCCGCTTCACTTTATCAAAGGAGACCCGTTACCCAGTATCTCAACCCAAGAACCAAGAACAAAAGAGCTATTCAATCATTGTGCTTATTGCTCCAATCATTGATAAAGCTAGACCCCTACTGTGATCAATAGTAGGAGCAGTCGGTCACAGATGCATAGATTCACGGTTATTATGTAGCCCCAGCTCCCATAATAAACCCGAACCTATACACCCCCGAAACACATAAACAAGCTGGACTCACAACCAAGTACACAAGTAATATTTACTTGACATTAAGAAACTAGTACTAGGCCCAAAGTAAGGGACTAGACCATCTACCATGTTCATCACTTAAGCATAATTGTATCAAATGATTAAGTCCACTTATAACATATTTAGTAGGTATCATTTACCAATTCACCTTCTAGTAATCACGAAGAGTTTAAACAATCATTTACTTATCCATATAGGTTCCCATAACACATACAAGGTATTCTCTATCAATTCCCAACACTTAGGAAGGGAAAGAACTCAATTAAGGATAAAACAGGGGAGGTGCGCACGCCTCCCTGCCAAGGGTGCGCGCGCCTCCTTAAGTCAGCAATGAGACCTTCCCAAAACCAGCTAAGGGTACGCGTGCCCTCCCACCATGGGTGCGTGCGCTTCCAAACTACTGAAGCTATGGATTTCTACACTTTAGAGGGTGCGCGCGCCTCATTCTATAGGGTGCGCACGCCTCCCACAAAACCCCAAAAATTCAGACTTTAGATAGAGGGTGCGTGCGCCTCCTTTTAGAGGGTGCGCGCGCCTCCTGGTCGAAATTCAGAATACCAACATTCAGTTCCTGGGTTTTTCTTGCCCAAAACTCATTTTTTTCCCAACCATACAACCCCAGAAATCCTACTATTACTTTACACTTGAACTGAACTTAGTTTGGGTGTCTAACACACCAATACCACTATACAACACTCCTTATACCAACAGCAACTCAGAACATGAAATTCAATGACCCAAAACCTAAAATTTACTTATTTCAAATAGCTTCATGAAACTAAGGAAAATTCATAAATTCACCATATATAACCTCATATGACTCAAGAATGACTAATTTCAACCTTAAATAGGGAATTTAGTAACTTACCTATTCCAGAAAAGTATCAAGAAAACGGAAATTGAATCGGTAGAAATACTCTATTCAATGCCCTGAACAATTATATATATTTAGAATTTGAAATAGAGTAATAAATGAATTTAGGGGAATTTATACAAAAAAAAATCTTACCTTTTCTTCTTCCCAAGCAAGAACAATGGAGGAATGGTTTTTAGTGTGTGTGTGTGTGCTGAGCAAGGAGATGGAGATAAAATCTCCCTCAACTTGCAACTTTACACTTGGACCCCCTCAAATTTCATTTTGAGAACCAAGTCCAATAATTCTACAGAAGCCTATAAGTCACACTAGTTCATTAATGCAACTTAACAAAGTTCTACTAACACATAAACTAACATATATTCCCAAATAATAGATGCAAGCCATAAAATCTTATCTATCATATCAAATTCACACATAAATCACATAATAGATTTAAATCATATAATATGAAAAATATGAAAATAAAATTGGGTGAGGCGTTACATTTTGCTCTTAGATGATGAGGAAAGGACATGGATCGACGACTACAAGGACTACTTGGAAAAGGGAAAGCTTCCTGAGAACGAGTTAGAGGCCAAATCGATAAAAAAGAAGACGGCAAGATACATAGTCTGGAATGGCATCCTGTACAGAAGGTCATTCTCTAGACCCCTCCTTAGATGTGTCGCACCAAAAAGCACCGAGAAACTCCTCACCGAGGTACATGGGGGAGTTTGTGGGGGACACCCGGGGGCCAGAACCCTTGCCGATAAGATCATCACGCTTGGTTACTATTGGCCAAATATAAGGGAGGATGCCCAAGCCTATGTAAAGAGGTGTGACAAATTTCAACGCTACTCCGACTTACCCAAAGTAACTGCCATAGAGCAAAGCTTGGTCATACCGACATGGCCATTCGACATGTGGGGAGTCGACATCATTGGACCATTCCCATTAGCCAAAGGGAGCAACAAATATGTAATCGTGGCAGTCGATTACTTCACCAAGTGGGTAGAGGCGAAACCACTAGCAAAGATCACTGAAGAGAACGCCATCAACTTTATCCATGATTACATATGGTGTCGGTTCGGCGTGCCACACACTATAGTAACTGACAATGGCCTACAATTCTCTGATGCTTTCACCGAGGAGATGAATAGGTTGGGAGTCAAGCATAAGAAGTCATCAGTCAGCCATCCTCAAGGCAATGGCCAGGCCGAAGACGCCAACAAACTTGTCTTGAGAGCACTCACCAAGAATTTAGAAGGCACTCAAGGAAAATGGCTGGACGAACTTCCCCTAGCTCTATGGGCCGTCCGTACAACCACTCGGGGGCCAACTGGGGAGACACCCTTCACTATGACTTACGGTTCAGAAGCAATGGCGCCAGCCGAGATGGCTTTGCCGACTTTCAGAGTAACCAACTATGATGAGGTCGTTAATGAATACAATCGACTATTGGACCTAGACCTAGTTGACGAAAAAAGGCTGACTGCCCAGCTCAGAATGATCAATTACAAGCAAAGAACCAAGGCCTACCATGACAGCAAGGTAAAAAAGAGAACCTTTGAAGTCGGTGACTGGGTACTCAGAAAAATTGAGTCGACACACTTGAAGGCACAACAGAATAAGCTCTCGCCAAACTGGGAACGCCCTTATGTCATCACCCACATTATACGGGAAGGGACCTACATGCTCAAAACTCTGGAAGGAAAAGATCTTAAACACCCATGGCATTCCGAGCACTTGAGAAAGTACTATCAGTAGCATCTCGGTCAGCTGTTTATTCCTTTTATCAGATTTTCAGTTTTAGATTCTATAGTTGATATTTGCCTTAGTTTGATTTTAATTAATAAAATTTCCTTTATTTCATTTACGTCAAGCTTTGATTATAGTGCATAACACGGTCTTAGCGTTATTTTACAATGCCGAGATTACCTAACGAAGTCGACGAGCACACTTAAAGCATGACTTCTAAAGCCTAGTTTCCATAGCTAGCACCCTAACGAAGTCGACGAGCACACTTAAAGCATGACTTCTAAAGCCTAGTTTCAATAGCTAGCACCCTAACGAAGTTGACGAGCACACTTATGCATAACTTCGAAAGCCTAGTTCTAACAACTAGCACATAAGACGTCTTGAGTCGGCCCTAACAGCCAGACTCAATGTATCAAAACCGGGCACTAGATGTTCGTCAGAGCTCAACGGTAGACCACCTCGGCATATAAGCCTATTATGGCTTTCCATATGGTGAGCGACCACGACCTGTGTCAAAACCTAATTGGCACATCTCAAGACAGTGTCGACGTCTCAAACCAATATAAAATAAAACGAACTGATAACGAGATCGTACTTAGCTGATCATGTTAAACAAAGGCTAAGGCACCTCAAACCAAGGTTGACATAGTCTACAAAAAAGTGTTTACGCCCCCAGTTAACGCTGGGCCCTGGCATACAAATACTAAACAAAAAACTGATTGTTTCTAGCCAAACCGGCTTACTGCAATAAAACAAACATTGTACCAAGAGGCCCCACCGGCCTTACATCACAAAAACAACGTCAATCAACACCTGCATCAGCATCCGTCGCGGCTCTTTCCAAAAGCTTTTCAAAGTTATTAGGATCCAATTATGGTGGGTCCCAAACTGGCCTGTTAGCTTTTCGGTCCCGGGCCTTGATGATCCTTAGAGCGCCTTCTGAAAAGGGAACCATAGAGTGAGCCGCCCTTGCCTCCACACTATAAGCATCCTGCTGGAAAATACGAGCACATTTCTCCAATGGCACATTGACTTCCAGATCGATGTAGAGAAGACGAGTCAAATTGGACCAGGCATCATTATATATCGTGCCGACACGGTCGCTCAAATCCTTCCTAAATTGAGGCCCCTTCTTGTAAGCTTCAACAGCTGCTTTCTCCCTTTCCAACACGCTCTCCTCCAAACGGGCATATCGGTCTTCCAACAGGGCAAGTTTTTCCTCAGCAATAGCTTTCTCAACAGCGAGCATCTCGACCCTTTTCCTTTCTTCCTCGACATCGGCTCTTGAAGACAACAGAGATTCGTTCAAAGTGGCCAACTCGGCCTTAGCCTGGCGTTGCAGAGTATCAAGAAAGGCCTTTTCCTTCTCCAAGACGACCACCCTATCATTAAGATCACCGTTAAGATTTTATAGCTTTCCCACCTCGGCTTCTTTTTCCTTCAAAGATTCGTAGACTTGCCGATACATGGTGTAGTCGACCTGTGCAAGGGAAGCAAGCTGTCAAAAAAGAAAAGTGAGCAAACGGATACAGAGTGCAAAGAAGCCGGGCTAACCAGGAACCGTACCTCGCTAAGTATCAAGCCCTTGTGGTTCAACATCTGTTGAGAGGTGAGTCTCTCGGTAGCCAGCTTGTCTATGGTATCGGCATTCATAGCCCTTTTTATCACTGGGCCTCCTTTCTTCAGTGGAAGACCAGACCGAACCGACACGTCCAAGCCCGACAGGGTGGAAACATCACCGAAACGCTTCACCCAATGTTTCACCTCGTCATCAGAAGTAACTAGGGCAGAAGCAGAGTCAGGGGTAGGGGCCACCCTCTTAGTGGACCGATCACGGGTCTCGACCTCCCTGGCTCTTTTCGGGCGACCATGCGAATCCCCCTGTTCCACCTCGGTTATGCCCTGAGCGTCCTGACCCTGGTCCTGATTTTCAATCTGGTTATCTGAAGGGGCTTGCTCGGTCTCGGGGATTACCTCATCGGTACCCCCACCAACCTCCTCGACGACTCGGTCCGACAGAGGAACCGCTGAAGCTTCTTTATTTCGGAGCAACGCCTGCCTAGCGACCATATCAGCATGACGTTTTTCCAAGGCAGCGGCCCTCGATTTTTCTTTCTTCAACTTGGCCGCCTCAACAGGATCAACTTCATCGATCTCAATCTCGTTTATTTGTTCCATGGTTAAAACTGCACAGAAGATAAATATCAGACCGAGACGAGATAAAAATCACGAAGGAAACAAAAAGAACAAGATTCGATAATTACAGCCAATCGTGTCTTCGGCCCTAAGACAAATTTTGTTCTGTTCTTGACAACGCAAGCATTCATGAAGAAAAACAATGTTTGGATGGACAATCCAATCGGGAAACCTATTCCCCCGCAAAACATTCACCTTGGGCACAACACCGTCAAGAGGCCCCTTCATCAACCCGGCTTGGACATAATACCGAGGATATCTTTCCAGCTCACTCCAGTCCAGGGTACCAAGGTTAGAAAATTCCTCAAGTTTGGCAATCAGGTCGTCACTCCATGCGAGCTTATGGATCTCAGTAGGACGACAAGGAACATAATCCGGAACAGGAAACTCCCATCCAAAACGAGACTCTACTCTAATCACATGGGCGTTCCACCCGGACACTTTACTGACGGTGCCAGAAATGGGGGAGATGATTTTGGGTTTGGTAGAATCCGACTTAATGGTAAGAGTCCTCGTAGCCTTGTTAAAGCTCACGTTGAAAAAATGATCAAAAGCAGACATACAGGGCTCGGAATTAAGACTACGGCACAATACAATGAAACTGACCAAATATCGAATGGCATTGGCACCGATATGAGCCGGCACAATCTCCCAAGACTCCAAGAATTCGTTAATAAAGGGATCAAGAGGAAGCCTTAAACCCAGCTGAAACTGCTTGAAGAAAAACGAAACGACTGCCTAATCATAGTAGAAATTATGGACTTTCTCATCGGTATCCAAAGGAACGGCTTTACTATAATACAGGCGGTACTCATCACGATCTATTCTATATCGGGAATACAGAGTTTCTAACATCTCGTCCCTAGGTTTGGGATGTCTGTCTATAACGGGACCTGACTTCCCCATTTTCTTACTAGTCATCTTACCACTAGCACCACGTCTCGGTCTGGAAACACCGGCACCAAAGCGGTCCACTATCCTATCGGAAGTGCTCTCCCCGGCCATACCTGTAGAAGAAGCAGAGGGGTTAGACTCATCGAGAAGCCTTGGTAAGGCCATATCCCCCCCCCCCGAATCGACTACGAGGACCGAGGAGGTTGCACCCTCAAGATGAGATCGAATCAGGGATTTGTCCTTTACATAGAATAAATAAATATGGTCAAGGACTTTATCCTCATTATCGAAGACAATCATATCGGCATCATCGTCCTCCCTAACCCTCAGGGCATAAAGGCCAGATGGATACCTCAGATCTTCCCTAGGTGACCCCCTCGAGTACAGGATATCCCCCACGGCTAATAACGACAACATATTCCAATGTCCATTTGACTTAATATAAATCCTATTGTTTCTTTGATAACAACCATACAAGGGATTTTAACCCGAAATCAGAGGTCCAGACATTGGGAAGAAGTGAAAGTTCAAGAAATGTAGCTAAGTAAGAACAACGGCGGACGAAGCAGTAAAACCCACAAAGAAACGCTCAGATCCCCAACTGTGGAAAATCAACAAGAGTAAGGGGGAAAAGTACCTTAAAAATGGAAAGGGATCGGAGGGAGCTAGTCGAAAGACCGCCTTAATCACTTTAATCGAAGTAGAGTTGAGGGGAATCGCTCCAAAATCAGAGTTCTTGTTTGATTTGCCGGCAGGCAGTCACACTACGCAGGTGAGGGATTTGAAAGTAAGGATATTTTCAAGGGTTTATTGTGGAGTATAAATAGGCGGGTCAAAATTATGGGTCCGGGTTTAACTCAGGCCTGACCCGCGACCCATGGGCAGCACGTACTCCCACTAACTCATCATGATCCACATTTAATGGACCGCGTTTTCGAGGTGACTGTCCCATCACTGGGACACGTACACCAATCAATACAAGGAGAAGACGAACGATTGAAGTGACTCAACCGCCGTTTGAGAAACACAAGCAGACTGCCAATTCTAGATCAACACGTGTCAAGACGAGACCTACAGCAGGGATGCCAGTCGGCTTCAAAAATCACACTTTTCGGATGCCTGGATCGACATTGAAGGGTTCAACACATAGGTGTAGCCGACACCCCTACGATGGACCGACATCCTTAGTGGTATCCAAGAACAGGACGAAACCGAGATGAGGAAAGGTCAAGTCGATGTCGGGCGGTGATTAAAGTTATGGTTGAACGACAGGTGCAAATGTTTCTCATGCCGACATGACGGCTAGGATCGGATGATCGGAATTACTTTATAGAAACATCGTGTATAAGGTAATGATAAAAAAAAATTCAAGGTCATACGAAACATAGAGAACTCAAAAACAGAGCAAGGAGGCCAAAGGAGAAAACCCCAATATATATATATATTCAACAAAAGACCCCCACAGCAAGGCTGGGGGCTTGACCTGTACGAAAAAGAAAAAGAGAAAAAGGATTACTACTATCATTGGGCCAACATGAAGCTATTTATTTTGGTTCTTTCGGTACCACTCCATCTCTTCCTAGAAAGCTTTGAAGTCTGTTTCTTCTTCTTCGTCCTCTTCATCTACTTCGCTGGAGCTGCTATCCTTATCATCGCTTGAATCTTCATCACTACCTTCGACGATGGGCTCCTCCCATTCGCGATTGCTATTATCCGAGTCTTCACCATCCGGATAGTGATCATCAGAGGGAAGTGAGGAGCTGTCAGCAGACTCTTGGTCATTTGGGACGGGCGAGTTTTTCGCATCATCATCTGAATTGTATTCCTCTGGGAAAACATTATCATACTCTCTTTTGGCTATGGACAAAGCTTGGAAGAAGAAAAGAGGGTAAGATAGTATGAGAACTTAAAACACAGATCCTCTATTTATATTACTTAAGAGGGAGTTAGTTGAGGGGTAATTAATATTACTCATATTTGGAATCCAACCGGAGTTTTCCCCATTCCAAGAAGAACAATGATTCAATTAGCATTAAATCCTATTGGCATCAGCAAATCAAAGCGGGGATTTTGGCAGCTACAACTGTCACATCAATCAACCAGAAATTAAATACCCAACAATTTCTATTTCGGCATGCTGAGATAGAAACTCGGGGGCCACTGAACGACATAAACCGACTTGGTAGATGGGAACCCGGACACTAGGCCCAGCGTACCTAATGGACCTATACCGAGAGGCCCACTCACGAGCCCATGTTTATAGGCCGACATCAGTAAGGCCGAGCAGGCAGTCCTTGCCTAGGCCGAGTCCGAGAAGCCTAATCCCTAGCCGGCCTCTCTGACGAGCCGAGTTAGATGACAGGCTGACTTACATCAGAAACCTCCCATTATCGTTGGGAAACCTCTTACAGAGTTATGTTACAACTCTAACACTAAAGAATCCTTATCTAAACCAGGATATCTCTTATACCAGATAACAGGATATCATCCATCCTTATCAGGAGTCTATCTCCAAGGAATGCGACTCCTACATCAACACGGGCATCCTAGCTTCTCTAACAAGCCAGGACTCATTCACCCACGCCTATATAAACAGGTCCTCTACACAGGAAACGGGTAATGAACTTTTGGCTCTAATCTAGTCAATTGATTTCTCTATTTGTAATCACCCATATCCTTATTCTTACACCGGAGGGCCTTCGCCGGTGAAGCCCCGGTGTGTTTTGTGTGTACAGATCCGGCCATCAAGAACTGTTGCTGGGATTATCCGACCCGCTAGACGAAGGCTGATCCAACCAGATTTTGGCGTCATCATCTCCATTTAAGAACGCAGTTTTAACATCCATTTGATGAACCTCTAGTCCATAAACGGAAGCTATAGCAAACATTGTTCTAATTGATGTAAATTTAGTAACTGGTGAAAATGTTTTGAAATAGTCAATTTCTTCCTTTTGACTATAACCTTTGGCTACTAATCTTGCTTTGTACTTATCAATAGTATCATCTATTTTGAGTTTCTTTTTCAAAACCCACTTACAGCCAATAGGTTTAGTATTAGGAGGAGGATTTACTAAAGTCCATGTTTGATTATCAAGTATAGACTTAATTTCATCATCCATGGCTCTTTTCCACATGTCTGAATCAGACATAGACATAGCTTCTTGAAAAGTCTTAGGATCCTCTTCTAACATATATGTAAACATGCCAGGACCAAGATTCTTTTCAATTCTTTATATTTTGCTCCTCCTTAATTCAACTATTTCATCATTTTCATTGTTGTTTGAATTTTCATGATTTGGAATGGTATTACCATTATCATGTGAACTTGATGCATTTTCTACTTCAAGTTCATTTGACAATTCACGGTTTATATCTACCTTGTCTACATTTTTTATGTTTAAATGTTCATAAAAAATAGCATGAGTAGCTTCAAACACACGATTGTCATTCATTCTCATAAATCTATATGCTTTGCTTATTGAAGAATAACCAATAAATATAGATTTCACAGCTTTGCTCCCAAGTTTATTTCTTTTCAAAGTTGCATCTAAAACATATGCAATACAACCCCATACTTTAAAATGTGAAATGTTAGGCTTACGACCAATAAATAATTCCTATGGAGTTTTCATATGTTTATTCACAATTCTGTTACTAACGTAAACAGAACTTAATAGTGCCTCTCCCCAAAAACTTATTGGTAACTTTGAATGTATTATCATGGCACTAACCATCTCCATTAAGGATCGATTTTTCCTCTCGGCTACTCCATTTTGAGGTGGAGTATTAGGTGCTGAAGATTCTCTAACAATTCCATTTTTTGACAAAATGAAATAAACTCATTTGGAAAATATTCAACACCTCTATCCGATCTCAATTCTTTTATCCTTAAATTGGTTTTCTTTTCAACTTCGGCTTTGAAAATTTTAAACTCGTCAAAAGCTTCATCTTTTGTTCTAAGTAAATACACATAAGTAAACTTAGAAAAATCATCAATAAATGTTATAAAATAACGTTTTCCACCTCTTGTCAAGTGCTCTTTGTTGTCACATATATCGGTATGAATTAACTCAAGTAACCTAGTTGATCTTACTACACTTTTAAAAGATGTTTTAGTCAACTTAGATTGAGCGCAACATTCACAACTATTCATAGAATAAATAGTCGAAGATTTTGGAATATATTCAAACTTAATCATGCGACTCATTGCATTCATACCAATATGCCCTAATATAGAATGCCAAAAATCATGCTTTTCAACATTAAAATTAGAATCAACAAAGTAAGCAGAACTGGTAATTTTATTATCAACGCTTAATAAATACATATTGTCTTTAATGTAGCCCTTTCCAACAAACGTCCCATTTTTAGTGATATTCACTTGTTAGGCGCGGAAGGTTACTTTAAAGCCATTTTCGTCTATTTTATGGACTGATACAAGATTTTTTCTCATAGAGGGAATATGATACACATTTTGCAAAGTAAGAGTTTTTCCCGAAGTAAGGGGGATAATAATAGTCCCTATGCCCAAGACCTCGCTTGTAGAAGCATTTCCCATATAAACAGCCTTCGGTTCTTTTACTTCTTCATATGTTTTGAACAAGCTTCGATTTGGAGTTACATGACATGTAGCCCCTGAATCAATCCACCAATCTGAATCGGCATTGCTGACTAGACAGATTTCGGAAAGCACGCTGATGAAATTGCTCTCACCTATATTTTCTTGTTCATTTTTCTGTTGCCCTTTGCGGTGATAACAGTCTTTAGCCACATGGTTTGTTTTGCCACAAACATAACAAGCACCCTTTGGCTTCTTCTTAGCTTTACCATTTCCATCATTTTTATTGTTGTTCTTCCTTTTGAATTTTCCTTGGTTTCCCTTGGAAGTTCCGGCAACATTTTTATTTTCCACATAGTTTACACCATCAATCTTCTCAGAAATTGAACCATCACGTTTGAGAATTTCAGACTCAATTTGGATGCCTTGAAGAAGTTCATCTAAAGAGATGGCTTTCTTCTTATGCTTCAATTTCTTTTGGTAATCTTTCCATGAAGTTGGAAGTTTACCAATGATGGTTGAAACTTGGAAAGTCTCAGAAATGGGTTCACCCGCATCGGAACATTCGGTGGCTATGTCATTGAGTTCGTTAACTTGATCAATGACAGGCCTCGAATCTACCATCTTGTATTCAACAAATTTATTAACCAAAAATGATTTATTACCAGCATCTTCATTGACATACCTTCGTTTGATTGCAAACCAAACTTCGAGCGCGGTCTTGTGGATATGGAACACATTGAACAACGTGTTATTCAATGCTTGCAGAATAGTGAAACGGCAAATAAAGTCATCCGCCTTCCACTTTTTCACTTTCTCCGAAGCCTCCGTCTTATGTGCCTCGGTTGATTTTGGATCTTCATTCTCCTTTGGACAATGATCACATATCACATAGAATACCTTTGCAATGGTTAAAAGGTATTCCATTCTCAAACTCCAACGCTTATAGTTAAGCCCATTCAGCCTCTCCAACTTATCTGCTTCAGGAAGTTGTGCCTTCAACAGAACAGACTCCATCACTCAGAATTTAAATACCTTAAAATTGTTGTATATATGACTCGATTTGTGGGTAAGGAATCAGTAGGTTAGGCACACCGAAAAAGATGTTATCTTTAAGGTATTTAATTCGTCCCACACTGGTGTAATGGTTCTCAACGAATTTCACCTCCAGGATACAAAACCTACTCAACTCTATTCAAAGTTACACTACTTTGAATAAATATGGAACAAGAGCTCGAAGCTTTTAAACTGTATAGAAGAAGGGAGTAAATTTAATAAGAAGAACTCTATAATTTTCAGTAATTCAATTCAGTAGAGGCAATCCTATTTATAATGGTAATGCCTGACTGAACTGGTTTGTTCGGATAAGTGTGTCTCTCATAACAGTCACAACGGTGCCCATTCGGAGAATCACACCCGAACAAATCAAACTGAACACATCCCCCTTGCCTCAAACAAAACGGGTTGTTTGCGTACATCCCTCGTGACCTCAAATCAGTCGGATTGTCTAAAAACATTTAACTAACTAATCGTATAATTAGTTAATTTATTTCTTTCTTTCTATATATATATATATATATATATATATATATATATATATATATATATATATATATATATATATATATATAATACTCAATGCCATACTTGGTATTCTCCCATATTAATGGGAAGCCCAAGCAAGCTACTTAGAACTCTTCAACTTAGCTATGATATAGTAAGTTTAGCTCCAAGCTTTAGATAGGAATCCCATGTGGGATAAAAGAGATACAATGAAAGAAGACAAAGAAGACAAAGAAGACTTTTGTATAAAAGATGATCAATAAAGGTTGCTTACAAACTCAATGTGGGAGAAGAGTGTTACATGTGAATACTACTACATATAACAGAGAGGGCGGCGGCTTTTGGAGAAAAGGGAATGAGAGAATGAAGTTGCTAGGGTTTCTTGACGAGGAAGAGCGTTTAAGTAGCTGAAATTGGCGACGACCTGGTCGTTGCCAAGTCTACACGCACATTACTGTGTGCTTGGTGATGACTTTGTCGTTGCCATTCATACTTATTGTCGTCGCCATTCAAATTTATTTTGACAATGACAGGATTACAAAAGAAATTTACTTAATGAAGGATACAAGATGTGGTGGCGATATTTCATTGGCTACATCGATAGTAAACCCGGCACACTCCAATTAAAAACACCAATGTAATTATGATACCTCATTTTGTAAACCACATTTTGTAATCATCTTTTGTAACTTTATTATTTCCCAATTTATTTATCCCTCTTAAATGTAGTGATGACCGAGGGGAGATCCTATGTACCACTTTTGTGTATCACTTGTGTACCACAAGTGATCTGACGGCTATGCATCACTTTTGACATTATTATTATTTAAGTCTTAATAACTTATAGCCGTCAGAGCACTTTTGGTACACAAGAGGTACACAAAAAGTGGGACAGATGATCTCCTCTCGTGATGACCAATGTTTGTTTGCCAACGACCAAGTCGTTGCCAAAAAAAATCGTTTAAATAAAAATGTCAACGATTTGGTCGTCGTCATTTGTGATGTGAGATAAAGAACATAAAATATTATACTCTTTCCACAAATTCTAACAAAAAAACCTTAATGTACATTAAAGACTCAACTAGAAAGCATAACTGATGAAAAAGAACCTGAAGAAGAAGACAAGAATGTAAGAACATGGCTTGCAACACAAGTCATTTAGTAATTCCATACATGAAATCATACCTATAATGTTAATATAAATTGTAGAATTCCTGGATGTAATATTACCTATTTTTTATGGGCAAAGTGGTAATTTAACATCACTAAAGGTTGAAAGGGTGTAGTCCCTAAATGAGGTGTCTTTTGGTTTCATATATAAAGGGTTCTCCATCAACCCTAGAAATCACTCCATTCATTTTATTTTCTCTCCTAAATAATCTTCATATTGCTAGAGATATTAGAGAGAAAAGGCACAATCATTTAGAAGAACTCCGTCCCCTTAATTCTTCTTCTTCTTCTTCTTATTCTCCCTACAACATCTGTAATGGATTCAACAGGTATTATTTCGCTTCCGCCTTCATCTTCTTCCTCATTCTTATTCTAAAAATGAGCGTGGCATTCAGGGATGTAAAGAATTGTTCCAACAATTGGTATCAGAGCCCGGTTCATTTTGGTTTAAGTTTGGGTTCTTCTTTGAGAAAGTTTTGTACTTTCAATTTGATTCTTTTTCCCTGTTGAATCATTAAGTTTTAATGTTGATTAGGGACTCTAATTAGTTCATAGAGTACTGATAATCATCATCTAAAATTCAAAAAATGGTTTGAAAGTGTTTTGTTCATTAAATTAAAATGGTTCAAGTTAGACTATCCCTTCATAACATGGTTTTATGTTTTAAGTACATACCATGTGGATCTACTTACTTGATTCCATTAATTTTAAAAGCAAGATTATCCTAAATAACATGGTTTTATGTTTTAAGTACATACCATGTGGATCTACTTGTTATTCATGCCTTTTGGGACAAAATATGGAAAAGTGCAGCAAAGCATGCATGAAACGGTGGCTTTAGCCCGGTCGGGTCTTATGTTCTGCCCGGTCGGGTATTATAAGTTGCCCGGTAGCGCATGTACACTATTCACATGTTTTTGCTTTTTCAAAGATGTTGCACAATTTTGTTCCTCTTTTGAATAAAACATACATTTTTTCAAACCCTAAGGCCTTGATTAATTATATGCTTTGACAATTTTATTCATTGTTTAAATAATATTGTCGCCTAAGTGATTTACGTTATTTAAACCCTAAAATTGTAAAGTGTTGGATGTTTAAGTTGATATGTGAATGGCTTGAATTTTCCAAAGAAGATCTCGACATTTGACTAAACTTGGGCATTCATGTGGTAACAAGTAAAATAAACATTAGGTTATTTTCTTAGGTACTTATGTCGGCCCAAAGGAAGATTAAGTATTTATTAAAATATAAGTTCAAATTACTTGTTGCCTAAGGCAATCATTTATGAGTCAACTCGCAATCCAAAGATTAGTTTTGATGTCATGTTGATTGTCTTGTTGATGGATTTTATTGATATAATTAATCATTATTTATTGTGTAGTTTCTTATTTATGTTTTGTATTCATTCTTGTTCTCAAAATTCCAACAAATTTGTTTATTGCTTCATCTGTAATTACTGCTATGAGTACCATTGCAATGTGGGACTAATTATAAAACTTGGAAAACAAATAATTATAATCTTGGGCTATATAGAACTCGCATTAAGGGATCCGTTTCTCTTCTTATTGCTTGAGTGCTGAGAAGTGACACGCTCTAACCGATTAAGCCTAATGATCATAAAGAATATTGTCCCGAAGACCTTTTGGACGGTGTCTCTGAGGATATTGATGCTACAAACATTCCTTGGTACCCCTGAGGAAACTTGTTTCCATAAGGTATAAAGGGTACCGGGAATTTAAGGGAGTACATTTTAGAAATAGTTCATCTATTGACGAAACGAAAAGGCACATAAGTTAAGGATATCGGATGATATTTTTGTGCATTTAGTTTTAATCTTTCTTCCTTGGTTTGGTTGCTTTGAAGTGACCTATTAATGTCAAAAGAACAAGTGAAATATTAATGAATTACTTTCACTTATGACACAAGAAGAAGATAAGTTACGAATAATTTAGAACTAAAGGTACTCATTTAGCATCTACCTTTTCTCATGGGACAAGAGAAGAGGGAAAGAAACTGTGGTTGCAAGTAAAAAGAAGCTTAATGGATCATCTCATGATCATAAAGAAAAGTAATGTTTCTTTTGCACGGACCTTACTAACATGAAGTTCGATTATCCTAAGTCTCACGCTTGGCGTGACAGGTATATCATTTGGTCTTGTTTGTATTGTATTAAGGCTAATTTGGTTTCAGTTCCTATATTTACATGGTGATTGGATTTTGGTGCAACCAATCACATAAGGATGTTCAAGTAGGATTGCCTAAATTACCGAAGACCTAGTAAAGATGAAGAAATTCATCTATATGGAAACTAGGAATCCAGTTAGAGTTATAGGCATAAGGATCATTTAAATTATTGTTAAGTACTAAGTATTATTTTGTATTAAATAATATATTTATTGTACCATCATTTAAATGGAATTATGATATTTATTACAATATTGGACAAGGAAGGTCACTCTTGTTCATTAATAATAAGTGTGATCTCTATTTTAATTCCAAAAGTTGTTGGCACTAGTACTTTGTCAAGTATTATTTCTTCACTTGACATTATTCAAACAATAAATGTGTCCCTTAATAATGAAACCAAAACTAGAAAGCAAAAGTTATCAAGTAAATTTTATTTTATTTTTCATTAAGGCATAGGCATTTGGGTCATATTTCCAAGAGGAAAATTGTTAAGCTTATGTTAAAGAAAATCTTAAACAAACTTGATATTTTGAAAAATACTTTTGCATTAAATGCCTTAAAGGAAATTTACAAACATTAAAAGAATAGTATTCTCGAGAGTATCAAGTGTCTTTAAAACTAATACATATGAACATTGTGCGCCATTCATTATTCCTTCGAGGAAAGGTCAACAATAGTTATTACGTTTATAAATGACTACTCTCAATATGGATGCATTTATTACTTCATGCAAAGACTCAAGTTATGGACGTTTTCAAGTCTTATGAGGTCAAAGTTGGAAATCAACTTTGAAAGACTATTAAGAACATTAGGTCCAATCATGATAGAGTATATCATGGTTGGAATGATTGTTAAAGGGAACAACGTCTAGGTCCTTTTTACTCGCTATTTTGAAGAGTGTGGGATTGTCTCCATCTACATTAAGCCGGGTACGCCTAGCATGAATGATGTACACAAGAGACATGATAAAATCCTTAAGAAAATGGTAATAAGCATGTTTTGTGCTTCTTTTACCTCACTCATTATGGGCGATACATTAAAACCGCAACCCTTATTCTCATTAAAGCTCCCTCAAAGCTACTAATAAAAACCCTTTATGATTTTGGGACGAATAAGGAACACGTCCTTAAATCATCTTCATTTATGGGGTTGTCTAACATAAGGGTAGACCTTATAAGTCTACTAAGGGCAAGTTAGACATAAGATTGTTTGTAGTTATTCATGAGGTAAGCCGAGAGATCTAGGGGATATATAAATTTTACAACCCAAAAATTTGAACATTTTGAAACGAGAAAAGCTAGGTTCTTTGAGGATGTTGAATTTAGTGGGAGATTAGGTGTAATATTTTGAATTTGGAAAAGAAGAGGCATCCATTTCTCCACCTCTTCCATAAGTTCTAATTGGATTTCAAATTTTGTACTTGATATTCAAGAAGAACATACAATTCAAAATAAATATGGTTTCCCTATAAATATTGAACAACATGAAAATGTTGATCATAAGAAGAAAATTCAACAACATCAGAATTAGTAAGAACCGGTGCCCTTAAAGAGATACAATAGAGTAAGAAGGATTGCAATACCGGATAATTATGAGATGTATCTTACCGAAACATTAAGGACACATAGGTTTAGTGGGAGATGAGTCATTCATCTACCATAAAGCCATTAATAGTCCTAATTCTCATAAGTAGATTAATACCATATATAAAGAGTTGAAATCTTTAAAAGATAACAACTTTTGGGATCTTTTTACATTACCTAAAGATGTGAAACCTATAAATGGGTCTCTAAGACCTAAAAGGATTCGCAAAAGTAATGTTGAAAGATATAAGACCCATCTAGTTGCTAAAGATTTTTTCAACTCATAAGAAAGGTATTAATTATCAAGAAAGAATCATTTCCCGGTATCTTCTAAAAACTCTTTTAAAATCATTATGGCACTAGTAGCAATTTGTGTCTTAAGCTTCATCAAATGGATATTAAGAGAACTTTTCTTAATGGAGACATTGAGGAAACTATCTATATGGAGAAATTCATTTATGACTTAAGCAAACTTCTCATTAATGGTATTTAAAGATTAATCAAGTTATTCTTTCATTTGGTTTTGAAATGAATCTTGATAAATATTGTGTATACCATAAGTTCAGTGGGAGTAAAAATTATAATTTTGGTCTTATATGTGGGTAATATTTGCTTGCTAGTAATGTTTTAAACCATAATAAAGAAACTAAGAAATTTATTTGGAATGAAAATTCTTGGTGAGGCATCCTTTTGTATTAGGAATCCAAGTTCACTGTGAGTATTCACGGAGTATTTTGGGATTATCACATAAGGCCTATATAGAAAAAGTATTACAAAAGGTATAGCATGCAAAACTATAAACCACTTGGCACCCCTAATTTTAAAAGAGATATGCTTAGTCTCAAACAGTGTCCTAAAGTTAATTATGAATCCAAGTATATAGAAAATATCCATCTTTGCATCAGCAGTAAGAAGCTTAATGTATGCGTAAGTCTTACATTTAATGTTGGGATGCTTGGTCAATACCAAAGCAATCTGGGAGAGAACATTAAGTAGCAGCCAAAAGAATGATAAAAGTATTTACAAAACACTAAAGAACTACTTGCCTATATTTTAAAGTCGGATCATCTTGAGATCATTAGGTATTCCGACATTAGTTAAATTATATGGCTGCATAAGTTTATTAAAAGGACTGCGAATTGTCAATAAGTGTCGAACGACCGCTTAGGTTTTATGGTGACAATCGGACGGTAGTCTTATAACAACAAGAGTTCATCAAAGTCTGAAGGATATAGACATTAAGTATCTTGTTGTAAAGGAAATGAACAAATAGAAATACAGCATATAGAAACAAACTCCATTTTAGAGGATCCATTTATGAAAGCGTTATCATCTTCAGTGTTTCACGAGCATGTTGCTCATATGGGTGTAACAATTTTGATAACATTTAATATAGTGGGAGTTTGTATTGTTATTTCATTAATTGTTCTCTTATTTAAAGTTTTGATCTCATTTGGTTAAGTTGGACTAGTTGGAAGAATATGTATATATTCATTATTCCATACTACACATCTACACTTTTGATCTATGTCATTTAGTTGGATTTGTATACGTGATTACTGTGAGTTTAGTTGCGAATCAATTACAACGACTGCCCCTTTAGTCCTTATACTTGGATGACTAATGGACGAGATTGTTATAGATGACAATAAAGTGCGCACATAAGGGTTGTCATTTGTGTTATATTTGGTTTTAAAGGAAAAACTTTGTTTTGCAACCCAAGTGGGAGATTGTAAGAACATGGCTTGCAACACAAGTCATTTAGTAATTCTATACATGAAATCATACCTATAATGTTAATATAAAGTGTAGAATTCATGGATGTAATATTACCTATTTTTGATGAGCAAAGTGGTAATTTAACATCACTAAAGGTTGAAAGGGTGTAGTCCCTAAATGAGGTGCCTTTTGGTTTCATATATAAAGGGTTCTCCATCAACCCTAGAAATCACTCCATTCATTTTATTTTCTCTCCTAAATAATCTTCATATTGCTAGAGACATTAGAGAGAAAAGGCACAATCATTTAGAAGAACTCCGTCCCCTTAATTCTTCTTCTTCTTCTTATTCTCCCTACAACATCTGTAATGGATTCAACAGGTATTATTTCGCTTCCGTCTTCATCTTCTTCCTCATTCTTATTCTAAAAATGAGCGTGGCATTCAGGGATGTAAAGAATTGTTCCAACAAAGAATAGTTGACAATAAAGGATTGTGTTTACTCTTCACAATACGACATTTATTTTGTGGGGGAAAAATTGTGCTAAGATGATTACTTTATCTATAAATACGACATTTATTTTACCGACAAAAAAAAAAAAGAAGTAAAATGTGACATTTATTATCTAACAGTAAGAGATTATTCATTTGAGTGTTTCCATTTTTTATTGGTCAGTTTCTTTTTATCCATATCTCTCCTACTAATCATTATCAACAAATAAAAATTAAGTCATAAAAATTGCCAAACACCCAGGATCGGAACAGGTTTAAAAGTTTTCTGTATTGCAAACTTCTTAAAAAGATTATTACAGTTTTCATTTAATTATAATTATGATACTTCCTCAGCAATATCACCATAATTCGATTCAATGCTATTTTTGTGAAGTAATTATAGGAACAATAACAGGATAAGTATTGTTGCTTAAAAAAATAACAGGATAAGTATAAGGTCATGATGCGGGGTGGGGGTGGGGGTAAGGGAGACTCGTGGCTAATATGTGAAAATTTGAAGACTTTGCGTCAAGGAAGCAATGTTTCATGCATCTTCCATAAGACAAAAACTTGTATGAGACAGTCTCACACGTGAGACGGATCTCCTTGAGAGATTAAATGGTTTGCCCCTTATGGGTGGGGCGGGGCAAACCCATTTCCTCTTTTGTCAAGATCCGTCTCATGTGTGAGACCGTCTCACACAAGACTTCCCCTTTGCATAATGGGCTGGGCTATAATCTTATAAGTATGCATCACTGGTGCTAAAGATTCCCTTCACTTATTTTTCAGAAGTACTGTCTTCAATGTTTCAACACATTTTTTTTTTTATAGTTTCTTTTTTCAACAATTAAAAAACTAATTTGCAGTTGCATTTTTTGTAAATAAGTAAATAAAAAATTAAAAACGTGCGGTGGCTATTTTGTAATAACATGCCTTTTTTCCAAATGCGTGATGGCGTTTTTGTGAATAACAAACATTTTTTTAAAAAACAAACGGTGACATTTTTGTAAATTACTATAACTTATAATTAACAGAACACCAGTACCATTGCACTCTTTAGTACCATTGCACTCTTTAACATTATAACTCACACACTTATACATACACTAACATTTTTAACACATGAACGGGCTACAATTGACACTTTTATGCACTACATACCGACACATGATGTTGGTTTTTAACAAATTCGACCATTTTTCTTGCGTTGAGAACACGGTAAGCTTGTGCTTCAATCCATTTTGTGATGTAGTCAACGGCAAATAGAACAAATGATTGTCCATTGCTACCTGTGGGATATATTTTGCCGATGACGTCGATGCCCCAACAAGAGAACGGCGATGGAGTGGTCATGTTGTACAATTGAAAAGGTGGAGCATGTTATAGGTTGGCATAAAATTGACATTTAGCACAACGCTTGACTTTCTCGATACAGTCTCTTTCCATAGTGGTTCAGAAGTAACCAACACGGAATATCGTCTTTGCTAGCATCATAACATTCATGTGGGGTCCACATTCACCCTCGTGGACTTCGTGCATTATTTCTTGCGCTTCGGTCTTGTTTGCACACAAAATATTGATTCATTCGTAGTGTTGTTTGAAGAATCGGTCCCCAATCAATACATATCTTGATGCCAGTTTTTGTAGAGCCATGCAACTCTTCTTGTCACTATCGTCGGGAAAGTCTCATCCTTGAGGAAATTCAAGATGTCATTAAACTATAGCGAGCTTTCTTGCACTCAATTTATTTCAACGCTCAGAAATATGATGGATTGGTCCTTCTTGAAAATTTGAAGGGCTTCACCATTGTTCTCTTGGTCATCTCGACCTATGAAGCTATGGTGGCTAATGCATCAGCGAAGCAGTTCTTGTCCCTTGGCAAATAATTGAAAATGCCATTCTGAAATTGTTCGACTAACTCTTCAAGATGTTGACCATATTACTGAATGATCAGATCTTAAATTTTCCATTTTCCGAAAGTTTGATTGATGATGAGCAAGGAATCACGAAACACGTTGAGTTCTTGAACATTTCTTTCCAGGGCTGCTTTTAGCCCCCACTATGAAAGCTTCATATTCAGCGGGGGTTTTTTTGGCATTGAACTTTAGACGGATAGCAACTGGAGTGTAGACATCTTTGGGATCAACAAGCATCATTCATATCCCATAACCATGCTTATATGCCGCTGCATCGAAAAAAAGTTGCCACTTGTTTTCGTCCGTTGTAGTGCATATCATGTCTTCGTCTGAAAATTGCAGGTCTTCCCTCTTCGCTTCGTCACATGAAAATTCAGCTAGATGATCACTAAATACATTACCCCTATTGGATTTTAGTGTGACATAACTGATATCATATCCTGTGAGCATGAAGTACCACTTGGCTATTCTTGTTGACATGAACGGCTTCTCAAAGATGTAGTGGAATGAGTCGACCTTTACCACAAGTTTTATTGGAAAGCCTCCATGTAATGTTTGAGCTTGTAAGTTACCCAAACTAAAGCGGCACATGACTTCTCCAAGGTTGAGTAGTCGTTTTATTCTTGAGCTAGCATAGCCCCTAGGGCATTGTCGTTTACTATCAAATAGAGCACGAGAGGCTTCTCCTTGTGTGGGGGAACCAAGATCGGAGAGTAAGTCAGATAATGTTTCAATTGATAAAAATCCTTTGGACATTCATCGGTCCATTCGAGAGCCACATTCTTCTTGAGAAGCTTGAAGATTGGCTCGCACATTGTTGTAAGTTGGTGCATAAACTGACTGATATATTGAAGATGACCCATGAAACCCTTGATTTCTTTCTGAGTCTTAGGGCGGAGGCATGTCGATATCAGCTTCAATTCCTCTTTTGATGACCATGTAACCTGGGACCCTTCCCCTAACAACCCCAAAAGTGCACGTGGTGGGGTTGAGCCTCATGTTGTGTTATCAGAGTCTTTCAAAGAACTTGCCCAGATCGATCAAATGTTAGCCATCAGTTGCTTTGGAGTGGATAATCATATCGTACATGTATACTTCAATCTCCTTATGGATCATATCATGGAACAAACCTATGATGACCCTTTGATAAGTATCCCATGTGTTCTTTAACCAAAACGGCATAACTTTGTAGTAGAAAGTTCCCCACAGTGTTTTGAAAGAAGTCTTGCTCTTCCTTGGCCATAAAAATATGATTGTAACCCGCAAACCCATTTACAAATGGTCGGACCTCGCAAGTTGCAGTTGAATTAATGTGCATGTAAATGTTAGGCAGCGGAGAGTCATTCTTTGGTGAAGCTCTATTCAAATCTCGGAAGTCTACACAAACCCAGACTTTGCCATTTGCTTTTCTGTCTATCAGAACATTTGCTAGCCACATCGGATACTCGATGACTTTGATGAACCCGACGCTGAGAAGCTTCTCGATCTCTTCTTTAACCTGTAGGTACCATTCGGTTTTGATCCTTCTCAGATTTTGCTTGACTGGTTTGGCATCTTCATTTATTAGTATACGGTGCTCCGTGACTTTTCTGTCTAAACCCGGCATGTCTTTGTATGACCATGCGAAGATGTCCTTGAACTTTTTCAGTAGTGCTATCAAACTGGCTTTCTCTTCCCCTTTGAAGAAGCTTCCGATCTTCATTTCTTTTGGCTCTTCCTCGGTATCCAGATTAACAACATGCAATTCTTTATCAGCCCCTGGACCATTTTCACCACATCTATGGACCTGTTGAGCTAATTCTTTTAATAGTTCATTATTTTCATGGTCCATTTCATCATAATTTGAGTTGTTATTAACTTATTCGTTAAATTTGTTATAAGTTAATTCATCATTTATAATTTTTTGAATCTCGGGGTAGTCGAAAAATCAAATTTTTCATTAGCAAAGAAAGGAAACACACACTCGGCTATCGCCTCCATGTCCTCTTGGGTGAGGTCATTGGAATCACACTCGGACTCGAATGTTAATGCCAACAAATCTGCTTGCGTTGCTTTATGAGGAGTGTGACTCATCTTCTCAATCAGAAACTGCTCGGACACTACGGGCCCCTTCATTATAGTTGTTGAGAGGCTCGAAGCTTGGCTTGATTTCTTCTACATGCCCTTCTTTGATATTTGTGTCGTCAGATATAGCGTTCACTTGGCTGCTGTCAATCTTGGGACATCTTTGAACATTGTTTCTAGGTCTTCCCCTACAACAATCTCTGTCTAGGTTTAAATGCTCACTTTCTTCCCCCACCATTCTCGTGGTGATAATGGACTGGGCTCTCTTCTTCGCATTTTTTGACTTCACAGTCAGTGAAGACTTCAAGACCCGGATTTTGAATTCCTTTGCTATTGACCCATGACTCGGGAAAGATCATGTAAGGAATATCCTCCCCTTTTTGGATAAAGTATCCGTTAAATGTTATGCGGTATGGTCTTAGGTTGGGAAGTTCGTAACATTGCCCAAATCACCTTGCTCGGGCCCTTTTATTGTTGACTTAATTCTCATATTTTTCATCATCTTTGGAGGGATCATAACCTAACCAAAACTTGTTGGTGATGAAGGGGACGTCTATAGGTTTCATTCTTCCTTCTTGTAACATAGTCCAATCCTGGGAAGTATCCTATTTTTCTCATCATTTGGAGGACTGCACGATTGCCCAAGAACCATGATTCATCTCCCCATACCTTATCGATAGGGTTGATAGAAAAACAGGTGAAGGTGGAGTCCTTCGTGCCATGTTGGACTTGTTTGACGGTTTGTTCCATTCTTTTGTGAACGGTGACTGTTTCTACCATTATGGTGATTATTTCATCGCCAATTCAGACCTTGACTCATTGATGAAGTGTAAAAGGTACGACATTGGAGCTGTGTATCCATAGGTGGCCTAAGAGCAAGTTAAATTAGGACGGAATGTCAATTACTTGGAATGGTACAAATATTATCATGTTGCCAAATTTAACGTCCACTTCTATCAATCCCATGTTGGAGATTATGCCCTAGGCCCTTGAGAAAGGCCTTATGTTATGTCATGTTCTCATTTGTTATAGAGATAACAACCTTGATTATTATATGTTTTGCATGTTTATTATAATAATCCCCGTCCCTAGTGTAACGCCCGTAAAATTTGCATGCATTTCATGAATATATCATTAACATGCTTGCATTTTAATATGAGTGAGATGCATTATTTATGCATATTTATGTGTTAGTTTCAAAGTATAAATTTAAAAATAATTGTGGACTCTTGAGTTTATTATTATTTTAACATTTAAATAGAAAATGTTACACACAAATATATGAAGATGAGTTATATTTGTAATTCCCGTCCAACTTTGACACTATGTACGAAAACGACCATAACTCTTTCAAGAAAATTCGGAATCCAAATCCGAAAAATACTGGGTAAACTAGACATTTAGGGATTTCAAAAGCATGTTTCATTTGATAATTTTGGACCGGTAAAATGTCCTAAACAACCTGTTGTAGATAACTAAAAATTGACCAATCCTATTAATTGATTTGGATTGACTTGTTGACTAGCCTATAATGTTGTGCCATCTCACTTAGTAATTTTGGTCATTTTGACCGAACTATAGTTGATGGGCTGGTGAAGTGAAGATATATACTAGTAGTATGTTTTCCATATCTATTTAATTATAATATTTGTTTTTCCTCATTAAAATCTTCCACAAACCACAATGAGTGACTAACATATTTGACTACTACCTTCGTTGACTTTGGTGATGGGTTTGATACGTATATACCAACTCTCTTTACCCTATCTTCACCCCCAGCTCATTAGTGAGCGTGACATCATTTTACCATTCACAAAGAACAGTATAGCCAGAACGAACGGGTATGGAGTTTCTTCAGGCGAAACAATTCCATAAAATTATTTTAGACTACAGTCTCAACTACGGACATCGTAGAATCGTAAATCTCAACTAGGGGATCGTTTCTACCCGAATAAACGCGAGTTTAATCGATAAATTTCCGTCAGCTAGTAAGTTACTATTTTCCCCTTTAATTATAGTAATGTTCATACATGCTATATATGATACTTTTATTGTCAATTATTGCTTTATGGGTAGTATTGGTACTAATTATTATTTTTGTTAATATGTGATTCTATACACAATTTAATTAATTAAATTGACCCAAATAATAAAAACGGGAACTATGATAGTAATTTTGAGACGGTGAAGTGGCGGTACTATAAATAATAATTACCATCCAAAATGAGTAAAATACTCAAAGAAGCTATAAAAGGTATAATAAAAGTATCCCGTCCCATAAATGAGTTCCTAAGAAAAATAGTGACTAGTAAAAGTATAAATTATAATTTAATAAAATTATAATTAATACGATTAAAGTTGACGGAAATAATTACGAAATACAATATGTGGCGTAAAAATGTATTCGACTATTAATTGCGAATATATGCGAGGTGTATAATTGTGACTAGGTACAATATGACATACCCTACTACTTATTTGGGGTGTAATACTTTTGGACTAAAATTTAGATTGATTGTGTTATGATGGACACTTTATGTGCGATATGGTTGATGGGTATTTGCGTATGGTTATATGTTGTTGAGAAAAATGATGTATTTGTTAGGGTTCCCTACTTTGGAATCCTAAGTTAAAATGAATGGTTTTAAGGGTTCATGGTTGTTGGGCTCTTTATGAGCAGTTTATCATCTTTATGATGTACTTGGTATGGTTCCCTATTTTGGAATCATATACTGATTGTGCAATAGTTAGAAAAGTCTAGCTGGTATTACTTGGTTGAGTCGGGCAGTGGTGGAAATTATAATGGCACCCGATCCAAGCTCATTATAATGTTCTTCACTGGTAACCCCTTTTTACCCCTTCCAGATGGCTTGGGTTGGGATGAGCTAGCTCCCTTGTGTAAGTATTCTAGCTACACGTTTTGGGTTATGACTTTGTGTCATTTTCCCCCCGTTGTTCTTGTTGTTGTTTGGTTTCAGAACCCCTGCTTCAGCTATTGATACTGCTCTGTTGATGCTGTTCAGATTATTATATCCTTTTGGGTTAAACCTTGGCTATGTGTTTCTTTCAGCCTTATGTGCTGTGTTATGAGTTGGCTTAGCCGCACATGCTATATGTTATATGATTGTGTTAAGAATTCTCATTTGATATGATTATGTACATGATAGCATGTCATGTAGTTACATTAGTAACTTACTGAGATTTATCTCACCCCGTTTTTTTCATTATTGTTTTCCTTAGATCGCAGTAAGGCTGGGGAAGCACATCGTTGAGTTCTTAGGTCGGTGTGGAGCTTCAGGTAGTTGTCTTTTGGGGTAGCTATTTACAGTGTTAAGTATTTTGCTTTTGGCAAGGCCGTGGTTGTACAGTGTTATGTAAATATTGTTGTCTTTTGGGTAGAACTATGGTGCTTGTATTTGGACAGTGGAATTTAGCACAGCCGTGTGTATATATTACTAGTCGTTCATTCTTCCGCATGCGTAAAGTTGTCTTCGAGCTAAAAGCTTGTTGAGGTGTTGTTTGTTGGTATTAGCGTAGTATGGTGCCGACTTTTGTATAGTCGATGTGTGTTTATTATACATTATATAGGTTTATGGATGATGATAGTATTAGCAAGCGTCATGTCCGTTTTATAGCAGGGTTCATGCACGTGGTTCGAGATACCATATAGGACCTCGGGACTCGGGGCGCGACACCTAGTACTTATGAAGAACTAGTATAAGTTTAATCGATGATCATGTGATGATCATGTGTATGTGATACAAATTAAACTTATGGGTACTTGTTGGTGAACGAGTACTGGACTTGACCCACCTATGAGATTTATGTCATGGTCAAATGTCATAATTAAATCTCATATAGTTATATCATTTGATATCCTTAGACCTGAGATTATCATGGTCTTCCACATAATGAACGTTATATTTGACATAGTCAACCGCTACCCTTAACCAGGTAGTCATAAAGGCTATTATTGGCATAATCGGATTCTTGTAGGGAAGAATGATAAATCAAGATGGGATTTGTCCCTCCCTCAAGAGAGATATCTGCTTTTGGCCACAGCGTAAATGCTGATGCGTCCTCTACCAAGTTTGGCCAGAACGTGGATTTGGGTTAAGTGCACTATCAGTTTTTCCTAGTCTATTACAATCACGAATTTGCCGGTTACAAAGACCTACAATCTAGGGATCACTAATGGATCGTGATACAAGTAATGACCAAGTGCATTTGAGCGACAAGTTCTATAAACAAAAGCTTATCTCACTCAAGTATGTGTGTGAAACTCAATCAATGTACTCTAAATATTATCTATTTTGGGAGTACTAACATATTGAATGAGGGTGTGCACAAGTGTATGTCCTAATAAATTTCTAATGATTGTTGGAATGGAATGTTTGAGCTTCAATGAATGCTTCAAACAATTCTCTATTTAACTCTCTTCAATGCACCAACCTTCTTTAATGCTTTATGTCATCTATTTATAGTTGTAGAGAGTGAGCTTCTTGACTTGTAGAAGGGGTTAGGTAATTTGAATATGTAGTCGATCAGTGAGGAGCATTAAATGCGTGATGTCTTGCATTAAATGTGGAATATACATAGTGCAAGCATGCCTGCAATGTCGGACGGGTAAAGACCCCTTTGTCTCAATCGGTTACTTGCAAAAGCAGACAAATGACAAAGTAAAGCTAGAAATATCTCTTGTGTCTGAAATGCAGAATGGCATAGGCAGAGTTTTTTAACTACTTTCAGTAAACAAGTACAAAAGCAAAATATTAAAGTCAACAAAGTGATAGGAATGATGTAACTTGATGATATTCATGTGAAGAATATCTTGAGTTGACTACCAGTAAGCTTGAGTTTGTCCTTGTTGATTGTAGTGTTGCCGGTAAGATGAATTCCTTGTCGGTTACTTCACTTATCGGCAAGCTTGTATTGTCATATGCCGGTTGCCATAATGTCCTCATCGGCTGATCTTTAGACTTTGAAGAGTTGTAGATGCACTGGTGTAAGTACCCCAATCTGAATTTGACCTACTTTAGAGTAATTCTTGGTACCATTTAGGGATAAACCAACGGGCCAGGACCTCACTAGGATAAACCTAATATTACAGGACTGAACTGGAATTAAACTTAAAAAATTCAGAAGCTCGCCAAGTCGAGTCGTACGGATGGTTTGGGTACTTGAGGGGTTGAGCCGTACGGCTATGTTGGGAACCCTTAGTCCCTATAAATTGAACCCCATGCTGATCATTTCAGGGGGGAGAAAACGTTTTGTGTGTTGATACTCTGCCAGTTTGAGAGCAAAAACTGTGAGTGATACACATTTGAGTGAAAAGTGAGGAAGATAGGCCATAACCATCATAGGTGAAGCCTCCTTCTCCCCATCTTCTTCTTCATCTCAAACTCTTTTTGTTATTGTTCATATTACTTGTTCACTTTGTGTTATTTCTTATTATTCTTGCAAGTCTTGTCCATTTCAAGCACTATATATATATTTTTTATACAAGTCTTATCTTCTCAAGCTATATATACATATTATTGTTGGGAAAATATAGAAATATGCCCCTGTACTTAGCTTAAGGATGCAGATATGCCCTTGTACAAATTAATTACCATATTAACCCCCACACTTATGAAAAAGGTGTGGAGATTAAGCCTCTGTCATCTTTTCATCCAAATTCTAACGGAATTGGCAAAATTTGCTGATGTGAAGATAAAATGGGGTAAAATCGTAAAACATTAAACTTAAGTCCCTAAAAATTATTTCTCATTAATTATAAAGGGTCTTAAAATTAAAATTATAATTTACAAAAACACCCCTTCTTCCTCCCCAATTTACAGTCACCTACCCTCTTTTTCCTCCGCCCCATCCAATATACTACCACACACATCCAGTCAAATTTAAAATCCTCAATTTCAAAATTAAAAATCCCCAATTACATAATCTACATATCCCATTTAAGTAATTAAATCAATAAAAATTAATTAAAATCTATATTTCCTTTGTATAAGAATAATCTCCCATTCGTTATATGATTCATTAAACTCCAAATATTTGATTTGTTTCTTGGACTTCAGAATAATCGGCCACCAATTCTTCCACCAATTCCTGGAGTGGAGGGACAATTAGGATGGATCTGTACAACAATTAAGTGGTGGCCATGGAAATTGGAAAGATCTCCAGATCTAGAAGAAGTGGAGCGACGATGGTGGGGGTGAAGGTGTGGATAGCAAGTAGAGGGTAATGGCAAAAATTGTGTTCGCCGGATCTTCGACGGATAAGGAGAAGAGGAGGTGTGGGCAATAAGCGGCGAATATGGGATTGGGGGATGACGGGGGTAGTCTTGACGAGAGAGGGAGTGCCATGTACGGAGCGGTGCTGATGGTGGATTGTAATTGGAACGAGTGGACGGTGGTGGTGGGTGAGAAGTAGGGGAAGAAGGATACTCGTAAATAATTTTTAGGGTCTTAAGTTTAATGTTTTACGATTTTACCCCATTTTATCTTCACATCAGCAAATTTTGCCAATTCCGTTAGAATTTGGATGAAAAGATGACGGAGGCTTAATCTCCACACCTTTTTCATAAGTATGGGGGATAATATGACAATTAATTTGTACAAGGGCATATATGCATCCTTAAGCTAAGTACAGGGGCATATTTCTATATTTTCCCTATTATTGTTATATATTTATGTATTATGATTATATATGTACATTGGAACCAAATCATGAGGTGATTCAAGGTACCCTTCATGCCTTGTGTATGATTGTGGGGTAAAACCTAAAGATGATCATGGTTTGTTAGGTTTTATGTTGATTTTGTTCTTGTTTGGCCATGAGAGTCATGATTGGGTGATAAAGTTTCAATCTTTATCATCCCAACCATGACCTAGACATAAAATCACCAAGTATGGGACATAAAGATCCAATCTTTATGTTAAATTTTTGTTTCTAAAGATTTAATCTTGCATAATAAGTCCATTTTGATGGTAAAGTTTCAATCTTTACTCACCAAATGGTTATTTTGTCCCAATGGGCATGTTCATCAACTTTCTCAAAATTTCCCCAATGATTGTCTTGATCACACCCAAAACCTTTGTTTTTGGTGTCTAATTTGTGATCAATGACATATGGATGATTAAATCCATGTTTTTGTTGAAGAAAATAACTGAAAATGATCATCACAGTCCAGTTTCAGCAAGAACACTCTGTTTTGCCTGAAACTGGACAGTTTTCTGATAAACTGTCAAAAACCCCTGGAATGCTCTCCCTATCCATACTAGGGATGACCAAACACGGTTCCGGTTCGGAACCGCCGGTTCCGGTTCGGCTTTTACGTGAACCTTAACCGGCCATTGGTTACACCGGTTCCGGTTCCGGTTGTCACAATACGGTTCCGGTTCGATTCCGGTTCGGTTCCACGGTTCATTTTTTGATGGTTTTTTAACGGTTAATTCTGATGAAACTGTTAGAAATCGGTCAAAAACACATTTTTATTATTTTCATTCACTGATTTTGGCAAAAAAATCAGTCAAAACACAACTTTTCTTGTCAACTTTCCATTAGTAACGGTTAATTCTAATGAAACTGTTAGAAATCTAATGATTTTGATGGTTTTTTAACGGTTTTACTGACGGTTCAGACGGTTCCGGTTCGCGGTTTGGTTGGGCGGTTCGGAACCGCCGGTTCACGGTTTTTTTGGGGGTTGAACCTTAACCGGCCCTTATCCAAAACGGTTCCGGTTCCCACGGTTCCGGTTTTCGTGGCGGTTCATGGCGGTTACGGTTTTTTCGGTTCCGGTTCCAGGCCGGTTCGACGGTTCCGGTCCGGTTCTGGTCCGGTTTGGTCATCCCTAATCCATACGGCTACTTTGGCCAGGGAGTGCATTTTCCAGTTTCTTCCCTTTCTGACTGAAATGTTTGCAAAATAACCATTTTCTGTTAAATAATTAACCAGTTTTGTTAAAATGTCAGTTTCTCCCATTTTTGAAATACACACACACACATGCACGTTTGTTAACTAACGTTAGGGAGACTCGGTCCTATCCGAGGCGACTTGGGTGACGTAAAACTCTTCTCAAGGCGTAACCTGTCCTCCGAACTAATAGAATCTCTAATATTTCCATTTGTTGGGTTAAATAATTAACAAATGTGGTGACTCCGTTATGTTTTGCGTGATAACCGTATTTGGTTTTTTGCCCTTCGAAACGAAAACCCTTCGTTTCCTTCGTCACGGGACGGGATCCTTACAGTGGCGACTCCGCATGGGAGTAAAGTGTTTGCAAACTTCTCTTTAGAAAATTTGAGGACACTTTTGTGTGGGTCAAACTCCCGTCCCCCGTTTTCGTTAACTTTTGTGTTTGTTTTGTGTGTGCTGTGTTTCTGTTTGAATCTTCTGGAGGTGAAACTGTTCTAGAAATGCAATAAACTGGGGCTTGATGATCAAAACTTGAAAAACTGCAAAAAATAATTGCCACGATGCTATAGCCGTACGGCTATGTTGGGCAGGGAACAGAATGTTTCAAAATTTAACAATTTTGTGCAGGGCAGAAAAATTTTGTGTCCCTTTTGCTTCTGCTTATCCAGGTTCCAAATTTATAGATTTGTTTGTGCACATTACCTTCTTCTTTTTTAGCCAAAACTTGGTTTTTAAAGCTTGGTTATGCACAAGTCTTTTTTGACATAAAATTGGGTGTTTAAGGCCTCCTTGTGCATAACCCCTTTTGTAAAGATTTTGAATCCTTTTGTTGTGCACAACTTGTTTTGCAAATGGTTTTCAAAAGGATTTTTTCTTGTGAAGTTTTGATTTCAAAGAATTTTTTTTGGTTGTGCACAATTTGTTGTATGTACAAGTTTTGGCTTTGTTTGTTCATATGATTCTTGCTCGATTGCTTGTGTAAATAGCTTATTCATGCTTGCTCATTTTTGTTAATTATGATTATTCATGCTTGTTCATATGTTATTGTGTACATTTGTTCATGATGTTAAGACGAATCGAAAATTTCTATTTTAACTCAAAAAAGAACATAGAATGGCTTCACACTACGCGCACTTGACCTTGCACGTTCCAAATGCCCTTTAAGCCCCAGATGGATGCCAGATGCAGCTTGATTGGTTCTCTTGTGCCCTTCTAGAGCGCACGGGTCCATTCCACCTCCCCTTCCGAGCCGAGTCAACCACACTTGTCCGTGACATACAAATACCGTGACTTCGGTTGTTTTTTGGTCTAGCTCACGTTACCACGTCCCTAATACGTGTCTGAGATTAATTGTGGCCAAGTTGATGCCCGAGTCACGACTCCTTGTGAAAGCAAGTGTGATCATGGTCAACTTTGACCCGTTCCTTAACTTATGCGTTAATATTGGCTATAATTGACCTAAGTCATGTATTGTTGATGGGGTGACACCGTGTTGTCGAGACCTAATGAATGGTTCATAATAATCATCCTTAAGCCCACGGATAAGATTCGAGAGCCCTCATCAAAGATGAGGTTATACCGGAAGTCCCTAAGACGAATCTCGATCTTAACCGGGGCTTAATCATGATTGGAATGGCTCACGCATTGGGAACCTTGCGATGCACTAGACCCTAGGTTCGTTTCTTTTGGTCGGTAGAAGCCGCTTTCCCTATAGGACCCTCGCCCGGGACAGTCCATCCTTGGGAGTGTGCAAGGCAGGTGAAAAACGAGGGGTCTATAGGCATAGTGATGGCCTCCACTGATCTAGGATGTAGAATAGTTGCGAAAAAGAAGAGAAATCTTTTCCAACCTGTTAGGAATAAATGCGTTTTAAGTAAACATGAACATAATTAATAATAATGAACCTTCATGTTGCATGAGCCTAAACCCATTCTCCCAAACACCAACCCGAGTTGATACCCGAGTCTGAAATGAACCTCCCTCTCCTCCGCAGCTCGTAAGAAATGGTTCAGAGTTCCGGGTCATCGTTTGATTAGTGCCGAGTCTGATAGTTCATCAGCAGCTTCACCCAGACTTCTCCGAATGGCTAGTCCGGCAGGAAGTAGTAGTGGGGGTGACAACACAGCGGATCCGAATGGTCTTAGTAGGGAAGAACTGGTACAAGCTCTAGAGGCCGCCAGGGCCCGGGAAGAGAATTTCAAGAAACGCCATGAGGATATGCAGAATAGGGTTATAGAAGCCATGAGGCATAGAGGGGTAGCCGTTGTGTATGAAAACGATGGAAGTTTTGTGGAGATCACTGATGAAGAGGGAATTGAGAATGTGCAGCCCCGAGGATATAACCGGGTTCCGCCCCCTCAAGCTTACCCAAATATGGAGACCTCACGTCCCACATTCTAAGCCACCACTCACCAAAATGTGCCTACCACTCATGCTTCCCTTGTCCCGCCGGGCGGTTTTCCCATGTACCCGCCAGGGTTCAACTTGTATGACACAATCCCAAATAGCAGAGCACCTTTGGCACCAGCTACCATTGGCCTGCCACCTCCAGCTTTGACAACCACCTCTCGAGAAGTGCCTTACCCACTTTACCACCCAATGGCCCAAACCTCTGAGGCTATCCCACCATATATCCCAACAAGTAACCCGGCACCAGGGTATGTCTACACCCATTTGCCACCTCAAAATCCTCCTCCGATGGTCCCATCCACCACTTCACCTCCCACCACAATGCCAGTAACGAGCCAAACCGTGGGATCAATCAACTCAAGCCCACATATGGATCCCTAGATGGGGTGGTTGGTAGAGAAGTTGAAACAAATGGAAGAAAGATTTGAGAGGATGAACGAAAAGAAATCCTCCTTGGGGATCACCGACCCCAACAAGATTTTTCCTCTGCCTCACAAGTTCAAAATTCCAGAGATAGATAAATTTGATGGGACTGCCTGCCCCCAGACTCATCTCAATGCTTATACTTTAGTCATGAGAGCAAAAGGGTGTACCATGCAGCAAATGACCAATCACTTCCAACTGTCCTTAAGGGGAAACGCCCTCAAGTGGTTCTTTTACTTGAAAGATGAATCCGGAGCAACGTGGGATGCAATCAAGGAAGAATTCCTCAACAAAAAGTCGGTCAAACCTAGAATGGGAAACTAACCGGGTTGATCTACAAAGCACCATGCAAAAGGGAGATAAACCAATAGGAGAGTTCTACAAGAGATGGAATTATAAACTTGGGGAGATTTCCAACCCACCCACAGAAGAGGAACAATTGGACATTTTCCAATCATGTTTGAAACCTAAGCTGCGCGGGCCTTGATCAGTCATCACTTTTACCCCAACCTCCGGGCAATGGTCACTGCCGGGTCCAAATTTGAGAAGACCCTTAATGAGCAATCCTCTACTCAGGCCAGTGGGAACTCCTACAGATATCGTCCCATGTCAGCCGGTAAAGGGAAGGAAGCCGTGGGAACGGTAAACAATATCCAAGGGGAGAATCCGAGACAAACTCCGCAAAGGGCCGGGAACTTGGAAAGGCACCCGTATGTTAGATTTGAGGACTTTGGGATGCCCTTGGGTAAGGTGTTTGAAGGGTTAGTTAAACAAGGCCTTGCAAAACCCCTGGTTAACTTCCAACCCAGAAACCCCGAGAGGTACCGTGACGAGAGCAAGAGGTGTGCATTTCACAGCTACCATGGGCACGATACCGATGATTGCCCCGCTGTAAAGCGCATCATCCTAGATTTGATTGCCAAAGGGAAGCTCGAGCACCCCCAAAGGCCGAACGTGATCAATAATCCGTTCCCCAACAACCATGGCATTAATATGATTGAATTTGGGCCAGTCGATGTGAATATGATTGAGTCCGGGGAGCCGACACCGATGAACCTTTTGGAGTTCAATGTCCCGATGACTGAGATTGGGGAGGAATGGAAGGAAACCCTATAGGCATGTTTACAGGAGGGAAACATGAAGTGCCCATCCGATGACTTTTGGAAGAAGAAGGCTTTGCCACCTTTTGGAAGAAGAAGGCTTTCCGGCCTTGGATGACTTCTTAGCTTTGCCACCGTTGTCTCCATCGCCACCGCTGATTGATGGGTCTGTATTCCCAGATTACTATTGTTGCATGCTTACTTTGGAAAAACTCCATGAAACCGTAAGAGTTGGGAAGAGCCAAAGGCACCATCCTATCTCTTTAGAAAAGATTCATGAGTCGGCATACGCCCCAAAAGGAATGGTCATGGTGAATGAGTTAAGAAAGGAAGCATGGCCATATGGTACCCAGAACCCCCCGTCACTCGGGAAAGGGGCGGAAGAAGTTGACAACCCTTTAGAAGTGAGTGTACTGACTCGATCTGGGCAAGTGCACACAGAGAACCCTAAGAAACCTCCGCCACCGGAACACCGAATGCCTCCCCCTCTTGCTAGTGAGGCAAAAGCCCTAGATTCTAGAGAAGAGGATCCCGTCTTAACCCAACTCAAGAGGACACAAGCTAACATATCTTTGTGGTCCCTCCTCACTTCCTCCTACCCTCACAAGCTCAAGTTGGAGGAATGCTTGGCCCAAACTATGGTACCTACCACGGCTATCCCCGAAGAGGCCGTGCAAATGATTGGGAGTGTTCAATATAGGAATTTCATCACATTCACGGACTTGGATTTGCCGAAATTTTGGGCTAACCACAATGAGGCCCTCTACATCACGGTGCAATTGGATGAGCGCCGCCTCCCTCGGGTTTTGGTTGATAATGGTTCCGCCATGAATGTCCTCCCCGCTAAGATGATGGATCTACTTGGTCTTAAGACCACCGACCTAAATCCTTCCATGATATTTTGAAACTAGGAATCCGGTTAGAGTTATAGGCATAAGGATCATTTAAATTATTGTTAAGTACTAAGTATTATTTTGTATTAAATAATATATTTATTGTACCATCATTTAAATGGAATTATGATATTTATTACAATATTGGACAAGGAAGGTCACTCTTGTTCATTAATAATAAGTGTGATCTCTATTTTAATTCCAAAAGTTGTTGGCACTAGTACTTTGTCAAGTATTATTTCTTCACTTGACATTATTCAAACAATAAATGTGTCCCTTAATAATGAAACCAAAACTAGAAAGCAAAAGTTATCAAGTAAATTTTATTTTATTTTTCATTAAGGCATAGGCATTTGGGTCATATTTCCAAGAGGAAAATTGTTAAGCTTATGTTAAAGAAAATCTTAAACAAACTTGATATTTTGAAAAATACTTTTGCATTAAATGCCTTAAAGGAAATTTACAAAGATTAAAAGAATAGTATTCTCGAGAGTATCAAGTGTCTTTAAAACTAATACATATGAACATTGTGCGCCATTCATTATTCCTTCGAGGAAAGGTCAACAATAGTTATTACGTTTATAAATGACTACTCTCAATATGGATGCATTTATTACTTCATGCAAAGACTCAAGTTATGGACGTTTTCAAGTCTTATGAGGTCAAAGTTGGAAATCAACTTTGAAAGACTATTAAGAACATTAGGTCCAATCATGATAGAGTATATCATGGTTGGAATGATTGTTAAAGGGAACAACGTCTAGGTCCTTTTTACTCGCTATTTTGAAGAGTGTGGGATTGTCTCCATCTACATTAAGCCGGGTACGCCTAGCATGAATGATGTACACAAGAGACATGATAAAATCCTTAAGAAAATGGTAATAAGCATGTTTTGTGCTTCTTTTACCTCACTCATTATGGGCGATACATTAAAACCGCAACCCTTATTCTCATTAAAGCTCCCTCAAAGCTACTAATAAAAACCCTTTATGATTTTGGGACGAATAAGGAACACGTCCTTAAATCATCTTCATTTATGGGGTTGTCTAACATAAGGGTAGACCTTATAAGTCTACTAAGGGCAAGTTAGACATAAGATTGTTTGTAGTTATTCATGAGGTAAGCCGAGAGATCTAGGGGATATATAAATTTTACAACCCAAAAATTTGAACATTTTGAAACGAGAAAAGCTAGGTTCTTTGAGGATGTTGAATTTAGTGGGAGATTAGGTGTAATATTTTGAATTTGGAAAAGAAGAGGCATCCATTTCTCCACCTCTTCCATAAGTTCTAATTGGATTTCAAATTTTGTACTTGATATTCAAGAAGAACATACAATTCAAAATAAATATGGTTTCCCTATAAATATTGAACAACATGAAAATGTTGATCATAAGAAGAAAATTCAACAACATCAGAATTAGTAAGAACCGGTGCCCTTAAAGAGATACAATAGAGTAAGAAGGATTGCAATACCGGATAATTATGAGATGTATCTTACCGAAACATTAAGGACACATAGGTTTAGTGGGAGATGAGTCATTCATCTACCATAAAGCCATTAATAGTCCTAATTCTCATAAGTAGATTAATACCATATATAAAGAGTTGAAATCTTTGAAAGATAACAACTTTTGGGATCTTTTTACATTACCTAAAGATGTGAAACCTATAAATGGGTCTCTAAGACCTAAAAGGATTCGCAAAAGTAATGTTGAAAGATATAAGACCCATCTAGTTGCTAAAGATTTTTTCAACTCATAAGAAAGGTATTAATTATCAAGAAAGAATCATTTCCCGGTATCTTCTAAAAACTCTTTTAAAATCATTATGGCACTAGTAGCAATTTGTGTCTTAAGCTTCATCAAATGGATATTAAGAGAACTTTTCTTAATGGAGACATTGAGGAAACTATCTATATGGAGAAATTCATTTATGACTTAAGCAAACTTCTCATTAATGGTATTTAAAGATTAATCAAGTTATTCTTTCATTTGGTTTTGAAATGAATCTTGATAAATATTGTGTATACCATAAGTTCAGTGGGAGTAAAAATTATAATTTTGGTCTTATATGTGGGTAATATTTGCTTGCTAGTAATGTTTTAAACCATAATAAAGAAACTAAGAAATTTATTTGGAATGAAAATTCTTGGTGAGGCATCCTTTTGTATTAGGAATCCAAGTTCACTGTGAGTATTCACGGAGTATTTTGGGATTATCACATAAGGCCTATATAGAAAAAGTATTACAAAAGGTATAGCATGCAAAACTATAAACCACTTGGCACCCCTAATTTTAAAAGAGATATGCTTAGTCTCAAACAGTGTCCTAAAGTTAATTATGAATCCAAGTATATAGAAAATATCCATCTTTGCATCAGCAGTAAGAAGCTTAATGTATGCGTAAGTCTTACATTTAATGTTGGGATGCTTGGTCAATACCAAAGCAATCTGGGAGAGAACATTAAGTAGCAGCCAAAAGAATGATAAAAGTATTTACAAAACACTAAAGAACTACTTGCCTATATTTTAAAGTCGGATCATCTTGAGATCATTAGGTATTCCGACATTAGTTAAATTATATGGCTGCATAAGTTTATTAAAAGGACTGCGAATTGTCAATAAGTGTCGAAAGACCGCTTAGGTTTTATGGTGACAATCGGACGGTAGTCTTATAACAACAAGAGTTCATCAAAGTCTGAAGGATATAGACATTAAGTATCTTGTTGTAAAGGAAATGAACAAATAGAAATACAACATATAGAAACAAACTCCATTTTAGAGGATCCATTTATGAAAGCGTTATCATCTTCAGTGTTTCACGAGCATGTTGCTCATATGGGTGTAACAATTTTGATAACATTTAATATAGTGGGAGTTTGTATTGTTATTTCATTAATTGTTCTCTTATTTAAAGTTTTGATCTCATTTGGTTAAGTTGGACTAGTTGGAAGAATATGTATATATTCATTATTCCATACTACACATCTACACTTTTGATCTATGTCATTTAGTTGGATTTGTATACGTGATTACTGTGAGTTTAGTTGCGAATCAATTACAACGACTGCCCCTTTAGTCCTTATACTTGGATGACTAATGGACGAGATTGTTATAGATGACAATAAAGTGCGCACATAAGGGTTGTCATTTGTGTTATATTTGGTTTTAAAGGAAAGACTTTGTTTTGCAACCCAAGTGGGAGATTGTAAGAACATGGCTTGCAACACAAGTCATTTAGTAATTCCATACATGAAATCATACCTATAATGTTAATATAAAGTGTAGAATTCCTGGATGTAATATTACCTATTTTTGATGAGCAAAGTGGTAATTTAACATCACTAAAGGTTGAAAGGGTGTAGTCCCTAAATGAGGTGCCTTTTGGTTTCATATATAAAGGGTTCTCCATCAACCCTAGAAATCACTCCATTCATTTTATTTTCTCTCCTAAATAATCTTCATATTGCTAGAGACATTAGAGAGAAAAGGCACAATCATTTAGAAGAACTCCGTCCCCTTAATTCTTCTTCTTCTTCTTATTCTCCCTACAACATCTGTAATGGATTCAACAGGTATTATTTCGCTTCCGTCTTCATCTTCTTCCTCATTCTTATTCTAAAAATGAGCGTGGCATTCAGGGATGTAAAGAATTGTTCCAACAAAGAATAGTTGACAATAAAGGATTGTGTTTACTCTTCACAATACGACATTTATTTTGTGGGGGAAAAATTGTGCTAAGATGATTACTTTATCTATAAATACGACATTTATTTTACCGACAAAAAAAAAAAAAAAAAGTAAAATGTGACATTTATTATCAAACAGTAAGAGATTATTCATTTGAGTGTTTCCATTTTTTATTGGTCAGTTTCTTTTTATCCATATCTCTCCTACTAATCATTATCAACAAATAAAAATTAAGTCATAAAAATTGCCAAACACCCAGGATCGGAACAGGTTTAAAAGTTTTCTGTATTGCAAACTTCTTAAAAAGATTATTACAGTTTTCATTTAATTATAATTATGATACTTCCTCAGCAATATCACCATAATTCGATTCAATGCTATTTTTGTGAAGTAATTATAGGAACAATAACAGGATAAGTATTGTTGCTTAAAAAAATAACAGGATAAGTATAAGGTCATGATGCGGGGTGGGGGTGGGGGTAAGGGAGACTCGTGGCTAATATGTGAAAATTTGAAGACTTTGCGTCAAGGAAGCAATGTTTCATGCATCTTCCATAAGACAAAAACTTGTATGAGACAGTCTCACACGTGAGACGGATCTCCTTGAGAGATTAAATGGTTTGCCCCTTATGGGTGGGGCGGGGCAAACCCATTTCCTCTTTTGTCAAGATCCGTCTCATGTGTGAGACCGTCTCACACAAGACTTCCTCTTTACATAATGGGCTGGGCTATAATCTTATAAGTATGCATCACTGGTGCTAAAGATTCCCTTCACTTATTTTTCAGAAGTACTGTCTTCAATGTTTCAACACATTTTTTTTTTTATAGTTTCTTTTTTCAACAATTAAAAAACTAATTTGCAGTTGCATTTTTTGTAAATAAGTAAATAAAAAATTAAAAACGTGCGGTGGCTATTTTGTAATAACATGCCTTTTTTCCAAATGCGTGATGGCGTTTTTGTGAATAACAAACATTTTTTTAAAAAACAAACGGTGACATTTTTGTAAATTACTGAAACTTATAATTAACAGAACACCAGTACCATTGCACTCTTTAGTACCATTGCACTCTTTAACATTATAACTCACACACTTATACATACACTAACATTTTTAACACATGAACGGGCTACAATTGACACTTTTATGCACTACATACCGACACATGATGTTGGTTTTTAACAAATTCGACCATTTTTCTTGCGTTGAGAACACGGTAAGCTTGTGCTTCAATCCATTTTGTGATGTAGTCAACGGCAAATAGAACAAATGATTGTCCATTGCTACCTATGGGATATATTTTGCCGATGACGTCGATGCCCCAACAAGAGAACGGCGATGGAGTGGTCATATTGTACAATTGAAAAGGTGGAGCATGTTATAGGTTGGCATAAAATTGACATTTAGCACAACGCTTGACTTTCTCGATACAGTCTCTTTCCATAGTGGTTCAGAAGTAACCAACACGGAATATCTTCTTTGCTAGCATCATAACATTCATGTGGGGTCCACATTCACCCCCGTGGACTTCGTGCATTATTTCTTGCGCTTCGGTCTTGTTTGCACACAAAATATTGATTCATTCATAGTGTTGTTTGAAGAATCGGTCCCCAATCAATACATATCTTGATGCCAGTTTTTGTAGAGCCATGCAACTCTTCTTGTCACTATCGTCGGGAAAGTCTCATCCTTGAGGAAATTCAAGATGTCATTAAACTATAGCGAGCTTTCTTGCACTCAATTTATTTCAACGCTCAGAAATATGATGGATTGGTCCTTCTTGAAAATTTGAAGGGCTTCACCATTGTTCTCTTGGTCATCTCGACCTATGAAGCTATGGTGGCTAATGCATCAGCGAAGCAGTTCTTGTCCCTTGGCAAATAATTGAAAATGCCATTCTGAAATTGTTCGACTAACTCTTCAAGATGTTGACCATATTACTGAATGATCAGATCTTAAATTTTCCATTTTCCGAAAGTTTGATTGATGATGAGCAAGGAATCACGAAACACGTCGAGTTCTTGAACATTTCTTTCCAGGGCTGCTTTTAGCCCCCACTATGAAAGCTTCATATTCAGCGGGGGTTTTTTTGGCATTGAACTTTAGACGGATAGCAACTGGAGTGTAGACATCTTTGGGATCAACAAGCATCATTCATATCCCATAACCATGCTTATATGCCGCTGCATCGAAAAAAAGTTGCCACTTGTTTTCGTCCGTTGTAGTGCATATCATGTCTTCGTCTGAAAATTGCAGGTCTTCCCTCTTCGCTTCGTCACATGGAAATTCAGCTAGATGATCACTAAATACATTACCCCTATTGGATTTTAGTGTGACATAACTGATATCATATCCTGTGAGCATGAAGTACCACTTGGCTATTCTTGTTGACATGAACGGCTTCTCAAAGATGTAGTGGAATGAGTCGACCTTTACCACAAGTTTTATTGGAAAGCCTCCATGTAATGTTTGAGCTTGTAAGTTACCCAAACTAAAGCGGCACATGACTTCTCCAAGGTTGAGTAGTCGTTTTATTCTTGAGCTAGCATAGCCCCTAAGGCATTGTCGTTTACTGTCAAATAGAGCACGAGAGGCTTCTCCTTGTGTGGGGGAACCAAGATCAGAGAGTAAGTCAGATAATGTTTCAATTGATAAAAATCCTTTGGACATTCATCGGTCCATTCGAGAGCCACATTCTTCTTGAGAAGCTTGAAGATTGGCTCGCACATTGTTGTAAGTTGGTGCATAAACTGACTGATATATTGAAGATGACCCATGAAACCCTTGATTTCTTTCTGAGTCTTAGGGCGGAGGCATGTCGATATCAGCTTCAATTCCTCTTTTGATGACCATGTAACCTGGGACCCTTCCCCTAACAACCCCAAAAGTGCACATGGTGGGGTTGAGCCTCATGTTGTGTTATCAGAGTCTTTCAAAGAACTTGCCCAGATCGATCAAATGTTAGCCATCAGTTGCTTTGGAGTGGATAATCATATCGTACATGTATACTTCAATCTCCTTATGGATCATATCATGGAACAAACCTATGATGACCCTTTGATAAGTATCCCATGTGTTCTTTAACCAAAACGGCATAACTTTGTAGTAGAAAGTTCCCCACAGTGTTTTGAAAGAAGTCTTGCTCTTCCTTGGCCATAAAAATATGATTGTAACCCGCAAACCCATTTACAAATGGTCGGACCTCGCAAGTTGCAGTTGAATTAATGTGCATGTAAATGTTAGGCAGCGGAGAGTCATTCTTTGGTGAAGCTCTATTCAAATCTCGGAAGTCTACACAAACCCAGACTTTGCCATTTGCTTTTCTGTCTATCAGAACATTTGCTAGCCACATCGGATACTCGATGACTTTGATGAACCCGACGCTGAGAAGCTTCTCGATCTCTTCTTTAACCTGTAGGTACCATTCGGTTTTGATCTTTCTCAGATTTTGCTTGACTGGTTTGGCATCTTCATTTATTAGTATACGGTGCTCCGTGACTTTTCTGTCTAAACCCGGCATGTCTTTGTATGACCATGCGAAGATGTCCTTGAACTTTTTCAGTAGTGCTATCAAACTGGCTTTCTCTTCCCCTTTGAAGAAGCTTCCGATCTTCATTTCTTTTGGCTCTTCCTCGGTATCCAGATTAACAACATGCAATTCTTTATCAGCCCCTGGACCATTTTCACCACATCTATGGACCTGTTGAGCTAATTCTTTTAATAGTTCATTATTTTCATGGTCCATTTCATCATAATTTGAGTTGTTATTAACTTATTCGTTAAATTTGTTATAAGTTAATTCATCATTTATAATTTTTTGAATCTCGGGGTAGTCGGAAAGATCAAATTTTTCATTAGCAAAGAAAGGAAACACACACTCGGCTATCGCCTCCATGTCCTCTTGGGTGAGGTCATTGGAATCACACTCGGACTCGAATGTTAATGCCAACAAATCTGCTTGCGTTGCTTTATGAGGAGTGTGACTCATCTTCTCAATCAGAAACTGCTCGGACACTACGGGCCCCTTCATTATAGTTGTTGAGAGGCTCGAAGCTTGGCTTGATTTCTTCTACATGCCCTTCTTTGATATTTGTGTCGTCAGATATAGCGTTCACTTGGCTGCTGTCAATCTTGGGACATCTTTGAACATTGTTTCTAGGTCTTCCCCTACAACAATCTCTGTCTAGGTTTAAATGCTCACTTTCTTCCCCCACCATTCTCGTGGTGATAATGGACTGGGCTCTCTTCTTCGCATTTTTTGACTTCACAGTCAGTGAAGACTTCAAGACCCGGATTTTGAATTCCTTTGCTATTGACCCATGACTCGGGAAAGATCATGTAAGGAATATCCTCCCCTTTTTGGATAAAGTATCCGTTAAATGTTATGCGGTATGGTCTTAGGTTGGGAAGTTCGTAACATTGCCCAAATCACCTTGCTCGGGCCCTTTTATTGTTGACTTAATTCTCATATTTTTCATCATCTTTGGAGGGATCATAACCTAACAAAAACTTGTTGGTGATGAAGGGGACGTCTATAGGTTTCATTCTTCCTTCTTGTAACATAGTCCAATCCTGGGAAGTATCCTATTTTTCTCATCATTTGGAGGACTGCACGATTGCCCAAGAACCATGATTCATCTCCCCATACCTTATCGATAGGGTTGATAGAAAAACAGGTGAAGGTGGAGTCCTTCGTGCCATGTTGGACTTGTTTGACGGTTTGTTCCATTCTTTTGTGAACGGTGACTGTTTCTACCATTATGGTGATTATTTCATCGCCAATTCAGACCTTGACTCATTGATGAAGTGTAAAAGGTACGACATTGGAGCTGTGTATCCATAGGTGGCCTAAGAGCAAGTTAAATTAGGACGGAATGTCAATTACTTGGAATGGTACAAATATTATCATGTTGCCAAATTTAACGTCCACTTCTATCAATCCCATGTTGGAGATTATGCCCTAGGCCCTTGAGAAAGGCCTTATGTTATGTCATGTTCTCATTTGTTATAGAGATAACAACCTTGATTATTATATGTTTTGCATGTTTATTATAATAATCCCCGTCCCTAGTGTAACGCCCGTAAAATTTGCATGCATTTCATGAATATATCATTAACATGCTTGCATTTTAATATGAGTGAGATGCATTATTTATGCATATTTATGTGTTAGTTTCAAAGTATAAATTTAAAAATAATTGTGGACTCTTGAGTTTATTATTATTTTAACATTTAAATAGAAAATGTTACACACAAATATATGAAGATGAGTTATATTTGTAATTCCCGTCCAACTTTGACACTATGTACGAAAACGACCATAACTCTTTCAAGAAAATTCGGAATCCAAATCCGAAAAATACTGGGTAAACTAGACATTTAGGGATTTCAAAAGCATGTTTCATTTGATAATTTTGGACCGGTAAAATGTCCTAAACAACCTGTTGTAGATAACTAAAAATTGACCAATCCTATTAATTGATTTGGATTGACTTGTTGACTAGCCTATAATGTTGTGCCATCTCACTTAGTAATTTTGGTCATTTTGACCGAACTATAGTTGATGGGCTGGTGAAGTGAAGATATATACTAGTAGTATGTTTTCCATATCTATTTAATTATAATATTTGTTTTTCCTCATTAAAATCTTCCACAAACCACAATGAGTGACTAACATATTTGACTACTACCTTCGTTGACTTTGGTGATGGGTTTGACACGTATATACCAACTCTCTTTACCCTATCTTCACCCCCAGCTCATTAGTGAGCGTGACATCATTTTACCATTCACAAAGAACAGTATAGCCAGAACGAACGGGTATGGAGTTTCTTCAGGCGAAACAATTCCATAAAATTATTTTAGACTACAGTCTCAACTACGGACATCGTAGAATCGTAAATCCCAACTAGGGGATCGTTTCTACCCGAATAAATGCGAGTTTAATCGATAAATTTCCGTCAGCTAGTAAGTTACTATTTTCCCCTTTAATTATAGTAATGTTCATACATGCTATATATGATACTTTTATTGTCAATTATTGCTTTATGGGTAGTATTGGTACTAATTATTATTTTTGTTAATATGTGATTCTATACACAATTTAATTAATTAAATTGACCCAAATAATAAAAACGGGAACTATGATAGTAATTTTGAGACGATGAAGTGGCGGTACTATAAATAATAATTACCATCCAAAATGAGTAAAATACTCAAAGAAGCTATAAAAGGTATAATAAAAGTATCCCGTCCCATAAATGAGTTCCTAAGAAAAATAGTGACTAGTAAAAGTATAAATTATAATTTAATAAAATTATAATTAATACGATTAAAGTTGACGGAAATAATTACGAAATACAATATGTGGCGTAAAAATGTATTCGACTATTAATTGCGAATATATGCGAGGTGTATAATTGTGACTAGGTACAATATGACATACCCTACTACTTATTTGGGGTGTAATACTTTTGGACTAAAATTTAGATTGATTGTGTTATGATGGACACTTTATGTGCGATATGGTTGATGGGTATTTGCGTATGGTTATATGTTGTTGAGAAAAATGATGTATTTGTTAGGGTTCCCTACTTTGGAATCCTAAGTTAAAATGAATGGTTTTAAGGGTTCATGGTTGTTGGGCTCTTTATGAGCAGTTTATCATCTTTATGATGTACTTGGTATGGTTCCCTATTTTGGAATCATATACTGATTGTGCAATAGTTAGAAAAGTCTAGCTGGTATTACTTGGTTGAGTCGGGCAGTGGTGGAAATTATAATGGCACCCGATCCAAGCTCATTATAATGTTCTTCACTGGTAACCCCTTTTTACCCCTTCCAGATGGCTTGGGTTGGGATGAGCTAGCTCCCTTGTGTAAGTATTCTAGCTACACGTTTTGGGTTATGACTTTGTGTCATTTTCCCCCCGTTGTTCTTGTTGTTGTTTGGTTTCAGAACCCCTGCTTCAGCTATTGATACTGCTCTGTTGATGCTGTTCAGATTATTATATCCTTTTGGGTTAAACCTTGGCTATGTGTTTCTTTCAGCCTTATGTGCTGTGTTATGAGTTGGCTTAGCCGCACATGCTATATGTTATATGATTGTGTTAAGAATTCTCATTTGATATGATTATGTACATGATAGCATGTCATGTAGTTACATTAGTAACTTACTGAGATTTATCTCACCCCGTTTTTTTCATTATTGTTTTCCTTAGATCGCAGTAAGGCTGGGGAAGCACATCGTTGAGTTCTTAGGTCGGTGTGGAGCTTCAGGTAGTTGTCTTTTGGGGTAGCTATTTACAGTGTTAAGTATTTTGCTTTTGGCAAGGCCGTGGTTGTACAGTGTTATGTAAATATTGTTGTCTTTTGGGTAGAACTATGGTGCTTGTATTTGGACAGTGGAATTTAGCACAGCCGTGTGTATATATTACTAGTCGTTCATTCTTCCGCATGCGTAAAGTTGTCTTCGAGCTAAAAGCTTGTTGAGGTGTTGTTTGTTGGTATTAGCGTAGTATGGTGCCGACTTTTGTATAGTCGATGTGTGTTTATTATACATTATATAGGTTTATGGATGATGATAGTATTAGCAAGCGTCATGTCCGTTTTATAGCAGGGTTCATGCACGTGGTTCGAGATACCATATAGGACCTCGGGACTCGGGGCGCGACACCTAGTACTTATGAAGAACTAGTATAAGTTTAATCGATGATCATGTGATGATCATGTGTATGTGATACAAATTAAACTTATGGGTACTTGTTGGTGAACGAGTACTGGACTTGACCCACCTATGAGATTTATGTCATGGTCAAATGTCATAATTAAATCTCATATAGTTATATCATTTGATATCCTTAGACCTGAGATTATCATGGTCTTCCACATAATGAACGTTATATTTGACATAGTCAACCGCTACCCTTAACCAGGTAGTCATAAAGGCTATTATTGGCATAATCGGATTCTTGTAGGGAAGAATGATAAATCAAGATGGGATTTGTCCCTCCCTCAAGAGAGATATCTGCTTTTGGCCACAGCGTAAATGCTGATGCGTCCTCTACCAAGTTTGGCCAGAACGTGGATTTGGGTTAAGTGCACTATCAGTTTTTCCTAGTCTATTACAATCACGAATTTGCCGGTTACAAAGACCTACAATCTAGGGATCACTAATGGATCGTGATACAAGTAATGACCAAGTGCATTTGAGCGACAAGTTCTATAAACAAAAGCTTATCTCACTCAAGTATGTGTGTGAAACTCAATCAATGTACTCTAAATATTATCTATTTTGGGAGTACTAACATATTGAATGAGGGTGTGCACAAGTGTATGTCCTAATAAATTTCTAATGATTGTTGGAATGGAATGTTTGAGCTTCAATGAATGCTTCAAACAATTCTCTATTTAACTCTCTTCAATGCACCAACCTTCTTTAATGCTTTATGTCATCTATTTATAGTTGTAGAGAGTGAGCTTCTTGACTTGTAGAAGGGGTTAGGTAATTTGAATATGTAGTCGATCAGTGAGGAGCATTAAATGCGTGATGTCTTGCATTAAATGTGGAATATACATAGTGCAAGCATGCCTGCAATGTCGGACGGGTAAAGACCCGTGGAATATACATAGTGCAAGCATGCCTGCAATGTCGGACGGGTAAAGACCCCTTTGTCTCAATCGGTTACTTGCAAAAGCAGACAAATGACAAAGTAAAGCTAGAAATATCTCTTGTGTCTGAAATGCAGAATGGCATAGGCAGAGTTTTTTAACTACTTTCAGTAAACAAGTACAAAAGCAAAATATTAAAGTCAACAAAGTGATAGGAATGATGTAACTTGATGATATTCATGTGAAGAATATCTTGAGTTGACTACCAGTAAGCTTGAGTTTGTCCTTGTTGATTGTAGTGTTGCCGGTAAGATGAATTCCTTGTCGGTTACTTCACTTATCGGCAAGCTTGTATTGTCATATGCCGGTTGCCATAATGTCCTCATCGGCTGATCTTTAGACTTTGAAGAGTTGTAGATGCACTGGTGTAAGTACCCCAATCTGAATTTGACCTACTTTAGAGTAATTCTTGGTACCATTTAGGGATAAACCAACGGGCCAGGACCTCACTAGGATAAACCTAATATTACAGGACTGAACTGGAATTAAACTTAAAAAATTCAGAAGCTCGCCAAGTCGAGTCGTACGGATGGTTTGGGTACTTGAGGGGTTGAGCCGTACGGCTATGTTGGGAACCCTTAGTCCCTATAAATTGAACCCCATGCTGATCATTTCAGGGGGGAGAAAACGTTTTGTGTGTTGATACTCTGCCAGTTTGAGAGCAAAAACTGTGAGTGATACACATTTGAGTGAAAAGTGAGGAAGATAGGCCATAACCATCATAGGTGAAGCCTCCTTCTCCCCATCTTCTTCTTCATCTCAAACTCTTTTTGTTATTGTTCATATTACTTGTTCACTTTGTGTTATTTCTTATTATTCTTGCAAGTCTTGTCCATTTCAAGCACTATATATATATTTTTTATACAAGTCTTATCTTCTCAAGCTATATATACATATTATTGTTGGGAAAATATAGAAATATGCCCCTGTACTTAGCTTAAGGATGCAGATATGCCCTTGTACAAATTAATTACCATATTAACCCCCATACTTATGAAAAAGGTGTGGAGATTAAGCCTCTGTCATCTTTTCATCCAAATTCTAACGGAATTGGCAAAATTTGCTGATGTGAAGATAAAATGGGGTAAAATCGTAAAACATTAAACTTAAGTCCCTAAAAATTATTTCTCATTAATTATAAAGGGTCTTAAAATTAAAATTATAATTTACAAAAACACCCCTTCTTCCTCCCCAATTTACAGTCACCTACCCTCTTTTTCCTCCGCCCCATCCAATATACTACCACACACATCCAGTCAAATTTAAAATCCTCAATTTCAAAATTAAAAATCCCCAATTACATAATCTACATATCCCATTTAAGTAATTAAATCAATAAAAATTAATTAAAATCTATATTTCCTTTGTATAAGAATAATCTCCCATTCGTTATATGATTCATTAAACTCCAAATATTTGATTTGTTTCTTGGACTTCAGAATAATCGGCCACCAATTCTTCCACCAATTCCTGGAGTGGAGGGACAATTAGGATGGATTTGTACAACAATTAAGTGGTGGCCATGGAAATTGGAAAGATCTCCAGATCTAGAAGAAGTGGAGCGACGATGGTGGGGGTGAAGGTGTGGATAGCAAGTAGAGGGTAATGGCAAAAATTGTGTTCGCCGGATCTTCGACGGATAAGGAGAAGAGGAGGTGTGGGCAATAAGCGGCGAATATGGGATTGGGGGATGACGGGGGTAGTCTTGACGAGAGAGGGAGTGCCATGTACGGAGCGGTGCTGATGGTGGATTGTAATTGGAACGAGTGGACGGTGGTGGTGGGTGAGAAGTAGGGGAAGAAGGATACTCGTAAATAATTTTTAGGGTCTTAAGTTTAATGTTTTACGATTTTACCCCATTTTATCTTCACATCAGCAAATTTTGCCAATTCCGTTAGAATTTGGATGAAAAGATGACGGAGGCTTAATCTCCACACCTTTTTCATAAGTATGGGGGATAATATGACAATTAATTGTACAAGGGCATATATGCATCCTTAAGCTAAGTACAGGGGCATATTTCTATATTTTCCCTATTATTGTTATATATTTATGTATTATGATTATATATGTACATTGGAACCAAATCATGAGGTGATTCAAGGTACCCTTCATGCCTTGTGTATGATTGTGGGGTAAAACCTAAAGATGATCATGGTTTGTTAGGTTTTATGTTGATTTTGTTCTTGTTTGGCCATGAGAGTCATGATTGGGTGATAAAGTTTCAATCTTTATCATCCCAACCATGACCTAGACATAAAATCACCAAGTATGGGACATAAAGATCCAATCTTTATGTTAAATTTTTGTTTCTAAAGATTTAATCTTGCATAATAAGTCCATTTTGATGGTAAAGTTTCAATCTTTACTCACCAAATGGTTATTTTGTCCCAATGGGCATGTTCATCAACTTTCTCAAAATTTCCCCAATGATTGTCTTGATCAAACCCAAAACCTTTGTTTTTGGTGTCTAATTTGTGATCAATGACATATGGATGATTAAATCCATGTTTTTGTTGAAGAAAATAACTGAAAATGATCATCACAGTCCAGTTTCAGCAAGAACACTCTGTTTTGCCTGAAACTGGACAGTTTTCTGATAAACTGTCAAAAACCCCTGGAATGCTCTCCCTATCCATACTAGGGATGACCAAACACGGTTCCGGTTCGGAACCGCCGGTTCCGGTTCGGCTTTTACGTGAACCTTAACCGGCCCTTGGTTACACCGGTTCCGGTTCCGGTTGTCACAATACGGTTCCGGTTCGATTCCGGTTCGGTTCCACGGTTCATTTTTTGATGGTTTTTTAACGGTTAATTCTGATGAAACTGTTAGAAATCGGTCAAAAACACATTTTTATTATTTTCATTCACTGATTTTGGCAAAAAAATCAGTCAAAACACAACTTTTCTTGTCAACTTTCCATTAGTAACGGTTAATTCTAATGAAACTGTTAGAAATCTAATGATTTTGATGGTTTTTTAACGGTTTTACTGACGGTTCAGACGGTTCCGGTTCGCGGTTTGGTTGGGCGGTTCGGAACCGCCGGTTCACGGTTTTTTTGGGGGTTGAACCTTAACCGGCCCTTATCCAAAACGGTTCCGGTTCCCACGGTTCCGGTTTTCGTGGCGGTTCATGGCGGTTACGGTTTTTTCGGTTCCGGTTCCAGGCCGGTTCGACGGTTCCGGTCCGGTTCTGGTCCGGTTTGGTCATCCCTAATCCATACGGCTACTTTGGCCAGGGAGTGCATTTTCCAGTTTCTTCCCTTTCTGACTGAAATGTTTGCAAAATAACCATTTTCTGTTAAATAATTAACCAGTTTTGTTAAAATGTCAGTTTCTCCCATTTTTGAAATACACACACACACATGCACGTTTGTTAACTAACGTTAGGGAGACTCGGTCCTATCCGAGGCGACTTGGGTGACGTAAAACTCTTCTCAAGGCGTAACCTGTCCTCCGAACTAATAGAATCTCTAATATTTCCATTTGTTGGGTTAAATAATTAACAAATGTGGTGACTCCGTTATGTTTTGCATGATAACCGTATTTGGTTTTTTGCCCTTCGAAACGAAAACCCTTCGTTTCCTTCGTCACGGGGCGGGATCCTTACAGTGGCGACTCCGCATGGGAGTAAAGTGTTTGCAAACTTCTCTTTAGAAAATTTGAGGACACTTTTGTGTGGGTCAAACTCCCGTCCCCCGTTTTCGTTAACTTTTGTGTTTGTTTTGTGTGTGCTGTGTTTCTGTTTGAATCTTCTGGAGGTGAAACTGTTCTAGAAATGCAATAAACTGGGGCTTGATGATCAAAAGTTGAAAAACTGCAAAAAATAATTGCCACGATGCTATAGCCGTACGGCTATGTTGGGCAGGGAACAGAATGTTTCAAAATTTAACAATTTTGTGCAGGGCAGAAAAATTTTGTGTCCCTTTTGCTTCTGCTTATCCAGGTTCCAAATTTATAGATTTGTTTGTGCACATTACCTTCTTCTTTTTTAGCCAAAACTTGGTTTTTAAAGCTTGGTTATGCACAAGTCTTTTTTGACATAAAATTGGGTGTTTAAGGCCTCCTTGTGCATAACCCCTTTTGTAAAGATTTTGAATCCTTTTGTTGTGCACAACTTTTTTTGCAAATGGTTTTCAAAAGGATTTTTTCTTGTGAAGTTTTGATTTCAAAGAATTTTTTTTGGTTGTGCACAATTTGTTGTATGTACAAGTTTTGGCTTTGTTTGTTCATATGATTCTTGCTCGATTGCTTGTGTAAATAGCTTATTCATGCTTGCTCATTTTTGTTAATTATGATTATTCATGCTTGTTCATATGTTATTGTGTACATTTGTTCATGATGTTAAGACGAATCGAAAATTTCTATTTTAACTCAAAAAAGAACATAGAATGGCTTCACACTACGCGCACTTGACCTTGCACGTTCCAAATGCCCTTTAAGCCCCAGATGGATGCCAGATGCAGCTTGATTGGTGCTCTTGTGCCCTTCTAGAGCTCACGGGTCCATTCCACCTCCCCTTCCGAGCCGAGTCAACCACACTTGTCCGTGACACACAAATACCGTGACTTCGGTTGTTTTTTGGTCTAGCTCACGTTACCACGTCCCTAATACGTGTCTGAGATTAATTGTGGCCAAGTTGATGCCCGAGTCACGACTCCTTGTGAAAGCAAGTGTGATCATGGTCAACTTTGACCCGTTCCTTAACTTATGCGTTAATATTGGCTATAATTGACCTAAGTCATGTATTGTTGATGGGGTGACACCGTGTTGTCGAGACCTAATGAATGGTTCATAATAATCATCCTTAAGCCCACGGATAAGATTCGAGAGCCCTCATCAAAGATGAGGTTATACCGGAAGTCCCTAAGACGAATCTCGATCTTAACCGGGGCTTAATCATGATTGGAATGGCTCACGCATTGGGAACCTTGCGATGCACTAGACCCTAGGTTCGTTTCTTTTGGTCGGTAGAAGCCGCTTTCCCTATAGGACCCTCGCCCGGGACAGTCCATCCTTGGGAGTGTGCAAGGCAGGTGAAAAACGAGGGGTCTATAGGCATAGTGATGGCCTCCACTGATCTAGGATGTAGAATAGTTGCGAAAAAGAAGAGAAATCTTTTCCAACCTGTTAGGAATAAATGCGTTTTAAGTAAACATGAACATAATTAATAATAATGAACCTTCATGTTGCATGAGCCTAAACCCATTCTCCCAAACACCAACCCGAGTTGATACCCGAGTCTGATATGAACCTCCCTCTCCTCCGCAGCTCGTAAGAAGTGGTTCAGAGTTCCGGGTCATCGTTTGATTAGTGCCGAGTCTGATAGTTCATCAGCAGCTTCACCCAGACTTCTCCGAATGGCTAGTCCGGCAGGAAGTAGTAGTGGGGGTGACAACACAGCGGATCCGAATGGTCTTAGTAGGGAAGAACTGGTACAAGCTCTAGAGGCCGCCAGGGCCCGGGAAGAGAATTTCAGGAAACGCCATGAGGATATGCAGAATAGGGTTATAGAAGCCATGAGGCATAGAGGGGTAGCCGTTGTGTATGAAAACGATGGAAGTTTTGTGGAGATCACTGATGAAGAGGGAATTGAGAATGTGCAGCCCCGAGGATATAACCGGGTTCCGCCCCCTCAAGCTTACCCAAATATGGAGACCTCACGTCCCACATTCTAAGCCACCACTCACCAAAATGTGCCTACCACTCATGCTTCCCTTGTCCCGCCGGGCGGTTTTCCCATGTACCCGCCAGGGTTCAACTTGTATGACACAATCCCAAATAGCAGAGCACCTTTGGCACCAGCTACCATTGGCCTGCCACCTCCAGCTTTGCCAACCACCTCTCGAGAAGTGCCTTACCCACTTTACCACCCAATGGCCCAAACCTCTGAGGCTATCCCACCATATATCCCAACAAGTAACCCGGCACCAGGGTATGTCTACACCCATTTGCCACCTCAAAATCCTCCTCCGATGGTCCCATCCACCACTTCACCTCCCACCACAATGCCAGTAACGAGCCAAACCGTGGGATCAATCAACTCAAGCCCACATATGGATCCCTAGATGGGGTGGTTGGTAGAGAAGTTGAAACAAATGGAAGAAAGATTTGAGAGGATGAACGAAAAGAAATCCTCCTTGGGGATCACCGACCCCAACAAGATTTTTCCTCTGCCTCACAAGTTCAAAATTCCAGAGATAGATAAATTTGATGGGACTGCCTGCCCCCAGACTCATCTCAATGCTTATACTTTAGCCATGAGAGCAAAAGGGTGTACCATGCAGCAAATGACCAATCACTTCCAACTGTCCTTAAGGGGAAACGCCCTCAAGTGGTTCTTTTACTTGAAAGATGAATCCCGAGCAACGTGGGATGCAATCAAGGAAGCATTCCTCAACAAAAATCGGTCAAACCTAGAATGGGAAACTAACCGGGTTGATCTGCAAAGCACCATGCAAAAGGGAGATAAACCAATAGGAGAGTTCTACAAGAGATGGAATTATAAACTTGGGGAGATTTCCAACCCACCCACAGAAGAGGAACAATTGGACATTTTCCAATCATGTTTGAAACCTAAGCTGCGCGGGCCTTGATCAGTCATCACTTTTACCCCAACCTCCGGGCAATGGTCACTGCCGGGTCCAAATTTGAGAAGACCCTTAATGAGCAATCCTATACTCAGGCCAGTGGGAACTCCTACAGATATCGTCCCACGTCAGCCGGTAAAGGGAAGGAAGCCGTGGGAACGGTAAACAATATCCAAGGGGAGAATCCGAGACAAACTCCGCAAAGGGCCGGGAACTTGGAAAGGCGCCCGTATGTTAGATTTGAGGACTTTGGGATGCCCTTGGGTAAGGTGTTTGAAGGGTTAGTTAAACAAGGCCTTGCAAAACCCCTGGTTAACTTCCAACCCAGAAACCCCGAGAGGTACCGTGACGAGAGCAAGAGGTGTGCATTTCACAGCTACCATGGGCACGATACCGATGATTGCCCCGCTGTAAAGCGCATCATCCTATATTTGATTTCCAAAGGGAAGCTCGAGCACCCCCAAAGGCCGAACGTGATCAATAATCCGTTCCCCAACAACCATGGCATTAATATGATTGAATTTGGGCAGTCAATGTGATTATGATTGAGTCCGGGGAGCCGACACCGATGAACCTTTTGGAGTTCAATGTCCCGATGACTGAGATTGGGGAGGAATGGAAGGAAACCCTATAGGAATGTGTACAGGAGGGAAACATGAAGTGCCCATCCGATGACTTTTGGAAGAAGAAGGCTTTGCCACCTTTTGGAAGAAGAAGGCTTTCCGGCCTTGGATGACTTCTTAGCTTTGCCACCGTTGTCTCCATCGCCACCGCTGATTGATGGGTCTGTATTCCCAGATTACTATTGTTGCATGCTTACTTTGGAAAAACTCCATGAAACCGTAAGAGTTGGGAAGAGCCAAAGGCACCATCCTATCTCTTTAGAAAAGATTCATGAGTCGGCATACGCCCCGAAAGGAATGGTCATGGTGAATGAGTTAAGAAAGGAAGCATGGCCATATGGTACCCAGAACCCCCCGTCACTCGGGAAAGGGGCGGAAGAAGTTGACAACCCTTTAGAAGTGAGTGTACTGACTCGATCTGGGCAAGTGCACACAGAGAACCCTAAGAAACCTCCGCCACCGGAACACCGAATGCCTCCCCCTCTTGCTAGTGAGGCAAAAGCCCTAGATTCTAGAGAAGAGGATCCCGTCTTAACCCAACTCAAGAGGACACAAGCTAACATATCTTTGTGGTCCCTCCTCACTTCCTCCTACCCTCACAAGCTCAAGTTGGAGGAATGCTTGGCCCAAACTATGGTACCTACCACGGCTATCCCCGAAGAGGCCGTGCAAATGATTGGGAGTGTTCAATATAGGAATTTCATCACATTCACGGACTTGGATTTGCCAAAATTTTGGGCTAACCACAATGAGGCCCTCTACATCACGGTGCAATTGGATGAGCGCCGCCTCCCTCGGGTTTTGGTTGATAATGGTTCCGCCATGAATATCCTCCCCGCTAAGATGATGGATCTACTTGGTCTTAAGACCACCGACCTAAATCCTTCCATGATTACCGTTAAGGCTTATGATTCCAGAGCCCGCTCAGTCCTAGGGGTGGCCACCTTGAACCTTTAGTTTGGAAAACAAATGATGCCAACCGACTTCCAAGTACTTGACATCCCCATATCCTTCACCGCCCTTTTGGGACGCCCATGGCTCCATAAAGTCAACGGGGTAGCCTCCACCCTCCACCAGTGCGTAAAATATGTGCAAGAGGGTAATTTGACAACCATTTATGGGGACAGTGTTACTATAGAAGGAACTAACACCAATGGGATTCCCGTGTTAGAAATCAAACATGAGGAGAGCGGCATGGTTTTGACCGGCTTCACCGAGATACCATCCAAAACCCACATCTGTTGTGTAGACCTTACGCTACCTCCTGGGGCTTGGTCTTGGAAAAAACTCTAAGGGACCCACACGATTGTTGAGATCAAAGAGCAAAAAACGCTTCATGGCTTGGGGTACAAACCCACCTCAGAGGACCTTAGGATGGATAAGGAAATGGCTCAAAAAAGAAGCCAAGCCAGAGCTCAAGGGATTCCGTTTAAGGCTTCCAACCACCGCCCTTACACTTTTGATATGAGCCGCTACTTTGTGAAAGAAGGGGTCCAAACCATGGCCCTGGAGCCGAAGGAGCCAATGATGACCAATTGGGATAAGTTGCAAGAGGATCTCAAAAGATTTCGAGGGATGGTGGCTAACCCCATAGGAGGGCATTTCTGGATACACCAAGATGACCGGTCCTACCGAGACCACTAAGAGTCACGAACACACCTTTAAGGGAGTGCCCGAGATGGTAAGGGAATTTGAAACCTTGTCTATGGTGGAGGCTAGCCAAGAAAGGGGACCCATTTGGGGTCAAAATGATAGATGCAAGTTTGAGGAGGTAACTCCCGAGCACGCCACCAAGGAAGTCATGGACGACGAATGGAATGGTGTGGTAATGCAAGAAATATTTGGGGAGGAGTTGGTCGTGCCTGATCTGATTGGCCTCGAAAAGGGAATGATTGTTGTGATAGGAGATGGATCTCCTGGGACCTTTGACCCTCGCACCTTGGTAAGCCTGATGGATATGCCTCTGAAGAATTGGGTCACCTTCTATGGACCGGTGGCGAGCAAGGAGGAAATGACCACGAAGTTTGGACTGGTTCCCCACCCCCTAGAGTCAAATGTCATAGAGTCCAATGTAGTTGAGTCCCCTCAATCTCTTGTCTTTGAATTTGAGTCTTCCTCCTCCGAGGGCCTCACGCCCGAGGATTATGAACTTGTAGCCAACGTTGTATTCTCGTTTGCATTGAATGAAATGATAGACCTTTCCGAGTATCCCCTCATTGCCAACTTATTAGATGATAAATTAACTAATAATCTAAAAATGGTTAATGATGAATCAGCTAATAATTCAGACACACTAAACGAACAAAACATTAAACAATCATCAAAGCAGGTTGTTGACCGAGAGGAAAACAGTGCCCAAGCTGCCGAAGAGGTTTTAACTAAGGTGAATTTGGGGACTGAAAATGTGTTTGCTTGGTCTTATAAGGATATGCCGGGGTTGGATTCTTTGATCGTTGAACACAAGATCCCCGTGGATCCCGAGGTGAAACCTGTCAAGCAAAAGCTTCGGCGAATCAAACCGGAATGGTCTTTTCTAGTCAAAGAAGAGATTGAGAAGTTGCTTCGGGTCGGCTTCATAAGGGTGATAGAGTACCCCTCGTGGCTCTCCAACATAGTGACAGTCACAAAGGCCAACGGAAAGGTCCGATGCTATGTCAACTTTAGGGATCTCAACAAGGCGAGTCCCAAAGATGATTTCCCCCTCCCGAACATCGACATGCTTGTAGATACAACCTCTAGTTTGGAGGTCAAATATTTTGTGGATGGTTTTTCTGGGTATAACAAGATTAAGATGGCTGAGGAGGACCAGAAAAAGACTTGCGTCGGATTGGTATGGGTCGTAAGAAAGTTGAAGCATTTCATGCATGCCCACCCGATACAGCTTATCTCCAAGATAGACCCCATCAAGTGCTTGTTGGAAAATCCATATTTGTCCATGAGACTTGCCAAATGGTCCTTCTTCCTAGCTGAGTATGATATTAGTTATGTGTCAAGAAAGGTGGTTAAAGGAAGGGTCTTAGCGGAACATTTGGCGGACTTCCCTAGTAATGAGGAAAAAGTGCCCGAGCCGAAATTCCCTGATGAAGGGATTTTTGCCCTCGAAGGAGAAAATAGGTGGCAATTGTTCTTCGACGGTGCTGCCAATAAAAGAGGAAATGGCATTGGATTGCTCTTGGTTGACCCGAAATATGAGCACACCCCCATCACCATAAAGTTGAACTTTGATGTGACCAACAATGCCGCGGAATATGAGGCATGCACGGCCAGTTTGGAAGCGGCCTTGGAAAGGAATGTGAAAGAATTGGAGGTAAACGGAGATTCAGCTTTGATCATCAACCAAGTCTTCAACAAGTGGAAAACACTGGACCCTGGTTTGCAAAAATATCATGCCTACATGGAAAGCTCATGGCGCAATTCAAAGAAATCAGCTTCCACTACTTGCCGAGGGATTGGAACCGTTTTGCCGACACCTTAGCTACTTTGGATTTATTGGTAGAAATCCCCGAGGGAAAGTCGATAAAACCTTTCCGAGTTCGGAGGAAAGAAAATCCGGCATACTGTTATGAGATTGTGGCAACCCCAGAAAAAGTGGAGGAGCCATGGTACAACCAGATTTACCGATTCCTCAAGGAAGGGGAAGCTCCCTTCATGAATAAAAAAGGAGAATATGTGGATGGGATAAAAGCTAAAAGCATGGCGGCACTCAAACGGCTAGCATCCCACTATGTCATATTGGGGGATATCTTGTACAAAAAGCGCCATCAGGGCCTTCTCCTTAGGTGTATAAGCATGAAAAAGGCGAAAGAACTCATGCAAGAAGTTCATGGCGGAGTGTATGGCCCTCATATGAATGCAAGGGAATTGATGCAAGTCATCCTACGGATGGGCTACTTTTGGATCTCAATGGAGACCGATTGCATACAATTTTTAAAGAAGTGTGATAAGTATCAGCGGTTCTCCAACCTCAACCACCTACCACCTCACCATCTTTACTGTATGACCACACCATGGCCCTTCTCAACATGGGGCATTGACATCATTGGGAAAATTTCCCCGCCCGGGAGCAATGGCCACGAGTTTGTTTTGGTAGCCGTGAATTACTTCACAAAGTGGGTAGAGGCTAAATCCTACACGGTCCTCACTTCCAAGAAGGTTGCGGGGTTTATAAAGGAAAACATCATGTACCGGTACGGGATCCCGAACGAGGTCATCACCGATAATGGCTCGCACTTCGAAGGTGAATGTGATCAATTATTAGGAGAGTTCCGAGTCACTCGCCACAAATCCTCCCTATATAGGCCTCATACCAATGGTGCAGTGGAGGCCGCCAATAAAACGCTCGAAAGGATTATTAAGAAAATGGCAACACGGGGGAGGGATTGGCCCGAAAAGCTACATCTAGCATTGTGGGGCTACCGGACCTCGGTTAGAATCGCCACTGGGGAACCCCTTTTGCTTTGACTTATGGAATGGAGGTCATGCTCTCGGCTGAGTTGGAGATACTGTCATTGAGAATTTTTTTGGAAAACAAAATCCATGAGGTTGATTGGCTTCGGAGCCGGCATGATGAATTGGCCTTATTGGACGAACGTCGTCTGAAGGCAATGGAGCACATCCGTGCCTACCAAGGGAGAATGGCGTGAGCTTTTGATAGGAAGGTGAAGCCCCGAGAAATTCGGGTAGGAGATTTGGTCCTTAAGGAAAAACCCCCAGGGAGGTCTAACCTCGACGGAAAATGGGAACCCGTGTGGATCGGTACCTTTGTAGTACAAGAGATCTTCTCAGGTGGTGCAATGAGGCTTGCGGACATGGATGGCAACCCCTTCATGCACCCGGTCAACGGTGATAAGCTCCGTCATTACTTTGTTTAAAAAAAAAAAAAAAAGATTGTAGGTGCCAATATAATATACCCACCTAGATTGAAAACCCGTTTGGGCGGTCTAGAGAAAAAACAGGGTCGCACCCAAAATTTGTAAAAAAGTAAACTACGATGACCTGAGCCCCTTAGTCTCATTTGTAAAAGGGGAATGTAGGCAGCCAATTATTGGTCCGGTCTAAAAAATGAATAAAAATCAAATTGGTTTTGAGCAAAAACTCCATGTGAATACAAATTGGCTTCATAAGTAACCATTTTCATTACAGTTAAAACACTTCTTTGATGAGTTCAAGCACGGTCTACTCTCGACTCAACTAACATGCTTAAGAAATAACTAAGATACCTAAAATGAACTAATGTGTCTGCAATGGCAATGGGTGGATACATGGAAATGTAGGACTATCACTCTTCCTCGCCCCTCCACTTCTTCTTCTGACTTCTTCGAGTCTTCTTTTTCTTCACATCAAAAATGTCGATCTCCCCCCTTCCATGATCGGGTCCTTCCCGACATCCTCAACCAGGCCGGTTGCCCTCAAAGCCGCACTGGCAGCAGCCCGAGCCCGAAGATCTTCCATTCGTGCCCCCTGCCCTAGGCATCGCAGCCATCCTCCTATCAGCCAAGGCTTGATAATCCTCGACAATGTCTCCAGTAATGTTATGGCCACTCGCCACGGCCTTGGTCTCTCTCAAAACCCTGCTAGGGTCATGAGTCCCACCAAGAATAGCCTCACGCCTCTCCTTAATGAGCCTCTGAGTCTGTCCTATAGTCTGTTCATACCAGTCCAAGTAGACCGTGGTTAGAACCATGCTGGCTGCACGCCCAAGAAGTACCCGAGCCGGAAAGAGGGAACAAGTCCACAATCGGGAAAGAAGTGAAATAGTGGAGGAGTCCCACATAGACAAGGGCAGAAGCCTTAAGTGCTCCGAGTTAACACCAGACCACTCCAATAGTGGAGTCTGCAGTAATACAAACTGACAACGGACCAAAGAAGGGATGTAGTAAGATGATTCCAAGAGTCACGGCACCCGAACGAAAGGGGAATTATCCTGATACTCCTACACCGAGCTGATACGCCAATGTGGGACTGACCAACGGATCTCAGCAGTCGTGAGGCGGGCCATGTAAGCCTCCCAGTCACTCTGAATGAAATCCAAGAGGATGCCTTTCAAGGAATAAGACCACGGTCTGTGAGAGATAGCAGCCTCGGGAATGGCCATCAACCTCTCCCTCAACCACAAAGTGAGTAAGGCGGGGCTACCGCTATGCATGAAGCTGTCCCCCAAAGCCAAGCGGTCCATGCCATGAAGGGTTTCGCCCAAGATCAAGGGGACGATATCCTTCCCCGCACGACACTCCTCAAGGGCACTCAGTAAAACCCTATGACAGGTACCTTTGGAGCCAACCATGTAGAAAAAGGCAAGAATGCACAAACTAAAGGCATTATAAGAAGCCTCATCCGTACGATCCATGAACTTCTTAAGGAGATCCAAAATGTCAATGAAAGTGTAATTAAGGACCATGCATTGGACCTCTTCCAAAGGAATGTCGAGAAGAGAGACCAACCTTTCGATACACATGGTGTCATCAACCGAGGGGAGAGCAATGATCTCCGTGTCTACGCCACCCATCAAAGCCTTGAAATCCTCATAGGTTGGAGTGATTTCATTGTAGGAGAAGCAATATACATGTCTCCTAACATCCCAAAAGGATGAAGCGGCTCTTAATAGCTCGAGATCCAGGATGAACTCCTTGAGAGACCAAAGGTATTGGAGACCAAATTTGGATTGGAAAACTCCCTTGTGATTCCTCATATGGTACCGCATCCAAAGCCTAAGGTTGCCCTCAAAGCATTCTTGATGAATTTTGGAAAATTTTGGTGGTTTTTCCATGAGAAAAGGCTTCATGGAAGAGAAAGCTTTCGAAATGAAGATGATGAACTGGTTGATGAACTTCAGACTGTGGCATTTATGAAGATGACCAGGCCTGGAACAAAATTGAATGAAAAAGGAGTGTTTCCTCCCCTAGCCGTACAGCTACTTTAGGCCTGCCAGAATTAATGATTTCTTGTTGAGAGTTATCTTTGTGACCCTACCCATTCAAAGCCCCTTCCCAACCAATGTCATAAATACCCCCAAAAAATGCCCCTTTTGGCTCATGCAACTTGAATTGAACCAAGAAAGATTAGGTTCCCAATGAAAATGAAAATCGGGCAGTCCCTAGATGGACGTAAGACCAGTTTTGTGAAGTTAACATGGCCGTACTTTGTAAGTCCAGTTATGAATGTGAGAATTAGCGTTAACCCGGCCGTAATTTGTAAGTCCAGGTTAAGAGTGTGAAATTAACCCGGCCGCGCCTCGTAAGTCTAGGTTAAGAGTTTCAATTTGTGAAGTTAACATGGCCGTACTTCGTAAGTCCGGTTAAGAATGTGAGAATAAGTGTTAACCCGGCCGTAATTCGTAAGTCCAGGTTAAGAGTGTGAAGTTAGCCCGGCCGCGCCACGTGAGTCCAGGTTAAGAGTTTGAATTTGTGAAATTAACATGGCCGTACTTCGTAGGTCCAGTTAAGAATGTGAGAATTAGCGTTAACCCGGCCGTAATTTGTTAGTCCAGGTTAAGAGTATGAAATTAGCCCGGTCGTGCTTCGTAAGTCCAGGTTAAGAGTATGAATTTAACCAGACCGTAATTCGTAAGTCCAGGTTAAGAGTATGAAGTTATCCCGGCCGTACCTCGTAAGTCCAGGTTAAGAGTTTGAATTTGTGAAATTAACGTGGCCGTTCTTCGTAAGTCCAGTTAAAAATATGAAAAATTGTCCTCTGGCGGTCAGGAATGACATAAGTCTATTAGGTTTCGTTAGATTTGCCCTTTTGGCAGTCCGGTGTGCCGTAAGACCATTAGGTTTAGTGATATTATGTCCTTTGGCCGTCCGGCGTGACGTAAGACCATTAGGTTTTGTGAGATTCGCCTTTTGGCAGTCCGGAATGACATAAGTCCATTAGGTTAGACATGTCCTTTGGCTGTCCGGCGTGACATAAGTCCATTAGGTTTCGTTCGATTTGCCCTTTTGGCAGTCCGGTATGACGTAAGACCATTAGGTTTAGTGAGATTATGTCCTTTGGTCGTCCGGCGTGACGTAAGACCAATAGGTTCTGTGAGATTTGTCCTTTGGCGATCCGGCGTAACGTAAGACCATTAGGTTTTGTGAGATATGTCCTTAGACGTCCGGCGTGACGTAAGACCATTAGGTTCTGTGAGACTTGTCCTTTGGCCGTCCGGCGTGACGTAAGACCATTGGATTTTGTTGACCCAGCCGTACTTCGTAAGCCCAGGGTAGAAAGTGAAATCGTGAAAGTCCCGGCCGTACCTCGTAAGTCCAAGATGAAAGTTAAGATGTTATTGCCTCGGCAGCCCTTGGTAGGGCGTAAGACCAGTATAGTCATGATTGGGTTAAGAAAACCTTTGTCCCCCGAGAGTGGCCAGGTTAGAGAAAACCTATCATTGTGATGGAAGTCTGGAGGGACGTAAGACCAGTTTATGTAGTCGACCCTCCGCCATGAGATAAGTTGACCAGTTTGTGTAGTCGACCCTCCGCCATGAGATAAGTTGACCAGTTTGTGTAGTCGACCCTCCGCCATGAGATAAGTTGACTAGTTTGTGTAGTCGACCCTCCGCCATGAGAAAAGTTGACCAAATCGACCAATGTGTCCCCGCAGTCCTTAGTCGGACATAAGACCAGTTACCCTCGAGTAAACCCTGTCCTGATAGAGCCTAGTCGATCAAGCCCAGCCTCTGAGCCATGCCCATTATTTGAGCCTCTGAGCCATGCCCATTCCTTTGTCAACCCTCTCCGAATAGAGCCAAGTTGACCAAGTCCGGCCTTTGAGCCATGCCTATTCCATGAGTCGACCCTCTCCTGATAGAGCCTAGTCGATCAAGCCCAGCCTCTGAGCCATGCCCATTCCTTAGTCAAACCTCTCCGAATAGAGCCAAGTTGACCAAGTGCGGTCTTTGAGCCATGCCTATTCCTTGAGTCGACCCTCTCCTGATAGAGCCTAGTCGATCGAGCCCAGCCTCTGAGCCATGCCAGTCCCCTTAGTCAACCCTCTTCGAATAGAGCCAAGTTGACCAAGTCCGGCCCTTCAGCCATGCCTGTTTAGGAAGGGATGAATGAATATCCACCTAAGGCCCATAGGTGTGAGTAGCCTTAAAATCTCTCACCCGAACTACGTTAGGCTTGATTCCCTCGAATAGGGATACGTAGGAATCCTATACCTCTAGGTCCAGCCATAGAACAAATCGGCCAAGCCTTCCTCCCATCAGATTGGGATGCTTATTTTGTCGACAACCCTGCTTTCTTCAAGCGACGTTGCCGAGGGGATCTGTAGGTACCCCAATCTAAATTTGACCTACTTTAGAGGAATTCTTGGTACCATTTAGGGATAAACGAATGGGCCAGGACCTCACTAGGATAAACCTAATATTCTAGGACTGAACTGGAATTAAACTTAGAAAAATCCAGAAGCTTGCCAAGTCGAGTCGTACGGATGGTTTGGGTACTTGAGGGGTTGAGCCGTACGGCTATGTTGGGCACCCTCAGTGTAACATCCGTCCCATTTGCATACATTTTTCATGCATTGCATCATTTATTTGTGCATTATTTTGTGTTTTAATATTTTATTTGAATGTTCGGTCCATCTATTGACTCGTCTAAAATTAATAATAAAATAATATCATTAACATGTTATTATTAAAATAATCATGATGAACGGGGCTCTGATACCACTGTTGGGTTTTGAGCAAACATGCACAGCGGAATAAACCCAAAAAGCCTAGATCCGATCACGATGATTAAATTAATATGGAGATGAATTTAGAACACTAACCGTGACGGTGCTTTAAAATTCTGAGATCTTCAATCTTTGTTCTTCGCGCTTCTTCGAATCACGAACGTAGGAACGACCGCAAAACTTGGATCACGAACTTTGAAGGAGTTGATGCCAACGCCCTCTATGTTTATCCACACGCGAACGAATTTCAAGAACGATTCTTGAACCGGATTGCTAGATCAATGTTCTTGTTCTTGAGGAAGAAGAAGAACTTATTTTTCTCTCTCTCGGAGGCTATCTAATTGATATGGAATCAATTCATACTGATTAGGTCGTTGTTAGAGGTTTATATACTTATTTGTCCTAAACCATTTAGGAGAAATAGGTTAAAACCCGTCACAACACGAAATCAGTTTTTGGGCCCGAACAGGGCCTGCTCGGCCGAGTCCTTTAAGGTGCTCGGCCGAGCACCTTTGCTCCAGAAAATCTGACCTTCTGATTTCCCATGCTCGGCCGAGTCATATGAGGTGCTCGCCGAGCACCACCAGAATTCCGATTTTAGCCTTTTAAACAATTCGTCCTTTTGTGTGTGACCCCATAGGATTATATTAAGTTGGCAATGAGCCCAAACACATTTGTGCTCATAAATCATGAGCGGACTCTAGCAAGCCATCATGACTACCCAATTAATATAACTTGTATAAGTTCGTGAATCCTTTATAGAACATATTACAATCTCTTTGTTTCACGATGTCTATTGAACGTAAGCCATGGTCAATGGTCAACTTACAATGTTCAATGCTTTCTCGATCCAGAATGTATTGATAGTACAAATCTTATTTGAGCACGGCCATGCATTTCATCAACACCATTCTTCGAGTGGCCAAAGCTTGACATATCTCTCTTACGAGGAACAAATCCCTTCTTGATTTATTACCTTTCCCTACATGAATCCGATTACGCCAATCACATTCTTTATAGCTACCCGATTAGGGGTAACGTTTGAATATGTCAAACGTAATGTTCATCGAGTGGAAGACTGTGATAATCTCAGGTCTAAAGATTCCAGTAATATAACTATATGAGACTTAATTATGACATTGTGACCATGACATAAATCTCATATGGGTCAGTCCAGTATTTGGTCTCCAACTAATACCCATAAGTTTAATTGTATCCCATACACCATAATCATCATATGATTATCCATTAAACTTATACTAACAATTAATCATAATTATCAGGGACGGGGATTATTATAATAAACATGCAAAGGATATAATAATCAAACATTCAATATCTTTAATATATAAATAACATTCAATATCTTTAATATATAAATAACATTAATCGTTTCTTGGTTCCCTTGCTTGAGCAATAGCACCATTATTATCACAATAAAGGTCTATTGGATCAGCAATGCTAGGAACTACCTCTAGTTCAGTTATGAACTTCTTGATCCAAACAGCTTCTTTAGCAGCATCGGATGCAGCAATATACTCAGCTTCCGTTGTAGAATCAGCGACAGTACTTTGCTTAGAACTCTTCCAGCTAATAGCACCTCCATTAAGCACAAATACAAATCCAGATTGCGATCTAAAATCATCCTTGTCGGTTTGGAAGCTTGCATCTGTGTAACCACTTACAACAAGATCACCTTCCACACCTCCATACACCAAGAACGAATCTTTAGTCCTTCGCAAGTACTTAAGAATCATCTTGACTGCAATCCAATGATTTTCACCAGGATTTGATTGATATCTACTCGTCATGCTCAAAGCATACGAGACATCGGGTCTAGTACATATCATGGCATACATGATTGATCCAATTGCGGAAGCATATGGAATCCCAATCATTCTCTTACGCTCATCAGTTGTCTTAGGACACTGATTCTTGCTTAGAGTTATGCCATGTCCCACTGGCAAATTTCCTCTCTTAGAGTTTTCCATGCAGAATCTCTTAAGAACTTTGTCAATATATGTATCTTGACTTAAACCAACCAATTTCTTGGATCTATCACGATAGATCCTAATGCCAAGGATATAAGCGGCTTCTCCCATATCTTTCATAGAGAAACACTTTCCTAACCAAGTCTTTACAGACTGTAGTGCGGGAATGTCGTTTCCTATGATCAATATGTCATCTACATATAGTACCAGAAATAATACTACGCTCCCACTAATCTTCTTGTAAACGCAAGGTTCATCTTCGTTCTTGATGAAGCCAAACTCTTTGACCGATTCATCAAATCGAAGATTCCAACTCCTAGAGGCTTGCTTCAATCCATAAATGGATCATTGCAATTTGCATACTTTGTTAGAATTTTCTGGAATTACAAAACCTTCAGGTTGTGTCATGTAAACATCCTCAAGCAAGTTCCCGTTAAGGAACGCTGTTTTGACATCCATTTGCCATATCTCATAGTCAAAATATGCGGCTATGGCAAGTAAAATTCTTATAGACTTGATCATTGCTACGGGCGAAAAGGTTTCATCATAGTCGATACCATGAATCTGCCTATAGCCTTTCGCTACAAGTCTAGCTTTATAAGTATGCACCTTTCCATCCATGTCAGTTTTCTTTTTGAAAACCCATTTGCATCCTATGGTTTTTACACCTTCGGGCGCATCAATCAAGTTCCAAACTTGATTATCATACATGGATTTAATTTCAGATTCCATGGCTCCAAGCCATTTATCTGAATCAGGAGCGGACATCGCTTCTTGGTAGGAAGTAGGTTCGTCATCAACTATGACTTCTACTTCATTGCTATCCGTCATGAGAAATCCATATCTCTCAGGTTCAGATCGCACCCTACCAGTCCTGCGAGGAACTTGAGTATTCTGAGTAGGTTCCACAACTCTTTGTGAAACTTGTTCAGATCCAACATTTTGTTCCATGTAATTTTCGGGTTCTCGAATTTCTTCGAGATTAATTTTACTCCCACTAATTCCTTTGGAGAGAAACTCTTTCTCTAGAAAGGTACCATGACGGGCAACAAACACTTTGTTTTCCGTGCGGTTGTAAAAGTAATAACCCTTAGTTTCCTTAGGGTAACCAACGAAAATACATTTATCAGATTTAGGTGTGAGTTTGTCAGATATGAGCTTCTTAACAAATGCTTCACAACCCCAAATCTTCATGAAAAACAAACTAGGTTTTCTTCCAGTCCACATCTCATGTGGAGTCTTTGGAACAGATTTTGTTGGAACATTATTTAGTGTTAGTGCAGCAGTTTCTAGTGCATGTCCCCAAAAGGTTAAAGGAAGATCAACTTGACTCATCATGGAGCGGACCATATCCAATAAAGTCCTATTTCTCCGTTCGGACACACCATTCCATTGTGGTGTCCCAGGTGGAGTTAATTGTGAAACAATTCCACAATCTTTCAGATGATTGTCAAATTCTTGGCTTAAATATTCTCCACCACGATCTGATCAAAGTGCTTTAATAGTTTTGCCAAGTTGATTTTGTACTTCATTTTGAAATATTCTAAATATCTCAAAAGATTCACTTTTATGTTTCATTAAGTAGACATAGCCATATCTACTAAAATCATCAGTAAAAGTTATAAAGTATTGATATCCTCCCCTAGCATTGCAACTCATTGGTCCACACACATCAGTATGTATGAGGGCCAATAAGTCATTAGCCCTTTCACTGCTCTTAGTAAAAGGTGCCTTAGTCATCTTTCCAAGTAAACATGACTCACAAGTTTCATATGATTCAAAATCATGTGAATCTAGAAGTCCGTCCCCATGGAGTTTTGAGATACGCTTCTCATTAATATGACCAAGACGGCAATGCCACAAATAAGTATGATTTACATCATTAGGTTTGGATTTCTTATTTATATTATAAACATTCTCATTATTCCCACTTTCAACATCAAGAACATAAAGGCCATTAAATGAACATGCAGTACAATAAAGCATATCATTTAAATAAATATAAAACTTCTTATTTTCAATAAGAAACTTAAAACCTTCATTATCCAAACAAGAAATTGAAATAATATTTCTACTTAAATCCGGAACGTAATAACAATTGTTCAAAACAAGAATTAATCCGCTAGGTAAAATGACATCATATGTTCCTACGGCTAATGCAGCAACTCTTGCTCCATTTCCCACGCGTAGGTCCACTTCACCATCTTTAAGTAGCCTTCTATTCCTTAGTCCCTGCACATTTAAACAAATGTGAGATCCACATCCAGTATCTAATACCCAGGAGCTAGAAGTAGAAAGTAGAATATCTATAACATAGATACCTGAAGTAGATGCAGTCCCACCGCTCTTCTTCTTCTTTAACTCTTCCTTGTAAACCTTGCAATTTCGTTTCCAATGTCCAATCTCATTGCAGTGGAAACAAATTGCATCCTTTTGGGAAGCGGGTTTAGCCACATTAGCTTTGGCAACAATTGCCTTGCTAATCTTGGGTTTGACAACTTTTGCCTTACCCTTTCCTTTGCCTTTTTGGCCCTTTCCTTCCTTAGACATAATGAGTACAGGAGCGGTCTCTTTACCAATTTTCTTTTCTGCCTGCTTAAGCATCCCATGCAATTCAGACATAGTCTTATCCATCCCTTGCATATTAAAGTTCATGACGAACTGATTATAGCTTTTGGGCAATGAATTAAGAATAAAATCGGTAGCCAACTCAATCTCAATTGGATGGCCAAGCCTCTCTAGTTTCTCAAAGTAAGCCTTCATTTTCAAAACATGAGGGCTCACAGACTGTCCTTCGCTCATCTTGCATAAGACTAGGGCAGCTATGGTGTCGAACCTCTCTTGCCTTGCTTGTTCTTGGAACATATCTTTCAATGTAGCAGCAAGGTCAAATGCTTCCAAGTGTTCAAGAATCTTCTGAAGTTCTGAACACATGGCCGCAAGCATAAGACAACCCACCTCACGAGAATCATTCACATGTTTCTTGTAGGCGTTTCTCTCATCCTTGGGTGCATTAGAAGCAGGTTCTTCTTCAGGAACGGGCTCATCAAGAATATAGAGCTTATCCTCATGCTTTAGAACAATTCTAAGGCTACGGATCCAATCCGTATAGTTAGCTCCATCTTCTTGAAGTTTCTCCTTCTCAAGGATAGATCGCAGTGATAAATTTGTATTCTGAGCCATTATCTACAATTATGCAAACATATAATTAAATATAAGTACCAACTTAATTAAAGATATTAAATTAATAGTATTTTACAAATACTCCCACTAAATTATATAACCTTCATATACATCCAATGTATGATATAATTTGAATGGGCTAAGATCCATATTTCACTTAACTTTGAGTTGGCTAGGGCACGACTGCTCAAAATAAGTTATTTAGGTAGACAACTCCTTGTCAATCATATCGTATATGACTCTTAGATCTTTTATGAGATTTTAGGTATCGTATATCTAACATGTTTTAATCTCATCTGTGCCTTAGGCCCAAAACTGTTTTGATAGCCTAATTAAGTTAAACCATTTTAAACGTATAGGAATCACTGTTTCCTCATCTTGCTCATAAATGGATAGAATCAATGCACCTACGCTAGGGCGTAACCCACACAAAACTACCCACGTACTCACAAGTGTTTTAATCATGGATTGGCACGGAACTTAAATTTTAAAGAATGTTCATGACATATAGCATGGTCAATGTTTATAGTCACATAATATAAACACATAAAGCAATGGTTAATAATTTAACTAATCTCATTAATTAAATTAAGATTTTATGTGATTGATTTATGGGGACAAATTCTTTAACACATTATTGAGAGCACGATTGTACGGTCGAAACTAAGCCAGAAGGCATCCACAACCCCATACCAAATTTAGAAACTAGAAGAAACAACTATGTAAGGTCGAAACTAAGCCAATAGGCATCCACAATCCCTTACATAAAGTAACTCGATTCTAAATTCTTTTGTCCCATCAATTTATTACTTTGACCTTGATATTTGTTTTCAGGAAACACGGTTTCTCAAACCAGCCATCTGACAAACAAATTCAATCCAAAGTGATTTTAAACAAGCCATTTAATTTCAGGAAACACGGTTTCTAAAACCAGCCATCTGAAAAACAAATTCTGTCCAAAATCAACCTGCTCGGCCGAGTCCTTTAAGGTGCTCGGCCGAGCGCCTCTGTGTTCCAGAAAACCCTTTGCTTCTGACGACTCTGCTCGGCCGAGTCTTATAGACTGCTCGGCCGAGCACTACGAACAGAACAGATTTTCTTGTCGAATTTTAATTCTAAGATTGCCTTCCCGATTCATTTAGGATTTGGTGTTCATAATGATCATATCATCATGTTCATCAAAACTTTGAATAAACGATTTATTCATGAATCAAAGATCATCAACAAATCAATCCAATTAATTTTTGATAATCTAAAGGAACATAATAATCAAATTATTATTGTAATCGTAGATCCCACATAACGTATTTAAACGGTGCGATTTTATGGTTTCAATATATCTCATATATAAACATAAAACTCAGATCACATAAATATCTTGAATCCAAATTCTCATAACATGCCAAAACATATAATCCAATTATATCATTAACATGTTATTATTAAAATAATCATGATGAACGGGGCTCTGATACCACTGTTGGGTTTTGAGCAAACATGCACAGCGGAATAAACCCAAAAAGCCTAGATCCGATCACGATGATTAAATTAATATGGAGATGAATTTAGAACACTAACCGTGACGGTGCTTTAAAATTCTGAGATCTTCAATCTTTGTTCTTCGCGCTTCTTCGAATCACGAACGTAGGAACGACCGCAAAACTTGGATCACGAACTTTGAAGGAGTTGATGCCAACGCCCTCTATGTTTATCCACACGCGAACGAATTTCAAGAACGATTCTTGAACCGGATTGCTAGACCCAATAGAAACTCTTTCTACTTTGAAGGCTATATGGAAAATCAATGTTCTTGTTCTTGAGGAAGAAGAAGAACTTATTTTTCTCTCTCTCGGAGGCTATCTAATTGATATGGAATCAATTCATACTGATTAGGTCGTTGTTAGAGGTTTATATACTTATTTGTCCTAAACCATTTAGGAGAAATAGGTTAAAACCCGTCACAACACGAAATCAGTTTTTGGGCCCGAACAGGGCCTGCTCGGCCGAGTCCTTTAAGGTGCTCGGCCGAGCACCTTTGCTCCAGAAAATTGACCTTCTGATTTCCCATGCTCGGCCGAGTCATATGAGGTGCTCGGCCGAGCACCACCAGAATTCCGATTTTAGCCTTTTAAACAATTCGTCCTTTTGTGTGTGACCCCATAGGATTATATTAAGTTGGCAATGAGCCCAAACACATTTGTGCTCATAAATCATGAGCGGACTCTAGCAAGCCATCATGACTACCCAATTAATATAACTTGTATAAGTTCGTGAATCCTTTATAGAACATATTACAATCTCTTTGTTTCACGATGTCTATTGAACGTAAGCCATGGTCAATGGTCAACTTACAATGTTCAATGCTTTCTCGATCCAGAATGTATTGATAGTACAAATCTTATTTGAGCACGGCCATGCATTTCATCAACACCATTCTTCGAGTGGCCAAAGCTTGACATCTCTCTCTTACGAGGAACAAATCCCTTCTTGATTTATTACCTTTCCCTACATGAATCCGATTACGCCAATCACATTCTTTATAGCTACCCGATTAGGGGTAACGTTTGAATATGTCAAACGTAATGTTCATCGAGTGGAAGACTGTGATAATCTCAGGTCTAAAGATTCCAGTAATATAACTATATGAGACTTAATTATGACATTGTGACCATGACATAAATCTCATATGGGTCAGTCCAGTATTTGGTCTCCAACTAATACCCATAAGTTTAATTGTATCCCATACACCATAATCATCATATGATTATCCATTAAACTTATACTAACAATTAATCATAATTATCAGGGACGGGGATTATTATAATAAACATGCAAAGGATATAATAATCAAACATTCAATATCTTTAATATATAAATAACATTAATCGTTTTACAAAACGTGCCTAGAGCATACAACACCAACACATCGTTGAGTTCGTAGGCCGGTGAGGAGCCTCAGGTAGTTTTTCTTTTGGGGTAGTTGTTTATAGTGTTTAGTATGTTGCTTTTGGTGAGGCCGTGGTTATACAGTGTTATGTAAATACTGCTGTCTTTTGGGTAGAACGTATGGTGCTTGTAATTAGACTGTGGACTTTAGCACAGCCGTGTGTATATATTAGTCGTTCTTTCTTCCGCATGCGTAAAGTTGTCTCTGAGCTAAAAGCTTGTTAAGGTGTTGTTTATTGGTATTGGTGTAGTATGATTCCGGTTTTTGGGTAGCCGATGTTGTGAATATAGTATACATTATACAGGTTTATGGTAAATGTTGGTTTTATAGCAGGGTTCACGCACCTGGTTCGAAGTACCATATAGGACCTCGGGACTCAGGGCGCGTCAGTTGGTATCAGAGCATAGGTTAGATAGCCAGGAGAGGATCTTTGGCTTAGGTAGGTTAGTTTTGTGATTAAGGTATTAACGTTGAGTGTTGTGTGTAGGTTTTAAGTATGGCGGAGAATCGTCAGGGAACTGGAACGAGTGATACATGCAGAGTCAGTGGAAATGAGAATGAGAATTTCATGCATATGTTCCAAGGATTCATGCAATCAATGATGGATATGAACAGACAGTTTATGCAGGGCCAAAGGGTACCTGAAGGTGCACAACATCAGGGTCAAGGGCTTGTGCAGAATCATGGGTTGGAAAGCTTTCTAAAAATGAAGCCTCGTAGTTATGATGGGGAACCAGACTCTACAAAGGCTGAGAGATGGATTGAATATATTGAGAAAATCTTTGCAGCATTGCAGTGCGGGGAAGAGGACAAAGTACTGTTTGCTGTGTTTAAACTAGAAGATGCAGCAGAACACTGGTGGGAAGTACTGAAAGAAAGTTGGGTTCGTGAAGGAGTACCACATACATGGGATAATTTCTTAAAGCAATTCAGAAACCAATTTGTACCAACAGTGGTTCAGGATAAGAAAGAGATGGAATTTCTCAATCTGGAGCAATGGAGCATGACTATAGCATAGTACTCAGCTAAGTTTACAGAGTTGGCAAGGTATTGTGCACATCTAGTCCCTAATGAAGAGAAAAGGGTGTATAGGTTTGAAGACTGAATTTCGGAGGCAGTTGTTGTCAATAGAGTTTCCAAGTTACCAAGCAGCGGTCAATAAGGCCTACCGGATTGAACAAGATATAGAGGAGCATCGGTTGAAGCAAGGAAATACCAGTGGTGGCCAACAAGTGTCGCGAGGTCAAGGTTCAAGGTAAAATACAGGCAATGCTAGTAACAACAGAGGTAGCCGATTCAGACAAGTAAACCAGTCACAACAGCCTACAAGCGGCCGAAGTAGTGTTAATCCATCCCAAGGGTCGAAAAACACTGGGATTGTTTGTGGCTTTTGCTTGAAGGGTGGACACAGAGGATCATTGTTGGGCTAAGCAAGGAAAATGTTTGTTATGCGGTGATAGTGGGCATTTTAGGAAAGATTTTTCGAGAAATCAGGGAGGTCAGCCATCTGGTAGCACACAGGTGACAACTAGGGCTCAGGTGATAGCTGGGGCGAAGAGAGATCATGAGGGCCGACCTAGAGTTCAGGGTAGAGTCTTTGTGCTAGATCAGAGGGGTGTGCCGGAGTCTACCGCAGTGATTGGAGGTAATTTACTTATTTCTAGCGCGAGAGCTCGAGTACTTATTGACCCAGGCTCATCTCATTCATATATTGCATCTCATTTTAGACATCATTTGCATGTTCCATCCCAGTCTTTGTCTTATTTGTTGGAGGTATCTACTCCCATGGGAGAGTGCCTGGTAGCTACAGACGTATATCGTGCATGTGAAGTACACATTGGTGATCGCATCTTATATGCTGATTTGGTAGTATTGCCCATACGTGACTTTGATGTTATTCTTGGCATGGATTGGTTATGTGCACATCATGCATCTGTTAATTGCCGTAGCAAAGTGGTTACTTTCTCTATTCCAGAACTACCTGAGTTTACTTTTGAGGGTGACAAGATTATGGGGGGTATCCATATTATTTCTGCTTTAAAGGCTCGTAAGTTGTTGTCACATGGTTGTACTGGTTATTTAGCTTGTGTGATGGATAATAGTAAACAAATGCCCAATTTAGAAGATGAGCCTATCGTAAAAGAGTTTTCTAATGTATTCTCTACCGAATATGATATGCCTCCAGATCGGGAAGTAGAGTTTTGTATTGAGTTGTTGCCAGGTACTGCACCAATCTTAAAGGCACCTTATAGGATGGCACCTGCTGAACTTAAAGAGCTTAAGGTCCAGTTGCAGGAGTTACTAGACATTGGGTTCATTAGACCGAGTGTATCTCCATGGGGTGCACCAGTATTGTTTATAAAGAAGAAAGATGGGACATTTCGGTTATGCATTGATTATCGACAGTTGAATCAGGTAACAGTGAAGAATAAATATCCGTTACCACACATTGATGATTTATTTGATCAACTTTAGGGCTCTGTTGTGTTTTCTAAAATGGATCTGAGAAGTGGGTATCATCAGTTAAAGATTCGTGCCGAAGATATTTCAAAGACTGCATTCCGAACAAGGTATGGACATTATGAGTTTCTTATCATGCCATTTGGGTTAACAAATGCCCCTGCGGTATTCATGGATTTGATGAACCGGGTTTTCAAGCCTTATCTTGATTGTTTTGTGGTGGTCTTCATTGATGATATTTTGGTTTATTCCAAGAGCCGGGATGAACATGAACAACATTTACTAAGAGTGTTGACAGTGCTTCATGAAAAGCAGTTGTTTGCAAAGTTTAGCAAGTGTGCATTTTGGCTTGAAAAAAGTATCATTTCTGGGTCATGTAGTATCCAGTGAAGGTATTTCGGTAGATCCATCCAAAATTGAAGCTATTGTAAGTTGGAAACGACCAGAAACGGTGACAGAAGTACGCAGCTTCTTGGGATTGGCTGGTTACTACCAAAGGTTTATTGAAGGATTTTCAAAAATAGCAACCCCGTTGACTAAGTTGACTCAGAAAAATGCTCCATTTTTGTGGAATGATAAGTGTGAATCAAGTTTCGAGGAACTGAAGAAAAGATTAACCATAGCTCCCATCCTTGCGTTGCCAAACGGACATGACAGTTTCATTATATACAGTGATGCTTCGAAAGAGGGTTTGGGATGTGTGTTGATGCAGAATGGGAAAGTGATAGCTTATGCATCTCGAAAGTTGACACCTTGCGAACAGAATTATCCAACACATGACATGGAGTTGGCTGCGATCATATTTGCCCTTCACAAGTGGAAACATTATCTTTATGGGGTCAAGTTTGAAGTTTTCACCGACCATAAAAGTTTGAAGTATCTATTCTCTCAAAAGGAATTAAACAACAGACAACGTCGATGGATGGAACGATTGAAAGACTGTGATTGCACTATTTCATATCATCTGGGGAAATCTAATGTCGTAGCGGATGCAATAAGTCGAAAAGCTTATATGTCTTGTTTGATGGTTCGAGAGTGGAAAATGTTGGAAGATATTCGAGATTGGAGTCCCCTAGAATCGAGACATGGGGTGATTTTTGCGAATGTTCGAGCTATACCAGTATTGTTCCAACAAGTCAAGGAGGCTCAACCAAAGGATCCTGAGTTGAAGAAATTGATGGATGGCTTAAAAGATGGAAATGCAGGGGATTTCTCACTAAATAACGACGGTATTTTAACATTCAGAGGTAGAATTTGTGTTCCAGCAATCGATGGAGTTAAACAACAAGTTCTTGATGAAGGCCATAAAGCAAAGTATACTATTCATCTTGGAAGTACCAAAATGTATCGAGATCTGAAACAACATTTCTGGTGGAACAACATGAAATGGGAAATTGCGAAATATGTCTCTAAGTGTTTAACATGCCAACAAGTGAAAGTGGAACATCAAAGGCCTGCAGGGTTATTGCAACCATTAGAGATACCAGAATGGAAGTGGGAAAACATAGTGATGGATTTTGTTACAGGGTTACCCTGAACTCGACGGAGTCATGATGCTGTGTGGGTTATCATTGATAGATTGACCAAATCTGCGCACTTTCTACCTATTTTTATGAATTACTCGATGGAGAAATTTGCTTCCTTATATATTCAAGAAATTTTAAGATTGCATGGAGTACCAGTTAGTATTGTGTCTGACAGAGATCCTCGGTTTACATCTAGATTTTGGCAGGCGTTATAGAATGCCATGGGTACAAAGTTGAGTTTCAGCACTGCATTTCATCTGCAGACAGATGGACAGTCCAACAGAACTATTCAGATACTCGAGGATATGTTAAGAGCGTGCTCCATAGACTTCACTGCCACATGGGATATTCATTTTCCGTTAGCAGAATTTGTATATAACAATAGTTATCAGTCTAGTATCGAGATGGCTCCGTATGAGGCACTTTATGGGAGGAAATGTCGATCTCCGATTTGTTGGGATGAAGTTGGTGAAGCAAAATTTTGGGGTCCTGACATGGTACATGAATCTGCTGAAAAGGTAAAATTGATTCGGGAGAGATTGAACACAGCACAGAGTCGACAAAAAAGCTACGCCGACAACAGAAGGCGTGACCTTGAGTTTCAGGTAGGCGATCATGTGTTTTTGAAGGTTTCTCCTTGAACTGGAATCAAGAGGTTTGGAAAGAAGGGTAAATTGAGTCCAAGATACATCGGGCCATTCGAGATCTTACAAAAAGTGGGGAGCGTGGCTTACCGACTTGCGTTGCCACCATCTATGGCGGGTATCCATGATGTCTTTCATGTATCAATGCTAAGGAAATACCTCCATGATACGTGTCACGTGCTACAACAAGAACCGATGGAGCTTGAGACTGATCTTTCATATATAGAGCAACCTATAAAGATTATTGACACTAAGGAGCGTGTGTTGAGGTCGAAGACTATTCCTTTGGTGAAAATTTATGGAGGAACCATGACATCGAGGAAGCTACTTGGGAAATGGAAAGTGAGATGCGGGAAAAGTACCCTCAACTGTTTATGGATTTTGGTAAGTACATTCGAAGACGAATTTATTTTTAAGGGGGAGAGGGTGTAACATCCGTCCCATTTGCATACATTTTTCATGCATTGCATCATTTATTTGTGCATTATTTTGTGTTTTAATATTTTATTTGAATGTTCGGTCCATCTATTGACTCGTCTAAAATTAATAATAAAATAATAATAATATATGCAAATAAATAAATTATAAAATGATAATTAAAAATAAAACTACGAAATAAAATAAAGCTTCATATTTTGTAGTGTGTAATTTGGAGTTAGTAAAAATGACTAGTTAATGTCAATAAAAATTGATTAGTTAAGTTAGTTTTGATTTTTTAATATTTAAAGGAGGTAAAGTGGTTAAAATGAATTCTTGGGAGTTTATGTTTAGTTTAACCAAAGTTGAATGGTTTAATAATGAATAGCTTAATCTTATAGGTGCTTTTATGAAACTTAATTATAAATAGGATAAAGACTTCATTAGGAAGTCTGTATCACCGAAATCAGCCTATGCGCCAAGTCCGACACCGACCGAGGGTTTTCTTGAGCAAATATTTTCACATTTCGTCTTGATTAAAGCTTCCGTTCAACGACCCGACTCCGTAGAAGTATAAAGTTCGCATCTAGGATCACTTTGGCTGCAAAAATAAAAAGTTTAATCGGGCGAATTTCGTCAATTGGTAAGTTACTAATTTTATTCTTTTACTTTAAAAAGCATATTAGTTAAATTTATTGTTGTTAGATTATATTGGTGAAAGTTTAGATATTCATTTTGAGACGGAGTAAGAGTATAATTGAAATAGTGTTGTTAATCTATTTGGGTAGGTTGGTTGTGCGTAAATAGTCCAAAATAATTGGTACTATGTTAAATTAATTATTTGGGATAATTTTATTAGTAGCAATTTCGTCTTGAAAGTGGACATTTTAAATGATGTGGTGGTGTTTAACTTGCGCAAATAATGTGTTGGATTATATGTATTGGTTGGAACAAAGTGATATAATTGTTCATGTGAATTATGGAAAGGTCCACTACTTTTGGGCCTAGTTGAATTGGTTTAGGACAAGTAAAAATCTGCTTGTGCATTTAAGTCCAGCTGGCGTACGTTTTGGGGGTGTATAGATGTACGGTTATTGCGAGAGCTGGGGCTAAGTAATAACCGTGGGTCTATACATCTGTGACCTTTCCCCTCCGATGGCCACGGTTGGGGTTTATAGCCCACTGTTATAGTAATAGCGTAACTTTGGTAAGCTAGTTTCCCGTGGCTAGTTGCTGGACTGTAAGGGCCAGCACGTTACGTGGCGTGAATACGAATACCGGTTCAAAACATAGTGCTACAGTTTTACGACACATATCGCATATGAGTACTACGCATACAGCAAATGTATGAGAGGATGAATAAGGTGTGCATTGAAGATGATCAAAGGGTTTTCCTGATCCCGTATCCTTTTATTGTGTGCGCTTTATAACTTATAATGTGGTTAAGTGTATCTTGTGAAAGATGTGCAGTTATCTTTACTGATTTTATATGTTAAAGTAATTGTATGTTGCATACTATCATGCCATATTGTTGCATTTAGTAACTTACTGGGTTTCGACTCACCCCTTCCTTTATTGTTGTTTTCCTTAGATCGCAGTGAGACCGGGGAAGGACATCGTTGAGTTCGTAGGCCGGTGAGGAGCCTCAGGTAGTTTTTCTTTTGGGGTAGTTGTTTATAGTGCTTAGTATGTTGCTTTTGGTGAGGCCGTGGTTGTACAGTATTATGTAAATACTGTTGTCTTTTGGGTAGAACGTATGGTGCTTGTAATTAGACTGTGGACTTTAGCACATCCGTGTGTATGTATTAGTCGTTCTTTCTTCCGCATGCGTAAAGTTGTCTCCGAGCTAAAAGCTTGTTGAGGTGTTGTTTATTGGTATTGGTGTAGTATGATTCCGGTTTTTGTGTAGCCGATGTTGTGAATATAGTATACATTATACAGGTTTATGGTAAATGTTGGTTTTATAGCAGGGTTCATGCACCTGGTTCGAGGTACCATATAGGACCTCGAGACTCGGGGCGCGTCACTCAGTCCCTATAAATTGAACCCCATGCTGATCATTTCAGAGGGGGAAACGTTTTGTGTGTTGATACTCTGCCAGTTTGAGAGCAAAAACTGTGAGTGATACATATTTGAGTGAAAAGTGAGGAAGATAGGCCATAACCATCATAGGTGAAGCCTCCTTCTCCCCATCTTCTTCTTCATCTCAAACTCTTTTTGTTATTGTTCATATTACTTGTTTACTTTGTGTTATTTCTTATTATTCTTGCAAGTCTTGTCCATTTCAAGCACTATATATATATATATATATATATATATATATATATATATATATATATTATACAAGTCTTGTCTTCTCAAGCTATATATATATATATTATTGTTATATATATATATATATATATATATATGTATTATGATTATATATGTACATTGGAACCAAATCATGAGGTGATTCAAGGTTCCCTTCATGCCTTGTGTATGATTGTGGGGTAAAACCTAAAGATGATCATGTTTTGTTAAGTTTTATGTTGATTTTGTTCTTGTTTGGCCATGAGAGTCATGATTGGGTGATAAAGTTTCAATCTTTATCATCCCAACCATGACCTAGCCATAAAATCACCAAGTATGGGACATAAAGATCCAATCTTTATGTTACATTTTTGTTTCTAAAGATTTAATCTTGCATAATAAGTCCATTTTGATGGTAAAGTTTCAATTTTTACTCATCAAAAGGTCATTTTGGCCCAAAGGGCATGTTCATCAACTTTCTCAAATTGTCCCCAATGATTGTCTTGATCACACCCAAAACCTTTGTTTTTGCTGTCTAATTTGTGGTCAATGACATAGGGATGATTAAATCTATGTTTTTGTTGAAGAAAATAAATGAAAATAATCATCACAGTCCAGTTTCAACAAGAACACTCTGTTTTGCCTGAAACTGGACAGTTTTCTGATAAACTGTCAAAAACCCCTGGAATGCTCTCCCTAGCCGTACGGCTACTTTGGCCAGGGAGTGCATTTTCCAGTTTCTTCCCTTTTTGACTGAAATGTTTGCAAAATAACCATTTTCTGTTAAATAATTAACCAGTTTTGTTAAAATGTCAGTTTCTCCCATTTTTGAAATACACACACACACATGTACATTTGTTAACTAACGTTAGGGAGACTCGATCCTATCCGAGGCGACTTGGGTGACGTAAAACTCTTTCCAAGGCGTAACCTGACCTCAAAACTAATAGAATCTCTAACCTTTCCATTTGTTGGGTTAAATAATTAATAAATGTGGCGACTCCGTTATGTTTTGCGTGATAACCGTGTTTGGTTTTTCACCCTTCGAAACGAAAACCCTTCGTTTCCTTCGTCACGGGGTGGGATTCTTACAACTGGCACCTAGCACAAAAAGAATCCTAAAATACAAAGATAAAATCTAATTCTTATAAATTGGGGGACCCTAAATGGCTAATGTGATTGGGATTAAGCAATTCTAAGTTTGAAACATATACTCCCTCCGTCCCACCTCACTTGAGACTTATTTCCATTTTGTTCCGTCCCACTTACCTTGAGACTCCCCAAAATAGTAATCTTTTTATAATTTAATATTCAATCTTCCCCACCCACGCATTCTCTCTCTTCATTTTTCACCACACAATTCATTCAACCAACCGACTTTAACCTCACTCATTATCTCTCTTCATTTTCTACTACACATCTTCCTTATTTTATTCTTTTTCTTTAGTTATTGTATCCACCTCTTAGGTCTCAAGTGAGGTGGGATGGGGGGAGTATTTGAACAACAATGAGTAATGGATCCTCGGGTTCATTCAATATTTGAGAAGAGGAAGATGTTGAAGCTTGATTAGGGACATTTCTTAGGATGACTCAACCGGATCGAGTCAACATGTTGACATTCCCTTCTATTCTCTTCTACCCATTCTCTAAGACCTCTTTCATAATTTCATCATAAGTTACTACATAACAAGAACTGGCACATTTATTGATAAAGTTGGAGCCCTAATTTACAATTGAGCTTGAACGAGTGGTCTCCTCAATGTTGCCTAGTTCTATTACATTGACATCACCCTCACTTGGGATTAATACAAATTATTTCTTATCTATGAGGTCTTGAATGACGTCTTTGAGATTGTAACACCTCTCGGTGGTATGGTCACTATGTTGATGATAGGAACACCACTTGTCATGAGCATGGTTGAGGCAGATTTCTTTGAATTTTAACCCTTTTATCAGTTTGATTTTCTCCTTTTCCATGAGATCCTCGAAGGCCTCGGTTTGATTCATGCCTTGAAGAGGAGTGTAGGCACGGTTGTTTGTGAATTTTGTGCCTTCACGATGTTGGGTTTTGAGGCACCTTGCGAAGCGGAAGACGGCAATATAAAATCAACAAAACCCTAAGCCCCAAGATCCATTCATGATGATTAAATTAATAGCAAGATAAATTCAGAATACTAACCATGTCATGCATTTAAAATTTTTGGATCTTCAAATCTTCAAGTCTTCGAGATTTAGATTTGATCTCTTCGTTCTTCGCGTTCTTCAGATCATGATCACAGGAACACGAACTTGAGATGCTAAAGCAAGCATCCTCTATGTGTATCCACACGTGAACGAATATCTAGAACCATTCTAGATCTAGATTGCTAGACCCATTAGAAAATACGCTTTTCTAATCATCAAAGATGATATGAATTTATTGGTGTTCTTGAGCTTTTGATTCTCAATCTAAACTCAAGAATGTGTTTCTCAAACACATAAAGACTACCAATAATGATACAATATCAACTCCTACTGATTAGGGTTAAGAGAGGGGTTTTTATACTCATTAATCCTAAACCCTTTAGGAGAAATAGGTCAAAACCCGTCAAAACACGAAATCAATAAACTGGGCCTAAACAGGGCCTGCTCGGCCGAGTCCTTTAAGGTACTGTTGGGTATGCCCACTTATATCTCAGTTTCAATGTAATAGGATTGATTAGATTTGATTGATCCATCACCTAAGTTTTATTTCATGGACTTTAGATCCACATGTAAGAAGTATTTATACATCATTTTTTAGGTTGTCCATCGTAATAGAATAGGCTTAGGAATAGGGCAAGAAGATCAAGATTCAAGAAAATCACATTTGAGTTTGAGCTACGCGCCATGCGCGCCTTCAAGCCATGCGCCATGCGTCCTCCAGCGTGTGCGCATATGGCCTCGCGCCTCAATGATCCACACGCTTTGTTATGCGCCTCAATTGAATCATGCGCTCCTCTGGCTCAACGCGCATCATGAATGATTTAAGCACTCAGTGATTTAATAAAAATTCGAAGACTTGGAGAAGATTCAAACTACGCCAATGATCCAACGGTGGTTAAATAACACGTATGCACCCGCATCTAAGGACACCTGTCCATAACGGTCATATTTGTGTTATGTGTCTAACGGCTATAAAAGGACACGTGCTCGACTCAATGAGCGACAGCACATCCGTCCTTTCTCTGACTCACCAAGGATTTCCAACGGCTAGTTTTTTTGGGCTCTACTATAAATACCCCATAACTTCAACCATTTGAAGTTGCTAAGCATTTCAAGAATTTCTCTCAAGCATTTGTTGAAGATTTGAAGATTGCCTTTGATTTACCAGAATTCTCAAGAACATCTTCATACCTTCATCCTTAGCCCAGATCCTTAACCAAAAACACTTTAGTTTTCTTATGCTCTCAATCTCAAAGATCTAAAGAGCCTTGATTCTAAAATCACACACGCACCTCTTTAAGTTTGATCACTTAGATCTTTCTTTAAGAGATACACCGGTTATTGTCTAGGATTTGTTCTTTCATAGATATTAGATCTTGAGTTAGTGTATAAGCTCAAAACGATTGTAATTTGTAACACTCACTCATAATATAAGATCTTCATTAGAAATCCAAGACTAACCATCTTGGTAAAGGAAGTAGATCATTTTCCTGATCGAACCTCTCCAAATAGAGCGTATCAATTTCTTGTCATTTACCTTCAAGTCATATCATATCTAACTATTTGATTGTTTATTCATTGTAGATTGATTGATTGAATTGTGTTGTGTTTGTTATATCATTTGCCTAAGTTCCTTATTTCACCCACTTTGAGCCAAAATACTTAGAGTGTGTGTGCGGCTTTATCATACTTTGCGCCTATTTACATTACTAAATTCCGCTGTGCATTTCACTCACTCACTTAGGCGCATATCATAACGCTTATTTGATAAAGTGTGCATTTGCAATTGAGTTTATCAAGGGTACGAAAAAAATTTAAAACAGCTATCCACCCCCCCTCTAGCTATTTTTCATACCATTGTTGCCCTTTGGGACCAACAAGTGGTATCAGAGCAAACACCTTTATAAAACGTTTTTGTTTTTCAAGCCTAACAGCTTGGGTGCTGATTCAATATAGCAAACTCAAAACCTTCGGCAACTGCTAACTACACACATGTTCCAGTCTTTGATGAAGATCACTTTGGCGTGTGGAAATTCAGCATCTTGACTCATCTCACTTCAATCGATGAAAGGCTTCATGACACCGTGGTTTATGGACCTTACATCCCAATGAAAGCGAATCCAAATCCGCGCACCAACGCTGCTCAACCAACCATCAAGAAACCAAGGGAAGAATGGACTGAGGAAGAAACAAGAAGAGTTGCAAATGATGGCAAAGCAAGAAAAATTCTCATAAGCACTCTAAGCACGGCTATGAAACAACAACTCATGCATTGTGCTACTGCTAATGAGCGATGGGATGCTATTGAAGAGCATATAGAAGGAGATACTGTTTGTAAGGAGAACAAGAAATATGAAGTGCAAAAGAGATTCAACAATTTCTCTCAACTCCCCGGTGAAACCTAATGACAAACTTATGAACGCTACTGTGAAATTATCAATCTATGTATTTCACTTGGCATGAAATTTTCAAGCAAAGATTTGAATGTAAATTTCCTCCAAGCATTTGGCTCAAGATATCTTCATAAATCCAGCGCTCTTGAAGATGCCGGAACTTTAGATGTATGGACTTTAAGGAACCTTTATGCAAATCTTCAGGTTTATGAGCTCAAACTCCAATGAATCAGTGAAACTGAAGGAAAGTAAAAATCCATAGCAATGGTGGCGCATAGAGAAGAAGCGCATGCGCTTGCGCCGGTTCAAGAAGAGAAAAGTTCCGATCCCAAAATTTCTACCTCTGAGCTACTAGACATGGATGATGAAGACTTTGCTTTATTTGTGAAGAAATTTCAAAAGTTCAGAAAATTCTCAAGACCCAGCTCAACCAGCAAATTTCAAGGATCTACCAGCAGAGCTCCTCAAAAGTTCACGAGGAGCAGTGATTCAAAAAGAAAAGAAGACCTTGTTTGTTTTAATTGCAGGAAACCAGGACACTTTGCTTCAAGCTGCCCAATTCCAAAATTTGAATATATGCAGAAGAAGAGCAGTCAAACTCCCAAGTTCACTCCCAAATTCACTCGTCATAAGGGAATGGTTTCTGAAGAAGAATCACCATCAAATGAGCATAACACATGGATTGAAACAGACTCCGATGAAAGCGGTGAAGATTCTGATGATGGACTCGTTTGTTTGGTGGCAAATGATGATGAAGTTGATACTTATGATTCTGATGATGACTACTCCAAAGATGTTCCTGATATGAATACCTTGAATAAACCTATCAAAAAATCTGCAGGTTTTCAAGAAGTGAAGAAGAAGAAAGGACCAACCATCAGCGAGCTCGTTGAACAAGGATTTCTCACTCCGGCTCAAAGCGATGGTGGATTGTTATTTTCAAGATGTCATCTGAGTGCTAGAAGCAAGCTCAGAAAGAGTGAATATGTTAGACCTCAAGTTGCACCTATTCCTACAATCAATCACGATGAGGACATTGCCAAACAAGAAAAGTTATTCTTAGAAGCCGAAAAGGTAATTAGTAAATTTGGCAAAATGAAGGAAGCTTTAGCACTATAATGTGATGAAATTTCCCAGCTTAAGACCGATAAATCTCTACTTAAATCTGAACTCACCCTCCTTAAGGAGTAGATAAAGAGCATGACTCCTCTTACTGTCAAAAACACTTTTCTAACAGAACAGAACTCACTTCTTAAGGTTCAAAACGATGAATTGGTTGCTCAAATTACTGATCTTAAAAAGATTACAAATGAGTGGTCCAATTCTCGTGTCACTATGGAGAATATATTTGAGTCCCAAAAAGTCAGTGGTGATAAAAGTGGCTTTGGATTCTCATCAACTAGTGACAACTTTAAATGTAATGTCTGTGCTGAAAGAGATAGTGAATTTCCAAATCAGCAAACTTTTGAAATTCCCAAGGAAAAACATTCTAATTCAATGGGTAAAGTGTTGGGTTTCGATGTAACATGCGCAGCGGAATTTAGCATTTAAAATTTTGAAACCCAAAGCCCATAGATCCATTCATATGATTAAATCGAATACAACAATATGAATAGAGGAGAACTAACCCTTGATGACTATAAGTTTGGTCTTTAAACTTGGTGGAGATATTGAAGCTTGATCACGAAGAAAGTAAGAACACGAACTTTGAAGATGGTGAGCTTCACCCTCTAGCAGTATCCACACCACGAACGAATATCAAGGAGCTTCTTGATCTTGGTTGCTAGACCAACAATTATGAAACACACTTTCACAATTGATAATGACTATATGGAATTTTTCTTTTGTGTATTATTTTGTTCTTCAATCAAGAGATATCTTGGAACAAAATAAAACCTCTCTCAAACTCTTTGAGACTCACAAAAATATTGGTTAAGAGTGCTGGCCGAATTTGGCCTTTTATACACAAGTAGGACCTATTCCAAATAGGAAACTTGTGTCAAAATCCGTCCAAAATTCGTTTGCTAATCAAATTAGGAATCTTCCCCCGACATCACTGTGCGGCCGCCCAAAAGCCACTGTGCGGTCGCACAACTATCTGAAATAAACTGGTACAAAACTGAGCTAAGTGTGCGGCCGCCCAGTCCATACTGTGCGGTCGCCCACTTCCCCATATTTCCAAAATTTCCAAAATTCCAATATAGTCCTTTTTAAAGATTCGTTCTATTGTGTGTGACCCTCTAGGATTATACTAAGTTGGCAATGGGTTCAAACATCAAACCATAAGATATGATTAGGTTCTAGCAAACCGTCATACCTACCCAAATAATATAACTAGATACAAGTTCGCATTCCTTTTAGAACATGTCATAATCCCTTTGTCCACGATGTCATTGAACACAAGGCATGGTCAACAAGTCAACTTGTTTTGTTCAATACTTTCTCGATTCCGAATATGTTGATAATCCAAATGACATTGATCCAATCAATTCATTTGAGTCCGGCCGAACATTTCATCAACATCATTCCTACGAGAGGCCCAAGCTTGACATCTCTCCAAAGAGGGACAAATCCATTTAGCTTATCACTCTTCCCTACTTGAATCCGATTATACCAATCATACCCTTTATAACTACCCGGTTAAAGGTAGCGTTTGAATATTTCAAACATAATGTTCATCAAGTGGAAGACTATAATAACTTCATGTCTAAGGATTCGAATGACATAACTAATATGAGATATATGTTCGACATAGACCATGACATAAATCTCATACAGCGGGTCATGTCCAGTACCTTGTTCCAAACAAGTACCCATAAATCTAACATGATCATCCCATGATCATTTAGCCTTTATACTAGTGCTTAACAAGTACTAGGGACGGAGATTATTATAAGTAAACATGAACAATAATAATAATCAAAACATTTCTCTATTGATATGAAATTAATGATAACAATTACATCGTTTACAAAACGTGCCTAGGGCACCACTACCAACATAAAGGACAGGAAAAAGTCAAGAGATAAACATTCCATTATGTCTACCCAACGAAACAATTTGCGAAAGCTAAAGAGAATGAAGTAGCTACAGATGAATAATCTTCTAGCAAAACCATTCTTGAAACAAGGCGCGCTCCTTCTCCGAGTGCACATTATACGCCTAGGAGCCACGCGCCTAACCGCCGTGCGCCTCCTAGCCCTATGAGCCCTCCAAGAAAAAGCGCTCCAAAATTTCAAAAGAAGGACCCACAGAAGAATGCTATCCCAAAGAAAAGTAAAGAGTTTGTAAAAACTCATGTGATTGGTGGCTTTCATCATTGCTCAATTTATGATTGTTCGGGACATAAGGCCGTGGAATGCCTTTTGAGGTTCACTCCCAATGCCAAAGGACGTAAGAATCCTAAGGTCAAGAAAGAGTGGGTCGTCAAAAGTTGCTAACTCTAGGACGCGAAAAGGAATAAAGGGGACCTGCTTTAAATGTTTATATTTCAGGTTCTTTGCTTCATGGATAGATCTTCAAAAGCTAAAACATATGAATGGATTCTCGATAGTGGGTGTTCACGACATATGACTGGAGATGAATCCTTACTTGATGATTTTCATGAAGAAAGAGGTCCCTCAGTAACGTTTGGTGATAATAACAAAGGTCAAGTTGTAGCATATGGAAATCTCAAGAAAGACAAAGTTTGCATTGAAAGAGTCTCTCTCGTCGAAGGACCCAAGCACAACTTATTATCCATATCTCAATTCTGTGATAAAGGATTAGAATTCCATTTTACTTCAACTTAATGTCTTATCAAGAATGGCAAAACTAGAGCTATCTTACTCACGGGATATCGTAAGACAAATATTTACATTATTGATTTCTATAGTATGAACTCTAGTACTAATCTTTGTTTTGTAGCTAAAAGTGTGAGCGAAAATAGTTGGCTGTGGCACAAGCGCTTAAGTCACTTGAACTTCAAGTATCTATCTAAACTCAGCAGGAACAATCTTGTAAAAGGACTTCCTAAGGTTGTTGATCATCATGACAAGAAGTGCGCCGCGTGTCAACTTGGCAAACAACCGAAAAAGTCTTTCTCCAGCAAGACCAATCCTTCAACTACTAGATGTTTGCAACAGCTGCACATTGATCTATTTGGACCAGTCACCACCGCAAGTATTAGAAGAAACAAGTAAACTCTAGTTGTGGTGGATGATTATTCAAGATATACATGGGTGGAAATGATGATCTCAAAAGACGATTGTTATGACATTTTGACCACCTTATTCAGGCTGCTCCAAACCCAAAAAAGAAGATGACATCGTTAGTGTTTGATCCGACAATGTAACAGAATTCAAGAACAACGGTGTTGCTCGATATTGCGACGATCATGGGATAGATCACAACTTCTCAACCGCTTGTGTTCCTCAACATAATGGTGTTGTGGAAAGAAAGAATAGGACATTGATTGAAGTGGGAAAGACAATGATAGCTGAAGCTAAATTACCTAAGTACTTTTGGGAAAAAGCTATCAACACAACATGTTTTACTCAAAATCGTTCCCCCGTCAACAAACTTCACAACAAGACTCCGTATGAACTTTGGCGTGGTAGAACTCCCAACATTGCATTCTTCAAGATCTTTGGTTGCAAGTGTTATATCCTCTACAACGGAAACGAACATAGAGGTAAATTCGATGCCAAAGCCGATGAAGGTATTTTTGTTGGGTATGCCAAACATTCTAAAGCTTTTCGCGTTTTTAATAGATCTACATTAGTGATAGTTGAATCTGTACATGTTACATTTGATGAACATTCTCTCCTTGAGCCATATTTGGCTCCAAATGTTGCTGATGGTTCTGTTGAGCTTAAAGATACTGGTGCTCCTATTCATGTTGCGCCTACTCAAAATCAGAATCTATCAACTCAAGGAAATACATCCACATCAGTTGCACCTAACTCCTCATATGGCGCGCCAAATAGATCATCAGCTGCGCCTCACTCACATGTTGTGCCTCTTGATTCCTCTCACGCGCCTATATCTACTGCTGGATCTGGTGTTAACCCTAGTTTCAACTCTGAACCAGTTCAACCCCCTAATTTTGATGATTTTGAATCTGGTGAAGAAGTACCAATTGAAGACCTTCAAGTTTCTACAACCTAACCTAACTTACCTCCTAAAATTCGTGAAGTTAGAGGTCACCCAATCAATAATATCATTGGTGATCTAAATGTTGGTGTTCGTACAAGGAGAGCTACAAACTTTGATGCTTATACTGCTTTTATCTCTCAAATTGAAGCAAAGAAGGCTGATGAAGCGCTCCAAGATCCTAATTGGGTTGTTGCAATGCAAGAAGAACTCAATTAATTTGAACGATGTAAGGTTTGGACTCTTGTTCCAAGACCAAATGATCAAGGAGTGATTGATACGAAATGGGTGTTCAGAAACAAGATGGATGAGAATGGAACCATCACAAAAAAGAAATCAAGATTGGTTGCATAAGGCTATAGGCAAGAAGAAGGAATTGATTACGATGAAACTTTCACGCCCATAGCAACACTTGAAGCTATTAGACTCTTTCTAGCTTACGCCGCTCACAAGAACTTCAAGTTATATCAAATGGATGTGAAGAGCGCGTTTCTAAATTGTAAACTCCAAGAACAAGTCTACGTAGCTCAACCACATGGGTTTGAAGATTCACAATTTCCAAATCATGTGTACAAACTCCAGAAAGCTTTGTATGGGCTCAAGCAAGCACCAAGAGCATGGTACGATACACTATCCAAGTTTCTCATCGAAAAAGGCTTCACTCGCGGTAAAATCGATACAACTCTTTTCATTGCCAAACATAATGGTCATAAATTACTTGTTCAAATTTATGTTGATGATATTATATTTGGTTCTACTAAAGAATTGTTGTGCAAGCGCTTTGAGAAACTAATGAAGAGCAAGTTTGAAATGAGCATGATGGGAGAACTCACATTCTTCCTCGGGCTTCAAATCAAGCAAATGAATGAAGGCATATTTATCAACCAAGCCAAATACACAAAGGATTTAATCAAGAAATTTGGACTTGAGAACGCCAAAGCTTATGATACTCCAATGGCCACCAGCAACAAACTCGACAAAAATTTAAAAGGTAAACGTGTTGATCAAACGCTCTATCGAGGTATGATTGGCTCACTCCTTTATCTTACTGCTAGTAGGCCAGATATAATGTTTAGTGTTTGTGTTTGCACTCGTTATCAGTCTGACCCTAAAAAACGCACTTAATTGTTGTGAAACGTATTATAAGATATCTCTCTTGTAGTGACCCCAAAACCCGTCCCTATTTATTTTATATTTTGGGGGATTTTTATTTGACTTATATGTGCATTTTATGTGTTGCATCATATTTTATGATTGCATATCATATTTGATTATTTGTGATTTACTTAGTTAGTAAAAATAATGATTAAAGGAGTTAAATGATTAAGTTGAAATTTTAGGATTCTTTGTGAAATTATAACTTCAGGGGCTTAAGTATTAACTTTGAAAGTCCAGTGACCAATTTGTAAAAAGGGGAGAAGATTTTTTGTTAAAAACACTTTCCCTTCTTTCTTTTCCTTCTTTGTGTCATTTCTTTCTGCAAAACCTCTCGTACTTTCTTTAGGGTTAACAAGAAAAAGGTAAGTTCAACCCATTTCGATTTAATTCTTTTTATTTACTTACCCGTTTTAAAAATTAATTATATAAAAATGATCAGGGCGTTGAGTAGGTCATTTCTAGCCGAACAAAACTTGTTTCAGCGGTACTTTTTTCGGAACTAGGTAAGTTACTAATTCCCCTTTAAATGTTAAAATAGTCATATATGCTATATTTGATACTTCTACTTGTTAATTTTGTTATTTGGGTAATATTTGCTATACTTGTAATTTTGGGACAAAGGGAGTATATAGAATTGGTTTTAGCTGAGTATGGGAATGGTTTAGAAACCATGTTGTAATCTTAATGAAAGTTGCTAAAGTTATGTTTATATGTGTTATACTTGTGGGACGGAAGGAGTAAAAATTGAACTAAGGAAAGAAATCTGGGATTTGGCCCAAAATAGGAGTGGGCGCGCGCACCCTAAATAAGGAGGCGCACGCACCCCATTGTTACCAATCTAGGCAAAAGGGTCTGATGAAGGGAAGCGTGCGCACCCTTTTGGGTGGGGCGCGCGCACCCTTAGTTGGCAAAAAGTGTGAGGGTCTGATGAATGGAAGCGCGCGCACCCTATTGGGTGGGGCGTGCGCACCCCCCCTGTTTTCCAGGTTTGATAGTTTGTTTAACTTGGGTACAAGAGGACAATTGTTTGTGTAGTTGTTGGGGTTGTTTAGGACCCAAACGTGAATGTGTATGACTTTTATGTCGTTGATGAAAAAGATTGGGTTGTGACTAAATGTCCTTATTATGGACTCTTTATGAGAAATCTTTCGTGTGCATCTTGTGATTTAATTGTCTTAGTTCCTTCTTAGATTAAATGCCCTGGGTTTTGTTTAGCAAGCATTCATTACTGTGCTTCTTGTGAAAGTCCAGCTGGTCTTGTTGTAGAGTCAGCCAATGGAAGAATTATAGTGGTACAGGTAAGTCCACTATAAGGTTTTCCATTGGGAGCTTCTGAGTCAGGCGGTGGGAGAATTATAGTGGCACACAAGCCAAGTTCACTATAAGGTGTCCACTGCGCCTTCTTTGTTTCCCCAGTCCAGATTGGCCTTGGATGGGATGAATTGCTCCCTTTGGTGAGTATTTGGGTTATGACTTTGTGTCATATCAGCATGTAACGTAGTTGCATTTTAGTAGCTTACTGAGATTTATTCTCACCCTTTATTTGTTTACTGTTTTAGATAAAGGCGAGTCCAGGGGATAGGACACTCGGCACGGGAGGTCGTTATATTGGTAAGAGATGGGACTTGTTTTGTGAAGGTTACATTATGTAAATGTAAACCCTTTGGGTAGAGTACCCGTACTTCTTATGGTCACACCTATTTTGGTAAATGTTGATGTATGTACATTTGTTTAAAAGTTTGTAAGCCCTCGGGCTAAGTACTTTCGTTGTGAAAGCGTTTGTAATGTTTGTTTCAAGTTAAGTGAAGTCTTTGAACTTCAAGTGTGTTTTTGTTCAACTTTATAAAAGGACATTTCGAAAAAAAATTTAAAGAAGTGTTTTATAACGTCTTCCACTCGTGTCCTGAGCGTGGGGCCAAGTAGGACCACGGGTCTGGGGCGCGACAGTTGGTATCAGAGCTAGGTTGTAGGTGGTCTAAAATGACTAAATGACCTAGGAGGGTAGTAGAGTATAGAGTGAGTAACGTTGAGTGTTTGATGCAGGTATTCATTAAAAATGGGTAAAACTGACGGAAATCAGGCTGGCTCTTCGGGGCAAGGGGATGCCAGAGAAGAGGCTCGAATTATGTTCCAAGGAATGTTCGAAGCGGCAATGAAAACTATAAATGATCAGAGGCAAGAGAGGGAACAGGTACCACCAAGATATGGCTTAGAAAAATTTCTAAAAATGAAGCCTATGGAGTATGATGGAGAGCCCGATGTATCTAAAACCGAAAGGTAGATTGAATCAATGGAAAAGATCTTTGATGCTTTGAGATGTTCTGAGGAAGATCAAGTCAGGTTTGCTACTTATAAGTTGAATGGAGCTGCCGAGCATTGGTGGAAAGCTTTGAAAACTAAATGGGATGAAACTCATGTACCTTACACTTGGGAGAATTTTCTGGGAAAGTTTAAAGAGCACTTCATTCCTTGGGTAGATCAAGACAGGAAGGAAATGGAATTTCTTAGCTTGGAGCAAGGTTCTATGTTAATTGCTCAGTATTCAGCTAAATTTTCAGAGTTGTCCAGGTATTGTACTCACCTAGTGGCAACTGAGGAGAGGGAGGCTACGAGGTTTGTGAAAGGTTTGAAAACTGTGATTAGAACTCAGCTAGTATCCCATAAGTTGCAAGATTTTCAGGATGCAGTTGATCGAGCCTACCAGGTGGAGCATGACATTGAGGAACATAAGAAGAAAATGGAATTGTTAGGCGCAGGGAAGCAAGTTAGGCAACAACAACAATGTGGTGATAATAGAGGAAATCAAGATGGATCTTCACAATTCAAAGGGTCTTCTCAAAGACAGTCAGGTAATAGAAATCAAAGTAACACTTCAGGGAGTCAGAGCAGAGGAGTTTGTAATTATTGTCAGAAAGAAGGGCATTCAGAAGAGAGATGTTGGAAGAAACAGGGTAAATGTTTGAATTGTGGACAGTTGGGACATTTTCAGAGGGATTGCCCTAGGTTTAAGATGCAAGCATCGGGAAGTGTGGTTGGGTCCTCTCAGGGCCAGAAGAGGGATTCCTCAGGAAAGCCTAAGGTGCAGGGTCGTGTATTTGCCATTTCTCAACAACAGGCTTCAGATTCCTCTAATGTGATAGGAGGTATTATTTTTGTGTCTAGTTTGAGGGCACGTACACTTATAGACCCTGGCTCATCGCATTCTTATGTGTCTGTGCATTTTGCTTCTCGATTGCATATGTCTTCTGAATCTCTACCTTATGTGTTAGAGGTGTCAACTCCTATAGGGGAGTGTTTGGTGACCAATGAGGTGTTGCATTCTTGTGATGTGCATATACGTGAGCATGTTTTACCTGCCGATTTAGTTATCTTACCATTATAAGATTTTGATGTTATCTTGGGTATGGATTGGTTGGGTAAATATTATGCATCTGTTGATTGTGCTAAAAAAGTGGTCACATTTTCTATCCCTAATGTTCCTAAATTTACTTTTGAAACTGTTCCTTGGGGTAGAGAGATTCGAATTATTTCTTATATGAAGGCTAGAAAGTTGTTGAACCGGCGTTGTGCGGGGTATTTGACTAGTGTTTTGGATACTACTAAAAGGGTTCCTGATATTGGGGATGTGCCTATTGTTAAAGAATTTTCAGATGTATTTTCTTCTGAGTATGTTATGCCTCCTGACTGGGAAATCGAGTTCTGTATTGACTTACTTCCAGGTACGGCTCCTATATCTGAGGCACCTTACAGAATGGCCCCAGCTGAATTGAAAGAGTTGAAGGTTCAGTTGCAAGAGTTACTTGATCGAGTCAAAAAGAAAGATGGGTCCTTGAGACTGTGTATTGACTACAGAAAGCTGAATCAGGTAACTATAAAGAATAAATATCCACTTCCTCATATTGATGATTTATTTGATCAACTTCAAGGGTCGGTTGTCTTTTCAAAACTTGACTTGAGGAGTGGGTACCACCAGTTGAAAATCCGTTCTAAAGACATTTCTAAAACTGCTTTTCGTAGTAGATATGGTCATTATGAGTTTCTGGTTATGCCTTTCGGGTTGACTAATGCTCCGGCTGTTTTTATGGATATGATGAATAGGGTCTTTAAACCTTATCTTGATACCTTCGTGGTTGTATTTATTGATGATATTCTTGTTTATTCCAAGTCCCGGGAGGAGCATGAACAGCATTTACGAATGGTTTTATCTATTCTTCGTGAGAAGCAGTTGTTTGCTAAATTCAGTAAGTGTGCTTTTTGGCTCAATGAAGTATCTTTTCTTGGGCACGTGATCTCCAATAAAGGTATATCAGTTGATCCATCCAAAGTTGAGGCTATTGTGAATTGGAGGAGGCCAGAATCAGTTACAGAAATTCAAAGCATCTTGGGGTTAGCTGGGTACTACAGAAGGTTCATTGAGAGGTTTTCTAAGATTGCAACTCCATTGACTCAGTTGACTCGAAAGAATGTTCCTTATGTGTGGGATGAAAAATGTCAAGCTAGTTTTGAAGAGTTGAAGAAGAGATTGACTACAGCTCCTATTCTCGCTCTACCTAATGGTAATGATGATTTGGTAATATATAGTGATGCTTCTAAAGAAGGTCTCGGGTGTGTATTAATGCAAAATGGAAGGGTGATTGCATATGCTTCGAGGAAGTTGACTCCGAGTGAGCAGAATTATCCTACCCATGATATGGAGCTTGCAGCTATTGTCTTTGCATTGCACAAGTGGAAACATTATCTTTATGGAGCAAAGTTTGAGATTTTCACAGATCATCAGAGTTTATCTTTTCTCCCAGAAAGACTTGAATAATAGACAACGAAGATGGATGGAGCTGTTGAAGGATTATGATTGCACCATTACTTATCATCCGGGCAAGGAAAATGTGGTAGCTGATACTATTAGCTGGAAGTCTTATGTAGCTTCATTGATGGTGCGGGAATGGAAGATGTTGGAGGATGCTCGAGATTGGAGTCCTTATGAATCAAAGCATGGAGCTATTTTTGCGAATATTCGATTATTACCAACTTTAGTTCAACAAATAAAGGAAGCTCAGAAGGATGACCCGGAGTTGGTAAAGATTATGGATAAAATCAAAGAAGGTAATTTTGAGGATTTCTCTCTCAGTCCTGAAGGGGTATTAACTTTCAGAGGTCGATTGTGTGTGCCTAATGTTGATGGGATTAAACACCAAGTTCTTGATGAAGGCCATAAATCAAGGTATACTATTCATCTCGGGAGTACTAAAATGTATCAGAATTTGAAGCAACACTTTTGGTGGAATAATATGAAGAGGGAAATAGCGGATTATGTATCCAAGTGTTTAACATGTCAACAAGTTAAAGATGAACATCAAAGGCCCGCAGGATTGCTTCAACCGTTAGAGATTCCAGAATGGAAGTGGGAACATGTTAATATGGATTTTGTGACAGGGTTACCTCATACTCGAAAAAGGTTTGATGCAGTTTGGGTGATTATTGATAGATCGACAAAGTCTTCTCATTTTCTACCTATTGAGATTTGTTATTCTATGGAAAGGCTTGCAACTTTGTACATTAATGAGATCATGAGGTTACATGGAGTTCCAGTGAGCATTGTGTCTGATCGTGACCCTAGATTCACATCTCGGTTTTGGCAAGCATTTCAGAAGGCTTTGGGTTCAGAATTGAGATTTAGTACAGCTTTTCATCCTCAAACAGATGGTCAGTCAAAAAGAACCATTCAGATTCTTGAGGACATGTTGAGGGCTTGTTCAGTTGATTTTGCAGATTCTTGGGATATTCATTTGCCTCTCGTAGAGTTTGCTTATAATAACAGTTTTCAGTCCAGTATTGGGATGGCTCCTTATGAAGCCTTGTATGGGAGAAAATGTCGGTCTCCTATCTGTTGGGATGAAGTGGGAGAAGCCAAGATTTGGGGTGTTCAGATGGTTAGTGATTCAGTTGAGAAGGTTAAACTTATTCGAGATCGTTTGAGTACGGCCCAGAGTAGACAGAAAAGTTATGCTGATCATCGTAGGTGAGACCTTGAGTTCGAAAAAGGTGACTTTGTGTTTTTGAAGGTTTCCCCTAAGGTTGGTATTCGAAGATATGGAAAGAAAGGTAAGCTTGCTCCGAGGTATATTGGTCCATTTGAGATTCTTGGAAGAGTGGGAGATCGGGCTTATCGTCTTGCATTACCTCCTTCTCTTGATAAGATCCATAATGTGTTTCATATTTCTATGCTTCGGATGTATGTGTATGATTCTTCTCATATTCTATCTGAGGTACCCGAGGATATTGAGCCGAGTATGTCTTATGAGGAGTATCCAGTCCAAGTCATTGATTCGAAGGTGCAAGAATTGAGAAACAAAAGTATTCCTCTTGTTCGAGTTGTGTGGAGGAATCACAATGTGGAGGAATCAACTTGGGAACTTCGGGAAGAGATCAAGAGGAAGTACCCTTGGTTGTTTGAGGGCCTCGGTAAGTAACCCTAAAATTTGGGACGAATTTTCTTTAAAGGGGAGTGATTGTAGCGACCCCAAAACCCGTCCCTATTTATTTTATATTTTTGGGGATTTTTATTTGACTTATATGTGCATTTTATGTGTTGCATCATATTTTATGATTGCATATCATATTTGATTATTTGTGATTTACTTAGTTAGTAAAAATAATGATTAAAGGAGTTAAATGATTAAGTTGAAATTTTAGGATTCTTTGTGAAATTACAACTTTAGGGGCTTAAGTGTTAACTTTGAAAGTCCAGTGACCAATTTGTAAAAAGGGGAGAAGATTTTTTGTTAAAAACACTTTCCCTTCTTTCTTTTCCTTCTCTGTGTCATTTCTTTCTGCAAAACCTCTCATACTTTCTTTAGGGTTAAGAAGAAAAAGGTAAGTTCAACTCATTTCGATTTAATTCTTTTTATTTACTTACCCGTTTTAAAAATTAATTATATAAAAATGATCAGGGCGTTGAGTAGGTCATTTCTAGCCGAACAAAACTTGTTTTAGCGGTACTTTTTCTGGAACTAGGTAAGTTACTAATTCCCCTTTAAATGTTAAAATAGTCATATATGCTATATTTGATACTTCTACTTGTTAATTTTGTGATTTGGGTAATATTTGCTATACTTGTAATTTTGGGACAAAGGGAGTATATAGAATTGGTTTTAGCTGAGTATGGGAATGGTTTAGAAACCATGTTGTAATCTTAATGAAAGTTGCTAAAGTTATGTTTATATGTGTTATACTTGTGGGACGGAAGGAGTAAAAATTGAACTAAGGAAAGAAATCTGGGATTTGGCCCAAAATAGGAGGGGGCACGCGCACCCTAAATAAGGAGGCGCACGCACCCCATTGTTACCAATCTAGGCAAAAGGGTCTGATGAAGGGAAGCGCGCACCCTTTTGGGTGGGGCGCGCGCACCCTTAGTTGGCCAAAAAGTGTGAGGGTCTGATGAATGGAAGCGCGCGCACCCTATTGGGTGGGGCGTGCGCACCCCCCCCCCTGTTTTCCAGGTTTGATAGTTTGTTTAACTTGGGTACAACAGGACAATTGTTTGTGTAGTTCTTGGGGTTGTTTAGGACCCAAACGTGAATGTGTATGACTTTTATGTCGTTGATGAAAAAGATTGGGTTGTGACTAAATGTCCTTATTATGGACTCTTTATGAGAAATCTTTCGTGTGCATCTTGTGATGTAATTGGCTTAGTTCCTTCTTGGATTAAATGCCCCGGGTTTTGTTTAGCAAGTATTCATTACTGTGCTTCTTGTGAAAGTCCAGCTGGTCTTGTTGTAGAGTCAGCCAATGGAAGAATTATAGTGGTACAGGTAAGTCCACTATAAGGTTTTCCATTGGGAGCTTCTGAGTCAGGCGGTGGGAGAATTATAGTGGCACACAAGCCAAGTTCACTATAAGGTGTCCACTGCGCCTTCTTTGTTTCCCCAGTCCAGATTGGCCTTAGATGGGATGAATTGCTCCCTTTGGTGAGTATTTGGGTTATGACTTTGTGTCATATTTCCCTCTCTGGTTACTTTGGTTCTATTGGTTATGGTTTGGTTTTCGGGATCCCAGCTTCAGCTATTTATGCTGCTCAGATGGTTTTCTCAGTTGGTTTTCTTAGATGGTATTCTCAGACAGTTATGTTATTAGGTAAACCTTGGCTTGGTATCCACCGGAGTGTGGGCTATGTGATAAATGTGATATATGAGTTGATGTTATGTGCTATATTCTATATGATTACTTGTTGATATTGTTTCTTCATGATTGCCATATCAGCATGTAACGTAGTTGCATTTTAGTAGCTTACTGAGATTTATTCTCACCCTTTATTTGTTTATTGTTTTAGATAAAGGCGAGTCCAGGGGATAGGACACTCGGCACGGGAGGACGTTGGATTGGTAAGAGATGGGACTTGTTTTGTGAAGGTTACATTATGTAAATATAAACCCTTTGGGTAGAGTACCCGTACTTCTTATGGTCACACCTATTTTGGTAAATGTTGATGTATGTACATTTGTTTAAAATTTTGTAAGCCTTCGGGATAAGTACTTTTGTTGTGAAAGCGTTTGTAAAGTTTGTTTCAAGTTAAGTGAAGTCTTTGAACTTCAAGTGTGTTTTTGTTCAACTTTATAAAAGGACATTTCGAAAAAAAAAAATTAAAGAAGTGTTTTATAACGTCTTCCACTCGTGTCCCGAGCGTGGGGCCAAGTAGGACCACGGGTCTGGGGCTCGACATCTCTGGTACTGTTAACCTTGGACCTTGGTACACCAAAGATTCAAATTTTAAACTTGTAGGTTATTCAGATGCGGATTATGCAGCGTGCACAATTGATAGGAAAAGCACAAGTGGCACTTGTCATTTCCTCGGATATCGACTTGTGTCATGGGCGAGTAAAAAACAAGCTTCAGTATCTGTCTCAACAACCGAAGCTGAATATATCGCTGCGGGAAGTTGTTGCTGTCAAATTCTATGGATGAAGCAGCAATTGGTGGACTATGATATCATCGAAGAAAATTGTCCCATCTACTGCAACAACACTTCAACCATTGTCGTTTCTGAAAATCGTGTCATGCACTCCAAAACCAATCACATCGACATCAAATATCACTTTCTCAAAGACAACGTGGAAAAAGGTAATATTCATTTAGAACACGTAGGAACCGACTATCAAATCGCCGACATTCTAACGAAAGCACTTGACGCGAAACGGTTCATATTTTTTAGAGGTGAAATGGGTATGCTTGAACTCAACTAATTCCATATAGTTTTGTTATTACTAATGATTTTATGTTTTGTTGAGTTATGAGTATACTAGGTTCAAATGTTAAATCATTTTTCAAAGTTTCAAGAAAACTATGCGCCTGCTATGCGCCTCACTGACTGCGCGCCAAGTTCCCACATCTGCGCGCTTCACTCTCTTTGCGCGCCTAGCATTCAATGCTCCTTAAATCATCATGCGCGCCTAGATGAGCTTATGCGCCACTCATGCGCTCATTAATGATTGCGGCTCAATCAATGCTCAAAATTTATTATTTCAATTATTGAACGTATTCAATTTTCACAAGTACCAAGTAAGTTATTCTGATCATTTATTATAGGATTTTTTGTCTTTTAACATTCCATAATTGTTCAAGGGTACTTGTGCAATTATTATTTTCCCTCGTTTTACGTTTTTCAAAAATTTTATTTTCTGGGATATATTTCTTGCACCCCATACTTACACCAAAACAGATGTTTTTGGGGTTTGTGCAAAAATTTAGTCATAATTGTTCATACACTTATGAGGGAAGCGGGACAATTTCTCTTTACCCAAATGTCACATCAGGTGTACTTTGGGTCATTCAGCATTTATTACCCTTCAAATCCTTAAAACCCCTCATAAATGCGCCGTCCTTTATTTGCCATAATGAGCCGAAATTTTCTTTTCCTCATTAAATTCCCATCTATTCAACTTCTCATCCTTTTAAATTTTAACCCTATTATTTCCATAATTGTGCCTATTTTTTTAAAAATCTAAACCTATATATATTTGATTTTTCCTTCCTTTCTAATCATTTCCCCTACAAAACCCGCACCAACTCTCTCTCTCCCAGTTTCTCTTCTCTGACTCTCATCTCTCTCTCCCTATCCGTTTCTCACTCTCTTTCTCTCTCTATATCTTCTCCATTTTCTCTCATTTCTCCTCTATATATAACTTTTATGGGTCCTAAAAGATCAACAAAGACTCCCCAAGACGAAATGGTATGGACTTCTAACTTTAACTCAGTTAAATTTCTGCAAATTTCTTTTTTTGTCATTTCTGGGTTCGAGTTTCTTCTAAACCGAATTTGCACTTTCTTTGATTAATTTTGCTTCGATTCTCCGTTTTCAAAATCGTTTGTTAGGTTTTGTTCGTATTGTGATTTAGATTCTTTATAACTAAACTTTTCGACGATCAATGCACTGTATTTTGCGAATCTAAAAATATTAGATTTTGACTTTTCAAATTTTCAGATCTTTGAATCCATTTTCTGGATTTGTTGTTGATTTGTACTTGTTTTGGTTTACATTTTCGTGATCCTTGTGTTCATGCGGTCATTTTGACATATTGTATGCTTGATTTGGTGAAGTTTCATGATTTATGTGTTCTTGGTGTTCTTCGAGCACTCAAGCCATGTTTTTCGTGTTCTTCGTTGTTTTTGCATGACTTGGGTTTCAAAATTTCCAAAACTTGTTTTTCAAATTTTTTTCATGTTTGATCTTGTTTGCATGCATATGTATGTTGTGCATGTGTTTGTATGTTTTTGTGTGTTTTTATACTAAGTTTAAATTATTTACATAGTTATGTGCCTATATATGAATTCATGTGCCTAAATTGTTTTTGCGCCCTATGTCCTTATGCGCCCAAAGTGATTCATGCGCCTAACAATTGTATGCGTCTCCTGCAAATACAAGTGCTATATGCCTCAATCACTCACGCGCCTAATGCCATCATGCGCCTAAATGTCTTATGCGCCTCTATTCATACTTAGTCAAATTTTTCTATGTTTTAATTTTTCCTTAGTATAGTTTCATAGAACCTTGCTATGCGCCTAATTATTCTATGCGCCTCAAATTTTGTATGCGCCTAGTCTATATTTTGCTCATTTTATGATTCTATCTGCGTGATACACTCCTAACTTAAATCATTGTTATGTTTTCAGGATCCAGCAAATTTCAGACCTGGTGAGACATTTAATCTCACTGAGTTATCAACTGTCCAGATTGGAGTTGATGTCATGGAGTACATAAGACTAGCTGGTCTTCTACCTTTATTCACCCTGGAGCAACCCTTCTACTCACCGCTCCTTGTCGATGAATTTTTCTACACTGCTGTGTTCGTGGAAACTCCAACAGACATTGAAGAGGTTATGCGCTACAGAATATGCGCCGTGGTTCAGAATGTTGATATTACCATTTCTACTGGTACTTTGAAGAATATCATCAACTTCACCACTACTGGCCCTCTAGGCGTCTCCGGGAAAATCAACACTTACTCCATAGCCGCGCAGAATATTATAGCGCATACTTATCTCAATATTCCTACTCTTCAGAATAACAGCAAATCTGTTGAGATAAGGGATGGAGGTGAGTTTCTGGCGCACATAGCGCATCTGGTGGGTACTTCCATAATTTTCAAGACTGGAAATGTGAACAGATTCACAATGGAGCAATGGGAGTATACTGCTACAATAATGGGAAAAACCGTCCTCAACTGGCCCCAAATCCTCTTCAAAACTTAAAAGGACCAGATTGATAAATACAACAAGAACAAGGCTAAGGGAAAGACTAAGTTCAAGACACACTGCAGAATTCTCACCAAGATTTTTCTGACCTATCCTGCACTTGCCACCTTTCTAGCTGAGAACCCAGTTTATCAAACAACTGATGTTCCCATTTTTGGCAAAGACAGTTTGGTTATGAAAAGGCGCAGAAAGCGCATGGCTAAGCGCACGCCAAGAGTTAAAGGTGCTCAGTTGGTTGATGAAGCCACTGAGTCAGATGAAGATGAAGATGGCGCAGAAGATGGCACAGAACATGAAGCAGCACCGCGCGCAGAAGCAACTGCTCCTGGCGCAGACAAAGTGAAGGGAAAAGGGATTGCTGAAGGTACAAGCAGACCTCCTAAGTGCCCTCGAACTAACACAGAAGAAAAAGAACTGAAGCGCGCAAAAGAAGCCAGTAGACTGGAAGCGCAGAAAAAGCGAGATGAAGACTTCAGATTGAAACAAGCTGTTTTATTGGCTAAGTCTGAAAGGTGCAAGGGCACAGGGTCTAGCGCTAATGTACGCGCGCCTGCTCCTACTACGCCTCCTAGTGTTACTGCGCCTCCAACAAAACCAATTTCTACTCCAGTTCAGAAACCAACTCCAGAACCACTCTCCGCTGAGCGCCAAGCTCTCAAAGATAAGCTATCTGATGAACTTTTTGGCGACTTGAGTGATGATCAAGTTCAGGGGGAGCCAGAACTTGATGACTATCTTCCCTCTCCCCGCGCTCCTACTCCATCACCAGTTAGGCGCCCCTCTTCTGCTGCGTCCCAACCTACTCCTGCGCCTCCTCTTCCCTCTCCTGGTATGAGTATGGTTATCTCATTGCTTCAGCAACTTCAGCAAGGCCAAGCTCACATTAATTCTCAGATGGAGCTTCATACTTCTATGCTGACTCAGCAAGCTGATGAGATTGCTGCCATTAAGGGGGAGATGGCGCGCATAGATGCTAATATCAAGGACAAACATTTCCTTACTCCTCAACAATGGAATGATGCTATAGATCAAATGAATGAGCTTTTCAAAGGTACTCTTGCTTCCCTACATGAACGTATTGACGGTGGCATCAAACTCACTAATGGCCAAGATTTCATTAACGCCATAAGGGAGGTAGAGTTGAATATAGCAGGTGATATAAGGAAGTTGTTTGAGATGGTGGCTGGAGATAGCCAAAAATTATTAAGTGTTGTTGATAAACTCAAAGAAGTTAAGGATGAACTAGAAATCCTGGGTTTAACAGTATATGGTGATGATCCTGGGGCAGAACCCAAAGCTCCTGAATACCATGCGCCTTCAGCTCCTGAAACTCCTGCACCCTCTTCCAGCTCTGCTCCTGGCGCGCATATTGACATTAATTCACTGCTCTCAAAGATTGATGTTTTGAAGGAATTAGTTGTCACTCACTTTAATGCCGCGTATTCCAGTGCAGACAGGCGCACAGATAGAGTTTCTACTGATATACTCACTGCCCAAGCTGCTGTTGAAGCAAACTTTCAAGCCTTCACTGAAAACTTTTCACAATAGCAATCCATCACTCAGCGCACCATTGATGAGTTCATAACATCAATGTTGACCATCTGCGTTACATTAGAGATGGTGTCACTGATACTCATGGTGTTGTCAACCGTACTCTTCAAATGTCAAAGCAGATTCAGCGCTCCGTGAAGGAATTTGAAGAAGGATTGAAGGACGATGATGCACCTCCTCCTAATCCTTAGTTTCTTTATGATTGTAAGTTATTAGAATCTTTTGTGATAGAAAACTCTTTTTGTTAGTGATTTAGTGCTTAAGTGTTTTAGCACTCTTTTGTCTTTGTTCTTTTAAATACTTGTAATCTGTAACTCTTATATTTCAAGTATTAATGAGAACAATGCATCACTTGTTATCAAACCTTGTTCACTCAAACTTCTTGTTTGTAGAACAATGAAAGTTGTTTAAAATCATATGCATCATATTTGAACTGCTTCATATTTCATGCATTAAGTTTAAACTTTGTTTAAACATATTTCAAATCTAAAACTCATATATCATTTTGAATGTGTTAAACTGTTATTTCTATCATTCCATTTGTAATGTTTTATCTTTATTGGAATAGATTAGAAATCTATATCTTGGACTAGTGTGTGCATTAACTTGAGACATGATTTACCAATATCATTTATTTCATGGACTTTAGATCTACATGTAAGAAGTATTTATACTTCATTTTTTAGGCTGTCCATCGTAATAGAATAGGCTTAGGAATAGGGCAAGAAGATCAAGATTCAAGAAAATCACATTTGAGTTTGAGCTACGCGCCATGCACGCCTTCAAACCATGCGCCATGCGCCCTCCAGCGCGTGCGCATATGGCCTCGCGCCTCAATGATCCACGCACTTTGCTACACGCCTCAATTGGCTCATGCGCTCCTCTGGCTCAACGCGCATCATGAATGATTTAAGCACTCAGTGATTTAATAAAAATTCGAATACTTAGAGAAGATTCAAACTACGCCAATGATCTAACGGTGGTTAAATAACACGTATGCACCCGCATCTAATGACACATGTCCATAACGGTCATATTTGTGTTATATGTCTAACGGCTATAAAAGGACACGTTATCCACTCAATGAGTGACATCACATCCGTCCTTTCTCTGACTCACCAAGGATTTCCAACGGCTAGTTTTTTTGGGCTCTACTATAAATACCCCATAACTTCAACCATTTAAAGTTGCTAAGCATTTCAAGAATTTCTCTTAAGCATTTATTGAAGATTTGAAGATTGCCTTTGATTTACCAGAATTCTCAAGAACATCTTCATACCTTCATCCTTAGCCCAGATCCTCAAGCAAAAACACTTTAGTTTTCTTGTGCTCTCAATCTCAAAGATCTAAAGAGCCTTGATTCTAAAATCACACACGCACCTCTTTAAGTTTGATCACTTAGATCTTTCTTTAAGAGATACACCGGTTATTGTCTAGGATTTGTTCTTTCATAGATATTAGATCTTGAGTTAGTGTATAAGCTCAAAACAATTGTAATTTGTAACACTCACTCATAATATAAGATCTTCATTAGAAATCCAAGACTAACCATCTTGGTAGAGGACGTAGATCATTTTCCCGATCGAACCTCTCCAAATAGCGCGTATCAATTTCTTGTCATTTACCTTCAAGTCATATCATATCTAACTATTTGATTGTTTATTCATTGTAGATTGATTGATTGAATTGTGTTGTGTTTGTTATATCATTTGCCTAAGTTCCTTATTTCACCCACTTTGAACCAAAATACTTAGAGTGTGTGTGCGCCCCCTTTATCATACTTTGCGCCTATTTACATTACTAAATTCCACTGTGCATTTTACTCACTCACTTAGGCGCATATCATAACGCTTATTTGATAAAGTGTGCATTTGCAATTGAGTTTATCAAGGGTACAAAAAGAATTTTAAAACATCTATTCACCCCCCCTCTAGCTATTTTTCATACCCTTGTTGCCCTTTGGGACCAACAGGTACTCGGCCGATCACCACTATGCCAGAACATTCTGTAACTCATGCTCGGCCGAGTCATGTGATGTGCTCGGCCGAGCACCACCAGAAATTCGTTTTTAGCCTTTTAAACAGTTCGTTCTTTTGTGTGTGACCCCATAGGATTATATTAAGTTGGTAATGAGTCCAACCAAGGTTAAACTCATAAATCATGAGAGGACTCTAGCAAGCCATCATGATTACCCAATTAATATAACTTAACGAAGTTCGTTCATCCTCATAGAACATATCACAATCTTTTTGTCACGCGATATCATATTGTACATAAGTCATGGTCCACGTCAACTTATCTTATTCAATGCTTTCTTGATCCTGAGTAGATTGATATGAGAAAATGATATTGAACACATCAATTCATTTGAGCGTGGCCACGCATTTCATCAATCTCACTCTTCGAGTGGCCCAAGCAGATATCTCTCTTGAGGGAGGGACAAATTCCATCTTGACTTGTCATTCTTTCTTACAAGAATCCGATTATGCCAATCATAGCCTTTATGACTACCTGGTTAAGGGTAGCGGTTGACTACGTCAAACATAATGTTCATCATGTGGAAGACCATGATAATCTCAAGTCTAAGGATATCAAATGATATAACTATATGAGATTTAATTATGACATCTGACCATAACATAAATATCATAGGTGGGTCAAGTCCAGTATATGTTCACCAACATGTACCCATAAGTTTAATTTGTATCATATACACATGATCATTAATTAAACTTATACTAGTTCTTCATAAGTACTAGGGATGGGATTATTATAATAAACATGTAAAATATATAATAATCCAAGGTTGTTATCTCCATAACAAATGAGAACATGATGTAACGTAAGGCCTTTCTCAAGGGTCTAGGGCACAATCTCTAACAACGGGGTGGAGGGACATTGTTGTAGCTCCCTTTGCCAGTTATAATGGCATTGATCGAAGCCTCCTTTGTTGCATTGGAGGAGGTCTTGTAGCGGAAGGTAGGAGAACTCTTCTCAAGTTTACAGAGCAATTCATCCACACAAACCCCCGCCTCATACATGTGAGAAAAATTGGGGTAGCATCCCTCAATTAAATGAGCATGGTGATCCACCTTGAGGGACTTGGGGAAGATCTCCATTTGTTCTTTTACAAGAGGTTTATCAACAACCTCAACAAGCTTGTCATTCAACCTTCTAGCAAAGTCAACAAAAGTCTCATTGTCCCTTTGGGTGGTGTTTGAGCTCTTTCTTGGTAGGATGGTGGGCGGTGTTGCCTTGATATTGTGTCTTAAATGCTAGAATGGTGGCGTCCCAATCAAGGCAAGTGGCAATAAGGAGATTTGCATAACAATCTTTTGTGGACCCCTTGAGAGTGAGTGAAAAACATTGGGCCATTACCATTGGAGAGACCTTCTTTGGAATCATTGCCCATATGTAAGTTTCTATATGAGCAATAGGGCATAACTTTCCTTTGTACTTGTCGATGTCGGGCATCTTGAATTTTTCGGGGAAAGGGGCCATTGTGTTCATGAGCATTGAAGATTGGTAGAGACTTGTGTTGGGATACTTGCCAAAATTGAGCCCATTAAACTTTTGGTCAATGTAGGACATAAGTGTATTGACCATTGTGCTATTATTGTCACTGACCTTGGACTCTTCTTCCCTCTTGTTTCGGGCACTACCATAAGGGCTTACAAATAAACCCTCCACCCATTCAGAGTGATTGGTATCATCTTTCATCTTGCCTTTGGAGAGCTAGGCGAATTTGGACTTTCACTTGGCCACTTCTTCTTCATGAGCCGCGTTTTTGCGGTCTAAATGGGATTGCCACGAATCATCTTTTATTTGGACCTCATTGGCTAAAGTGGAGAATTTCTCTTGGAGGGAGAGAATCATTGCAGACATTTCTTCAACAGACATGGTGTCGGTGTTGGAGTCATTAGCAGAACGACCATCCATTGGTGTTGTTGGAGTGATCTCTTCACGGACTAACCTTCCCTTGGAGTTACGGTAGATTTGGAGCGAAGAAATCGGACCTAAATTGAGAAGAGACCCTTGTCAGTCTTGTGTAACACGTGGATGGTTGAAGAGGCTTGTAACACATAGTGGGCACACGAAACGGACCACATAAGGAAAAGGACTCATTTTTTTAACTTTAAAGTCAGAAGGACGTAGTCCTTATTGGGGTTTCTAAGAAAATATTGGAATCCTGACACTAGTATATAGACCATGCAAATCCACCACACTTGTGAGACCTAAATGTGTCAGGATTAACTAAATAAATGTCTCAAAGCATACATATATGGACATGTTTTTATTTGGGGACGTTAGCTTAGGGAAATTTCGACACATTAGAAACCGACTTGGTCACGGAGTGTTAGATCCTAACTAAGAATGTATTGGCTTGTGCTCAGCTAAAGAGAGGCATAAAGGTCACCCCCGGCATGTAGTCATGAACTACGCCATGGGCTGAGGTTTACCGTTTTGAGAGAGTCAATGTCGAGAGGAGATTGAAACTCTCTAGACGGTCCTCGATAGTTTGAGGTTATGGACTTCGTGCGACTCGATAGTAAGCAATTCATAGAAGTTGAAATGTATGTGAGTTCAAGACAAGTGAAAAAATATTTTTACAAGAAAAGAAAATAAACAAATAAGCACATAAAAAATAAAAAATTACAACTTTCGAATCACCCGTGTGACCGATAAAATAGAGAGAAAAATAAAAACAATTTTGTGCAGGCAACCGTGCCCACACACCATCAATCAGTTTGTTTTGTACTTTGTTTTGTACTTTGTCAGTCTTGTGTAACACGTGGATGGTTGAAGAGGCTTGTAACACATAGTGGGCACACGAAACGGACCACATAAGGAAAAGGACTCATTTTTTTAACTTTAAAGTCAGAAGGACGTAGTCCTTATTGGGGTTTCTAAGAAAATATTGGAATCCTGACACTAGTATATAGACCATGCAAATCCACCACACTTGTGAGACCTAAATGTGTCAGGATTAAACTAAATAAATGTCTCAAAGCATACATATATGGACATGTTTTTATTTGGGGACGTTAGCTTAGGGAAATTTCGACACATTAGAAACCGACTTGGTCACGGAGTGTTAGATCCTAATTAAGAATGTATTGGCTTGTGCTCAGCTAAAGAGAGGCATAAAGGTCACCCCCGGCATGTAGTCATGAACTACGCCATGGGCTGAGGTTTACCGTTTTGAGAGAGTCAATGTCGAGAGGAGATTGAAACTCTCTAGACGGTCCTCGATAGTTTGAGGTTATGAACTTCGTTCGACTCGATAGTAAGCAATTCATAGAAGTTGAAATGTATGTGAGTTCAAGACAAGTGAAAAAATATTTTAACAAGAAAAGAAAATAAACAAATAAGCACATAAAAAATAAAAAATTACAACTTTCGAATCACCCGTGTGACCGATAAAATAGAGAGAAAAATAAAAACAATTTTGTGCAGGCAACCGTGCCCACACACCATCAATCAGTTTGTTTTGTACTTTGTTTTGTACTTTGTCAGTCTTGTGTAACACGTGGATGGTTGAAGAGGCTTGTAACACATAGTGGGCACACGAAACGGACCACATAAGGAAAAGGACTCATTTTTTTAACTTTAAAGTCAGAAGGACGTAGTCCTTATTGGGGTTTCTAAGAAAATATTGGAATCCTGACACTAGTATATAGACCATGCAAATCCACCACACATGTGAGACCTAAATGTGTCAGGATTAAACTAAATAAATGTCGCAAAGCATACATATATGGACATGTTTTTATTTGGGGACGTTAGCTTAGGGAAATTTCGACACATTAGAAACCGACTTGGTCACGGAGTGTTAGATCCTAACTAAGAATGTATTGTCTTGTGCTCAGCTAAAGAGAGGCATAAAGGTCACCCCCGGCATGTAGTCATGAACTACGCCATGGGCTGAGGTTTACCGTTTTGAGAGAGTCAATGTCGAGAGGAGATTGAAACTCTCTAGACGGTCCTCGATAGTTTGAGGTTATGAACTTCGTTCGACTCGATAGTAAGCAATTCATAGAAGTTGAAATGTATGTGAGTTCAAGACAAGTGAAAAAATATTTTAACAAGAAAAGAAAATAAACAAATAAGCACATAAAAAATAAAAAATTACAACTTTCGAATCACCCGTGTGACCGATAAAATAGAGAGAAAAATAAAAACAATTTTGTGCAGGCAACCGTGCCCACACACCATCAATCAGTTTGTTTTGTACTTTGTTTTGTTCTGGACATGAGCCCAAATGCATGCGCCTTAGGCTGTTAGGTGGGAGGCGAGGCGCACGGCTCTGGCACAAGGCGCCCGCTTATGGGCTGAACCGGTTTGGACAATGGGTTCAAGGGATTGCCCTAACCCTAAATATTGAAACTTACCCTTTGCGGAAATGGTTAGCACAGAAAACAAAAATGAAGAACTAAATGCAGAGCTGGCGCTTCTGGTCTCTTAGGTCAGAGGCGCTCGCCTTTGGCCAGCTAGAGGCGCATGCTTCCTCCCAGAAAATGATACAGAACACTAAGCTACTGCAAGTTTAACCATCTAATGTCCCCCAGCGGAGTCGCCACTGTAGACGCTCGTGAAAAGCCCACTCGCTTTGTTGAAGTGACGAAATTTTCCTATGATGTCTATTTGATTTTAAGAGTCGCTACCTATATTTTTAAGGGAACATAAGAAAACCTAATTCTACTTTACTTTAGAGAAAACCAGATATTCGGAGAAGTGGGTTCGGGAGTTAGGTGACGGAGTGAGAAGTGATTACACCCACTCCTCCCTGCCTAACGGCCGATCTTGAAATGAGTGTTCTATGTCTAAATGTCTTAGTTCTTCCTATGCTCACCGACTTAAAAAAAATTAGGGGATTAAGGGGGTTGAAATATAAGGAGGTAACTCTTTGGTCAACTTCAATATAGTGAAGTAATCTTGTTGTCATGTCCCAATTTGTGGCAATTGCATGCTTAAGTGAATAGAAATAAGAGAAGGAAAAAGATGAAGTAGAAAGAAAGAAAGTAAAATGGTGAGAAAAAAAGTCAATACCGAAACCTTCCAATGAAGTCTTGTGATTGCCTTGAAAATGCTTTTGAGAGTATTTGACGATAATAAGTTTGATGTAAAAACTCTTGGTCATTTGAAATGGAGGGAGAGGGTAGTATTTATAGTTGAAAAGATGATGTTTTTTTTTGCCAAAACGGGGTCAACACAGAGATATTTCCCGGGTGAAATCTGCATTAATGTGTGAAAATGAGTAAGGGAAGGATTTTTGGGAAAAAGTTTGTAACCGACGCCTAGAAGCGTGCGCCTCCTACTATGGTGGTGGAAGGCGCCCGCCTCTGACCCAAAGGGGTGGAGGCGCCTGACTCTGAAATTGCAATTTTGACAGAATAGACTGAAAAATTAGGACTGTTATTCAGTTTAGTCCCAAAACTGACGAAGTCAGTCAAGAACTTAAAACTGACAGAAACTAACGCAAAATAAGTAAAAAAAAAAATTGAGTAAACTACCAAAATAACCCGCGTACTATTCCAGATTATCAAATTTACCTTCGTACTATTGAAACAACAAATCTAACCTGCGTACTATGTATTAAATTACAAAAGTAACCAAAATCGTTAACTAATGTTAATGAAGGTTAATGGCGTTAGATTTTTAACATATATTGCTATTATACTTTTCAAAGTGCCCCCATAACCTAACAAGCTCCTAATAATCCTAATTAAATACTAAATGACCTATTTATTCTTATTAATAATAACATTAACTTTAGTTTAAAAGAATTAAGATTTTATGTTTTTTTAAGCAACAATTAACATTTTATGTTCATTTTTAAAAATTTATACTTCAAATAAACAGTATTAAAATTTATATTAAGTGATTAAAACATAGAATTAAAATTCATCAATCAACAACCATCTCACCACCACCACCACCACCACCACCATCCCCACAACCACCATTAATTTCACCAACCTTTTCCACCATTAATTTCATCAAAGACCCCATACATCAGGCAATGAACATCGATTTTCACCAAGATCAAGAAATTACCCTACTACATGATATGATAGAAAGGAGGGCATCGAGTCTCTGACGGAGCTTCCATGGTGCATTACAGAGATGCCTAACAGAGAGAGAAGAAAGAGTGTAGACGGATTTAGTATTTAGATTCACAAAATCTCTCAAATAGTTTAGATCTGAAAAATCATAATAAGCCTCAAATTAAATGGAATATATAAAAAGAACTAAACAGAGAGGGGAAGAGATGAGGGGTGGGGTACTCCAGGAAATTCCATTTCTGCGGACGAATCGAAGTGTGAGATGAGAAAAAGGTGGCATGAAGGAGGCTGACTTACGAGGAGGAGAGAGAGGACGGTGGATCGGAGATTGCAAAGATATGATGGAGATGGCAGAAAGGGACGGCTGGTTGGCAGCAAAGGTGGGGAAGGAAAGGGAAGAAATTTGTTGAAGGAGAAGGTGTTCTGCTCGTGGTCAGTGGTGATGGGTAAATTTGATTAATTTAAGAATAGCACGCATGTTAGAATTGTTTTTCAATAGTACGAAGGTAAATATGATAATCTGGAGTAGTACGCGGGTCATTTTGGTAGTTTACTCAAAAAAAATTAAAAACATAAATTAAGCGTGCAATCGGGGTGAGAGGTCTAAGGCGGGGTGTCTACAGAGCCCCCCAGTGGCATGGACTAATTCAATGATCGTTCATCTTGCGGGGGCATGTTAAGGATATAAAATCCTTCTGTACATATTATTCTAGCTTGTCTTATTTACTTATGTAATAGATTTACTATTTTATAAATTACTTTCCTAGACATTATATTATATACTTTCCTATTAAGATTATCATTGTATAGTTTCTTTATGTATCTCAAGGAATTTTGAGGGAAATTAATTCTTTCATAAGTTATAAATTTTTTTTGTCTCCAACTCTGAACTCTTGTGATTAATAGTACTCCCTCTGTCTCAGAAAGATAGTCTCATTTTAACTTTTTATGGTCAACAAAAATAAACTTTGACCAAACATTATTGTCAATTTAATGATCACAATAAAATTCTAAAAATTGTTATTGATAAATCACTTAATGATTTATCAATTACAAATTTTAAAATTTCACTAGTATGATTAGATCGTCATCAATGGTTGGTCAAAGTTTATTTTTGTTGACCATAAAAAGTCAAAATAAAACTATCTTTCTAGGATAGAGAGAGTATTCGAATCTTTCATACTATTGTTCTTTTTTTTTTTAGCCAAAATAGTAGATAATATTAACATGATAAAAGGTTATTTTACAACCACAGCTCTACCTTGGAAACTAGAAATTATACGAAAACTTTCAACACCACACAAGTCCCTCCATAACATAGGGTATAAATAGAAAGGAGGCGACTCAAACCATTCATCCATACTCTCCGATTGAGATGATAACTTGGCTAGAACATCGGCTACTACATTACCTTCCCGATAAGCAAAAGAATACCAAATGTGTTGGAAGGCCCCCATTAAAAATCTGCAATCAAGAATTAGGGTTTGCAAAGTTGCTGGAGCTGGCAGATCCTTGTCCCTGCAAAGGAAATTAAATGCAACTAAAGAATCAGTTTCAATGTGTAACGACTAGATATTACATTTTTGTGCTATAGCCAATCCTGATCTAATTGCCCAAAGCTCAGCTATCATATTAGTTGAAAAACCAATTGATTTACTAAAGCCACAAACACAATGACCTTTAGAGTCCCTAATTATACCCCCTATACCAGCAAACCCAGGATTACCCCATGCTGCACCATCTGTATTTAGTTTGAATTCTGTGAATGTGGATGGCATCCAACGGACTGCAACGCTAACATCTGGGGAATGAGATTTGGGTTGAGGGAGAAGAAACTAAACAAAATCTGTCATGGCTTGCTGATGACTTCGCCTAAAAGATATCACTAATATAGATTCATTGTTAAACACAAATTTATTTCTACCATTCCAAATAAGCCAATAATATTGTATCATCGCATATAAATTCACCCAATTCTTGCAAATAAAACCTTGATGACGTAACATATGGATGAAAAGATTTGCAGAAGATAATGGAGTAATGTTACAATACCATCTCACTGAACTAAAGCCCTCGCAATAATTAACTAGATGTACAAGTGATTCATCTTCCTTATGGCAAATCGGACAAAGAGATGAAGATAATATTTTATGCCTTGCCAAAGCCATCGCCGAAGTGTTGTGTTGATTGACTCTGTCTCTCTTCTTATTCTGTTACATCCACAATACTCCCTCCGTCCCATTTCAAATTGCAAATACTAGGTTGGCACGGGGATTAAGGGAAAAAGTGAAAAAGGTGATGTGTTGTGAGTGTTGATAGTTGAGTGGGAGAGAGAAAGTGGGGTAGAGAATAGTTAGTGGGTTAGTGGATGTGAGTGTGCAAGTGGGTTAAAACTTGCCATTTTTGGATTTTGCAATTTTAGTTGGGACACCCTTTTTGGCAACTTTTGCAATTTGAAATGGGAAGGAAGGACTATTGAGTTTGATTCACGTGTACGTGTGCTCACACTTTCATCAAAATTTTGGCGTGAAAAATAACTAAATTTAATTAGTGATATTAAAATCATTTAAAATAATAATATAATAAAACAACGTGAAAAACTAGTAAAAAAACGCATTTTACGTTAGGGAGCGTAAAACGTGTTTTTAAGTTTGGCGCGGTGGCATTTTTGTAATTAACGGGAAGTTGTTGTGCGCTGATCGGAAGTGTCAGTGGTAGTCTAAATAAGTGCTAGCACATGTACACTGGCACTTATTGACAATACCACTGGCAGTTTTTAATAAGTGTCAGTATCAATGTTAAAAAGTGCAAGTGTAATGGCTGGCAATTATTAACACTACCACTGGCACTTTTAATAAGTGCCAGTATCAATGTAAAAAAGTGACAGTATACTCACTGGCAATTTTTAACATTACCACTGACAATTAAGAAAAGTGTCAGATTCATGTTTATAAAACGCCAGCATGAAATCACTGGCTATTTGTAATGTTAACACTGGGCATTTATCATGGTTGCCAGTATTTACGAAAATGCCACCCCTTGTTTCGAAGTATAATTGTCAGCGTCTTTGAAAAACATGTTTTTCCTTAGCTTAAAGAAAAACACGTTTTTTGTAAGACCAACTCCAAAACAACAGTTACAGCTAACTTCAATTAATTTTAGATACTTTTAAATCATTAAATAAAAACAAAAAAAATTACTACAAAAATCACCACAAACTTATTTGCATGTGCTATCTTTTCTTAGTTTATACTCCCTCCATCCCAGAAAGATGGTTCATTTTTTACTTTTGATGATCAATACAATTGAACTTTGACTAAATATAAATGTCAATCTAGTCATCCTTGTGAAATTCTAGAACTTGTTATTGATTAATCATCAATTAATTTATCAGTGACAAATTTTAAAATTTTATTGGGATGATTAGATTGATAATAATCTTTGGTCAAAGTTCACATGTGTTAACCGTAAAAAATCCAAAATGGATTATCTTTGACAGAGAGTATTAAAGACATACTCCCTCCGTCCCACCTCACTTGAGACTTATTTCCATTTTGGCCCGTCCCACTTCACTTGAGACTCCCCAAAATGACAATCTTTTTATAATTTTATATTCAATCTAACACACTCACGCATTCTCTCTCTTATTTTCTACCACACAATTCATCAAATCAACCTACTATTAACCTCACTCATTTTCTTTCTTTATTTTTTACCACAAATTTTTTTTAATTTATTATTTTTTCCTTATTTATTGTGCCCAATTTTTAGGTCTCAAAGTGAGGTGGTACGGAGGATTACATGCAATTGTTCACACGTAAAGTACAAGGTGTCAATCCACCAGCAAACTCTCCGCTGTTCCCTTAATCAACTCCCAAGCAGCAACCACGTGTCGTTCCTCCGTCAAAGTAGCTCCTACTGCAAACCTCAGCATATAATTCCCACCAACTATTGTATGCGTTATATAAACTCGACCCGTTGAGTTGACTCGTTCCATCAGTTTCCGATTCAACAACTCGGTGTAACTCGAGTCGAACCCGTTAAACTCTCTCACCCGAAAACAAACCATCGCGAACAACCGGGACACCATTACCTCAAATCTCTGGTCGGATCTCACAAACCGTTCAAACATTTTCGCCATCTCGATATCAGATCTTATGTGTTGTTGGAGGTTGTTTACACCGTAGCTTCGTAAAACGAGCCATAACCGGAGCGACTTGAACCGACGACCCGTACCCACTTGCCAGTCCTTGTAACTCACCACCGAGTTCGACTCACTGGGTTTGTTGCGCAAATACTCTGGGTTTGTACTCAAAGCGTTGACTAACAAAGTAGGGTTTTTAACCCAAAGGCAACAGCAGTCCAAGTAGCTGAGTAGCCACTTGTGTGGGCTCAGACTCAGTGAGTCAACTCTCTCTACACCATCTAAATAGTGACGATACTCTGGGCATATACATGCGCTTCCACCGTACGCTGCATCCACGTGGACCCACACCCCGTAATCGGCCGCCACGTCGGCAAGGGGAGATAATGGATCGACGGCTGTTGTGGAGGTAGTCCCCACTGTGACACATAGGTGAAGTGGGAACAACCCAGCTGCCACGTCGGCTTCAATAACCGTACGGAGAATTTCTGGGGAGAGTGAAAAATTCGCCTCCGCCGTCGTGGGGATTGATCTGATGTTTCGCGGGAATATACCGGCTAACTTGCATGCTTTCATGTACGTCGAATGGGTTTGATCAGAACCGTAGACGACCAGCTTTCCGATTTGATCAACGCCGAGGAGCTGAAGTGCACGGTCTCTTGCTGCGACGACGGTGCAGAGGATTGCTTCACTGGTGGTGGTTTGAATAACACCGCCGCCGGTGCCGGAAAACATGAAAGAATTTGGTAACTTCAGCATGTCTGCTAACCAGTCCATAACAACCATCTCTAGCTCGGTGGCGGCGGGGGAGGCCAACCAGTTGAACCCGACGGTATTGAAGCAATTACAGAGCATGTCACCGACAAAAGCGGCGGAGCTGACGGTGGCGGGGAAGAATGCAAAGAAATTAGGGCTTAACCAGTGGGTGATTCCCGGTACGATGTCGTTTTGAACGTCTTTCAAAATGGTTTCAAATGATTCCGGGTGAGTCGGGGCGAGTTCAGGGAGGCGGGCTCGGAGGTAACCCGGTTGGACTTGGGAGAGAACAGGGTAATTCTCAATGTTCTTGTAGTAATCGGCAATGAAATCAACCATTTGGTGGGCTTTTTGGCGAAATTCGTCGGGATCGAGAGGGTTAAATTTGGTGTTTGTTATTGATTGTTGCTGATCATCGGGGAGATAATCGGAATCAAGACTACCCATTTGTAAATATAGGGAATAGTGGTGGTGGTGGTGAAGCGGCGGCGTGTGGTGCTTTTATGTAGAGGGTGGGATAGGGTTTTGTGGAGGGAGGGGTTTATAAAGAAAAGGTGGTGAGGTGAAAGGTGAGACAAAAAGGGAAGGTTGGAAAGTTGTTGGTTGTTGTAATGAATTCTTTTTTTTGGTCAAATTTTGTGGCTGTTTAGATCATTTGGAGAAGGTATTCATCAATAGGAAATGACAAAATGGAGTTTGATACATCCATGTAACATGACAAAATGGGTTTGATAGAGATGAAAGGGTTGGGGTTGGAGTTGGAGTTGGAAATAGAGTTGGATCCTAGGTTTTCATCTTACAAAAGTCAAGATGAGTTTGAATTTTGATACTTCAAGTGGGCACTACATTCAAGTCGTCGTTTATGGGGTGGTTGTATTTGAAATTTATTTTCCAATCTGCAAAACAAACATTGTGAAAAGGCTTGGGGGTTTGTCCATCGTGAGAGGAAATCTCGTTTCACCAATAAAACTCAAGAATATAAAAAAATTGGCTTTGCACACCTTTTTTTTAGGGAGTCTCTATGTAGTCCTCACTTTAACCTGGACTTGGACACTTGTCACCACCCTCTAGTTGGCTATGCATGACCACTTACTCTGAGTGTCTTTGAACGTAGGACGACATATTAAAGGACTACTCCCTCCGTACCTATTTAATCTACAAAATTAAAAATTTGTCATTTTGGTTCTCTCACTTTAAGCTACAAAATCTTAAAAAGAAATGTTTTAATACTTTTAAAATAATGGGACTCACTTGTCATACTCACAACAACTATCATTCTCTACCCCACTTTCTCTTTCCCACTCAACTATCTACACTCACAACACATCAATTTTTTCACTTTTTCCTTACATATTGTGCCCAACCCATAATTTGTAAGTTAAAGAGGGACGGAGGGAGTATACAATAGAGAAGGTTTCGTAATGCCTAGAGAAAGCAGAAAAGAAGACAAAGAAAGGAGCAGCAGCAGCCGGAGAACGACTCATGCCCACTGGCACGAGTCGTGCCCCAGGAGAACTGCACAACTGAAGGGTCAAGGACGAGTCGTGGGCACAATAGTCGTAACAGAGAACGTCTCTTGCTGCCAAGCACGTGTCGTGCTCGTCGGCAAGTCAAATCCGGATTGGCGGCTTAAAGCATAAAACGTGTGGACTCAACTAATTCCTTTAGGGAATTGTATTTTGGACACATGTTGTTTTCAGGGTTAGGTTTTGACTAGTATAAATAGAGGTTATCATCCTAACACAAAATATATCTCAGAAATCAGATTGCTCATAGAAATATCAATAATTCTAGATCTAGTGTTCAGTACAGTCAGGATTTTTTGATAGAAATTCGTGTTACATAGATTAGTGTGATCTTGTAAACGTTTCTTCATATTGATAATAATATTCTCTCCCCTCCCCATGGACATTTCCAAGTTGGTGAATCACGTAAGTTTGTGTTCTTGTGTTTGATTACTTTTCTAATCAAGTCTTCTTTATTTCTCTAACAAGTGGCACCAAAGACTGTTTGATGTGGCGGATATTGTATCATTTATTTCCACTAGTGTTACTCCCGTGTGATGCACGAGCTGTTAGTTTTACTTATTTTGAATAAATTTTGATCAGTTAAATAAGAATGACACATTAAGAAGAAATATTTTTACACATTGTAGAAAACTTATTTAAAGACAACATTGTCAATAATAGCATCAGTTTGGCTAGGAATAGTATCGTTACATATCAATATCAGGCAACATATAGTTAACCATGACATAATAACATTTTCTTTAATAAAAGACCAACATTAATGACACTATATATTCACTAATTGCAGTAACCACATCCAAAATTGGAAATTTCCCTTTCCGCAAAATATGAAATATCTTGCGGACCTCTTAAACAATCACAATATATATTCGGCTACTATAAATGATTTTTTTATATTTTATTTTTAGAAAATTAACTAATTATAAACCCGTCTATCTAATCTATTAACGTGCACTAATATTGAAATAAATAATCAATATCATAAAACGGCAAAAATTGCCTCGAAAAATCCTAGAACAAAGCATTTAAACGTTCTGCAAACCTAAAACTAATAATGTTTTTTGGGCCTTTTAAACCCTGCATCAAATAGCTACGCCCTACGAATTTTGTTCGTCTTGCTCCGATGTTTGATTTGATATGCGGTGCGTTCTGTGGTTGATCCGGAGTCAAAGTTACAATTGTTTCCGCGTACGCGCTCAAATGACTCCAAAAAATTTCAATACTTTTTGTCCGCATCAATTAGTAATTTTTCATCATCAAAATTCATTTTTTTCACTAAATAAAAAAATTAAAAAGTCTCATATAAAAATCAATCTACATGCAAAGTTGACTATTTGTATCAAATTAAAAATAATGACATACTCCCTCCATCCCAGCTCACTTGATACTTATTTCTATTTTGCTCCGTCCCACTTCACTTGACACTCCTCAATTGATTCCTTTAGGGAATTGTATTTTGGACTCTTATTATCTTCAGGGTTAGGTTTTGACTAGTATAAATAGAGGCTATCATCCCAACACAAAATATATCTCAAAAATCAGATTGCTCAGAGAAAGATAAATAATTCTAGATCTAGGATTCATCAAAGTCAAGAATTTTGTGCTCAAAATTCGCTCTACATAGATTAGTGTGATCTTGTAAACGTTTTTTTTCATATTGATAATAATATTCTCTCCCCTCCCCGTGGATGTATCGAAGTTGGTGCTAGTGTGTTCTTGTGTTTGATTACATTTCTCATAAAGTCTGTTTATTTCTCTAACAAGTGGCACCAGAGACTGGTTGGTTAGAGATTCAGGGTTCTGCTGCAGAAAACGAGATGGGTCAAGGAGCAGAATCGATCAAAAATTTCAATGGGAAAATAGTTTTTCACTCTGGCAGATCAAGATGAAGACTTTGTTGGTGGACAAAGATGTATGGGAATCGTTGGAGATTGCACTAAAGAATCGTCAGGATCCCAAGGGTAAGGAAATCTCAATAGCATCTACCCATGCGGTAGAATTGTCAGAGAAAGATGAGCAAGCAGCAGAGAAGGAGGCCGCAGCATTGAAGAAGTTAGATCAGAATGCACATGCTAAGATTATCAGACAGTTGGATGATGAGATTTTATCCAATGTTGTGGGAGCGGACTCCGGAAGCGTTTTATGGTTATAGTTGGAAGACATGTACCTGTCCCGTTCATTGACAAACAATTTATACCTGAAGAAGAAGTTGTTTGATTGTCGAATAACAGAAGGTACTCCCATTAATGATCATCTTGATAAGTTCACATCTACTTTACTTTAACTGTGTAATATAGGTGTTAATGTGAATGACGAGGTTTCTTGTTAATACTCTATTGTCGCACTTTAATTTACAAAAATGAGCTTGCGCATAAGAAGTAAGAAAATAATTGAAGGTAATTTGTTGTGAATGTAGAGAGTTGATAGGAGAGAGAAAGTGGGTAGTAGTTGTAAATTTAATTATCAAGGGTCTCATTATTTAAAAATTATTGAAAATTTTCTAATTGTGAATTTTGTAAATTAATGGGGATACATAAAAGAGTAACGTTTGTAAATTAAAATGGGACGAAATGAGTATTGAGGAGGAGAGGGATTGTGGAAACCATTATGTAAAGTCATTTTAGTATAGACATAGGAATGTGGAAACCCTTATTTTATTTTAAAGAGCTAGACTCGTGTGAGACGGTCTCACGGAATGAGACGGACCGTCCACGGGTCGACCCGCTTGCCCGCAATTCTATTTTGTACTTTTTTTCTTTTTTGCCTCCAATTTTTTCCCCGCCTTTTTTCTTGCCAAAATGTAACACTTTTAATGAAGGAATGTAACATTTTTTTCAAATGTAATATTTTTTATTCAAAAATATAACTATAATTTTGCAGAAATGGATTAAGGATAACATAAAATTGACTACAAAACTAATGTTATATTTCTGTAATAAATGAATGTAACTTGTTTTTCTCAATTGCAACAGTTTCTATTGTGAAATATAACATTTGTTTCTAAAATGTAACAGTTTTTATTCTGAAATGTAACCATATATTTGCACAAAAGGGATTGAGGACAACATAAGATATACTACAAAAACTAATGTTACATTTTATTATAAAAACCGTTACATTCATTTGTGGAATTTTTTTTAGTAAAACACTTAATGATTTATCAATTACAAATGTTAAATGTAACAACTAAAATATATAATGTAACATAATAGAGTTACAACATAACCGTCTCACTCGCCACCTTTGATTTGTACTACAAGTCGTAGTCTTTATCTTCAAGTATTTGATTTCCATTATAATTCTAGTATTTACTTTCCAAGATTACTAGTACTCTTCTTTGTATAAATAGGGACTCTTATATTTTTAAGGGAAAATTGCAATTTGGTTCCTGATATTTACATAAGTTTGCAATGTTGCTCCCAACAGTTCAATTTCGCAATTTGGTATCCTAACATTTACATTTTTTAGCAATGTGACTACAAAACTAACACCAGTTAAAATTATAATCAAATAACACCCATGTAACTAGCACATGTCTATTAAATGGACAAAATGGTCATTCTCAAGAGGCCATGTGCCGTGTTAGGATTGGAGTCCTAAACTACGAGGAAGAAAAGGAGTCTAAGTCGGGGGAGTTGGTGGAGATCAAAAAGGGTTCAAACCGGAAGAGAGTTCCTGGCGGAGGAGCAGGCGGGCGCTTGCCCTGGACCAGGCGGGCGCTCAAGTGGACAGTGAGTGATCCGCCTGGGGGAAATTAATTCAAGCGGGCGCTCGCCTAGACCCAAGCGGGCGCTTGGTATGCGGCTGGGCTGATATGTTTCCTATTTTGACACAATCTCTTCTTAATTTGATTTAGATCTTCCTTGTACTGCTATATAAGCATAGTCACGACCTAGGACACATTGTAGCAAATTATTAAGGTGTGATTAATAATATATTGGCTTGGCAATTGCCCCCGGACGTAGTTCATGTGTTGAACGAACCGGGTAAACAATTCTTGTGTTCTTTTGTGTGTGATCCTTCCATGATTGTGCATGTAGGTTTGTTGTTCTTTATCTATATTGCAACGGGGTACCACTAAATTCCCAACAACTGGTATCAAGAGCTTTGGTTAGGAGGATTCAAAGTTTCATTAGTTGATTAATTTTGAATCACGTTCTTGGGGACTTTGTGAAGCAATCAAGATGAAGAACTCAATTGAGAAATTCAACGGTGTGAATTTCACGTTTTGAAGGACAAGGGTTGAAGATTACCTTTATTGTAAGGATCTTCATAAACCTTTAGATGCAAAACCCGAAGACATGTCACAAGGGGATTGGGAGACGTTAGATCGGAAGGCGTTAGGAGCGGTGAGGAGCGCTCTAACCGATGACGTTGCACGGAACGCGATGGAGGCCAAGACAACGGTGGGGTTGCTACAGATGCTGTCAGACATGTATGAGAAGCCGTCGAATATCAATAAGGTGCATTTGATAAAGAGGTTTGCGAATACGAAGATGTCGGAGGGGCAGACAGCAGCAAGTCATATCGGCAGTTTCAAAGGTATGGTGGACCAATTGAAAAGTGTTGATATTACTTTCTCCAATGAAGTGCTAGCTTGCTTTCTTCTAAAATCGTTGCCAGATATTTGGGAGGTTACTGTCACAACGATTAGTACGTCGAAGGCACCATTGGTGTATACGGAAGTTCGAGATCTCATCCTTCAAGAGGAGTTGAGAAGGAAAGAGAAAAGGGGAGAATCTTCCGCAGATGGGGCTGCACTTAGGGTGGAGAGAACAAGGGGAAGGGGAGGACCGAAAAAGGGGAAAAAACCGGTCAAGTGCTACAATTGTGGCACAATGGGTCATATCCGTTATTACTGTCCAGATAAGGATGGTGATGCACACGTGGTGGATGATGGAGATGTATTAATCCTAGGAGAGGAGCAGTCGGGTGAAGATTGGGTGTTGGATTCTGGAGCTTCTTGTCATGCTAGTGGGGATGCAGAAACAACGGAGCGATACGCACCGGGAGATTTTGGGGTTGTTTATCTTGGTGATGATCAACCTTTGAAGATCAAAGGAAAGGGGCATGTGATGATGAAGACACCTAACAGGGCTGTTTTACAATTGCACGATGTGATGCATGTTCCGGACTTGAGAAGGAGGGTGATTTCCGTGGGACAACTTGATGATGAAGGGTATGGTATAATATTCATGGATGGGTCTTGGGAAATCACAAAAGGAGCTAAGTGTTGGGTTTCGTAGTAACATGCGCAGCGGAAAATAGCATTTAAAATTTTATGAAACCCAAAGCCCATAGATCCATTCATATGATTAAATCAAATACTTGCAATATGAATACTAGAAAAACTAACCCTTGATGACTTTGAATTTGGTCTTTGATCTTGGTGGAGAAATTGAAGCTTTAATCACGAACAAGTAAGAACACGAACTTTGAAGATGATGAGCTTCACCCTCTAGCGGTATCCACACCTTGAACGGATATCAAGAACACTTGATCTTGGTTGCTAGACCAATATTGTGAAACACGTTTTCACAATTAATATAAACTATATAGAATTTTAGTTTGTGTATTATTTTGTTCTTCAATCTAGGTTGTCTTAGAACAAAATAAAACTCTCTCAAACTCTTTGGAATTTGCACAAAAGCATTAGCCTTGATTCTGGCCAAATTTTGTTGTTTATATACAAGTTAGACCTATTCCAAATAGGAAACTTGTGTCTAAACCCGTCCAAAATTCTTTTCCAAATCAAATTAGGAAACCAGTCCCGACATGATGTGCGGCCGCCCAAAACCACCTGTGCGGCCGCACATCTATCTGGAAGGTTTCTGGTACTTTTTGAGCCAAGCTGTGCGGCCGCCCAAACCTTTTTGTGCGGTCGCACACCTGCCCCAGATTTCCCTAATTTCCAAATTCTTCCAAAGTCCTTCGATTCAATATTCCGATACAGTCCTTATTTAAGATTCGTTCTATTGTGTGTGACCTTCTAGGATTACACTAAGTTGGCAATGGGTTCAACCATGAAACCATAAGATATGATTAGGTTCTAGCAAACCGTCATACCTACCCAAATAGTATAACTAGATACAAGTTCGCATTCCTTTAGAATATGTCATAATCCCTTTGTCCACGATCTCATTGAACACAAGTCATGGTCAAACGGTCAACTTGTTTTTGTTCAATACTTTCTCGATTCCAAATATGTTGATAATCCAAATGACATTAATCTAATCAATTCATTTGAGTCCGGCCGAACATTTTCATCAACATCATTCCTACGAGAGGCCTAAGCTTGAGATCTCTCCGAAGAGGGACAAATCCATTTAGCTTATTATTCTTCCCTACGTGAATCCGATTATGTCAATCATACACTTTATAACTACCCGGTTAAAGGTAGCGTTTGAATATGTCAAACATAATGTTCATCAAGTGGAAGACTATAATAACTTCATGTCTAAGGATTCGAATGACATAACTAATATGAGATATATGTACGACATAGACCATGACATAAATCTCATACAACGGGTCATGTCCAGTACCTTGTTCCAAACAAGTACCCATAAATCTAACATGATCATCCCATGATCATTTAGCCTTTATACTAGTGCTTAACAAGTACTAGGGACAGAGATTATTATAAGTAAACATGAACAACAATAATAATCAAAACATCTCTTTATTGATATGAAATAAATGATAAAATTGCAACGTTTATTAAATGTGCCTAGGGCACCACTACCAACACTAAGGTGATAGCTCATAGGGTCAAGGAGAAGATGTTGTACTCTACCTACAATGTCGACATTCGCTCCGGTGGGAGCAAGAGGCTGAAGAACCAGCCTATTGGTGTAGAAAGGAGAGACATCAAGAAACGGTATGTTAGGGGGGAGAAGGACACAAAGTTGATGAACGTGGTGTGGAAGTCCAAGTGCCCTAACAGAGAGCGTGTTCAGACCAAGAGAAGACAATGCAAGAAACAAGGTGTGTCCAAGTTTCAAGGGGAAGCATTGCGAGAAAGGTGGGTCTGGAGGGAGAAGGCGAAGTTAGACTTGCGGAGAGAAATCAAGGTAGAAGCTGATTTGGGGAGGCAAGAACTATCTAACTGTAACACCCATCGAATTTCTTGTTAAAGATTTGACATACTTGTTAAATTCTTGAACTTGCATATTATGTGTTAGTTTTACTTGGGTTAAATTTTTAACTACTTTAAATAGTTAAGGTGGTTAAATGTCTAGTTTTGCCTTTTGGGTCATTTGTGAAAATTGGACTTTAGGGGCCTTTTTGTTAAGAGTGAAACTTGAGGGGCCTAAGTGTCATTTTTGAAACTTCCAAGTATAAACATGTGTTGCCTTCTCTGGGATCTTCATTTTTACCCAAAAATCATTACGCTCTCTCTGTTTGCAAAAGCTAGGGTTAAAAGTTTATCCTATTCTCGACTCCTCGAGTTTAATTATCCCTCCGTTCTTGATTCTGATCCCGGATTAATATTCGTGGCGTTGAATAGAGCGTTCCAAGCCGAACAGAAATAAGTTTTGGTCAACTTGAATTTTGACTAGGTAAGTTATTAGCTCCCCCTTTCTTGTAATAACATGCATAAATGTTATTCTTGATACTTGTGAATGTTAATTTTGTGTTTGGGACAATTTTTGTGGTACTTGTAATTGTGGGACAAAGGGAGTATATCCTACTATGTAAAGTAAGGAAATTAAAATGAAAGAATTGGTTTTAAGCTTGTTAGTGCATCCTGGGAGTGTTAAAAATGTTAGTAAAAGTTACTCCTACGCTTGGGACAGAGAATTCTAAGTCTGGGAAAAAATTGGGTTTTTGCAGATTTTGGCCTTGGGCGACCGCCCACTAAGGCAGAGATTTTGGTTCTGAAATTGTGATCTTGGGCGACCGCCCAGGATGGGGTTGGGCGACCGCCCAAAACCCCTGTTGCACAATAGTTGTTCAAACTAAATGGAGATGAAACCTTACCTCTCCTAAGGCATATAGCCTTGGTATAAGATGTCCTAGCAAGTGTAATTGTACCTTTTGGGGCATTAGAGCTTAGTCTTGAACAGTAATACTTATAGAACTCAAATGAGAATTTAAGTACAAGAGTAGTAACTCTTCTTTATGTCTTGAAAGTGCTATGAACAAGCACTAATGTGTTATACTTGTTATGAAACCAATGATTGTGCACCTTAGGGGCATTAGAACAAGGTCTTAGACTTGAACATCCTAAGAATAGGATTGGGATTTTGTAAGAGTAAATGTATAACTCTTATACATGCTTGAATGTCCAAAGATTGGGATATAACTTGAAGTATAAGACATTAAAATCTTGTACGTGACTCGAACATCCAAAGAATTGGATTAAAACTTGAATATAAGATAATAAAATCTTCTACTTGACTTGACACCAATACATATGTATGGTAATGAACTAGAAAGTGCTATGAACAAGCACTAACTTGTATGAGACATGTTCTTGTTGTGTATGTGCAAACATTGCATATAGTTGCTTGATAACAAGGTAACTTCTTGATTACTTGAAGCATGTTCCTTGTTGAGCTAGTCCACTACTTTTGGATTAGTTCTTCTCCCGTAGTTCAAGTAAATATCTACTTGTACATTCTTGTGTGAGTCCAGCTGGTTCTCCTTGCTTGTTCGAAAATGTATAGGTTCACGCTTGTCGCGAGAGGTGGGGTTTAAGTGACAATCGGGTCCCTATATATTTCCGCCTGACCCCTTACTACCGGCCATAGTAAGGGCATAGCTTCCTTAGTTGGAGCAATAAGCCTGACTTAAGTGAATGCTAAACTCCTGTCTTGAACACCTCGTGAATAATCATGAGTACTGATATTGGGAATGACACTGGTTACCGGGTCTTCTGGTATATACTGAATAATCAGTTCCTGTTATTGATCGTGATTGTCAAAGTAATATAAGCTACGACAACAATGGTATTCTTGGGAGGAATAAGGAAGGAAGCAATATCCTTATAACTTGCTTGTTTAGCCTTAAGTGCTACTTGATGAGTGGATTATCCTCTCATATACTTCTTACTTGATGATTACTTGAGTATCTACTTGAATTGCATGATAACATGTCATGTAGTTGCATCTAATAGCTTACTGAGATTTATCTCACCCTTTATTTGTTTCCCCCCCAGGAAAGGAAGGATAGTGCGCAGTGAGGCTCGACATAGTTGGGAGCTTACTTCGCAGGTCGTGATTGTTTTGGGGCTTGTGTCCTTTTACACTTGGTGAGGACGATGTATTATGGGTTTTGTAACTCCTTATTTTGGGGTAGACAGTCTTGTTCAGTTCTTGTTGTCACTAGACATCTTGTATAGTACTCTTGATGCCAGCTTATGTGCTAGGCATGTTTCCGCTGTGTATGTATTAAGTTTGGTTTTAAATTTTCTTGTCTAGAACTCGTGTTGTGAGCTAGTATAGCTCCTTACTCTAGAGTATATATATCATGTCAGTTTGTTAAACAAATGTCATTAAGTTTCTTGTTAAGTTTCTTGTTCCTCGTTAGGCACTCCCATCCAGGTTCGAGGTTCTATTAGGGGATCCCGGGACCTGGGGGCGTGTCACTAACATAGAGAGGTTGAAACGTCGCTTGGTTTCAACTCGCCTTAGTACTTGAGCGGGAGGCTCGGTAATGTCAAGTCAATATGGGGGTAAAATGTGTTCGAAGGTTTCACTCCGTGGTGGGAGTTGATGGGTGTTTCTATGCTTATGAGTTTAGTCTCCAGGTGGGAGATTGTTAGGATTGGAGTCCTAAACTACGAGGAAGAAAAGGAGTCTAAGTCGGGGGAGTTGGTGGAGATCAAAAAGGGTTCAAACCGGAGGAGGAGTTCCTGGCGGAGGAGCAGGCGGGCGCTTGCCCTGGACCAGGCGGGCGCTCAAGTGGACAGTGAGTGATCCACCTGGGGGGAAATTAATTCAAGCGGGCGCTCGCCTAGACCCAAGCGGGCGCTTGGTATGCGGCTGGGCTGATTTGTTTCCTATTTTGACACAATCTCTTCTTAATTTGATTTAGATCTTCCTTGTACTGCTATATAAGCATAGTCACAACCTAGGACACATTGTAGCAAATTATTAAGGTGTGATTAATAATATATTGGCTTGGCAATTGCCCCCGGACGTAGTTCATGTGTTGAACGAACCGGGTAAACAATTCTTGTGTTCTTGTGTGTGTGATCCTTCCATTATTGTGCTTGTGGGTTTGTTGTTCTTTATCTATATTGTAACGGGGTACCACTAAATTCCCAACATACCGCTCATGTGAGATTTTCTTTTGTTATTTACCTTATTCATTTTGTAGTTTAAAAATACTCCCTCCGTCCCGCCGGAAACTTCAAAAAAAAATTATGGCACAAGAATTAAGGGAAAAGTGAAAAAGGTGATGTGTTGTGAGTGTTGATAGTTGAGTGGGAGAGAGAAAGTGGGGTAGAAAATAGTTAGTGGGTTAGTGGATGTGAGTATGAGAAGTGGGACCCACTAATTAAAAAGTATTAAAAACTTTCCATTTATGGATTTTGCAATTTCTATGGGACGCCCAAAATGGTAAGTTTTGCAATTTCCGGCGGGACGGAGGGAGTATAGATTAAATTAATATTGGGCATATATATTATTTTATTTTGTACTTATAATTTACGTATTCGTTACAAAGTCATTTATTTTTTAACCATAATTTAATATTTTATTTTAATAATAAAAAAGAAACTAAAATACTTTTAAAATTATATAATTAGGAATTAGAAATATTTTGTAAAAAAATTAAATATATATAATTACATTTTATGTTGCATCTTCTAGTTTAAACACAGCAAACCGTACATTGTCCTCTTCCCCGCACTGCAATGCTGCAAAGATTTTCTCTATTGATTCAATCCATCTCTCAGCCTTGGTAGAGTCTGGTTCCCCATCATAACTACAAGGCTTCATCTTTAGAAAGTGTTCCAACTGACCCTGTTGTTGTGCACCTTCAGGTAGCCTTTGGCCCTGCATAGCCTGTCTGTTCATATCCATCATTGATTGCATGAATCCTTGGAACATATGCATGAAATTCTCATTCTCATTTCCACCGACTCTGCCTGTATCACTCGTTCTAGTTCCCTGACGATTCTCCGCCATACTTAAAACCTACACACAACACTCGACGTTAATTCCTTAATCACAAAACTACCCCACCTAAGCCAAAGATCCTCTCCTGGCTATCTAACCTATGCTCTGATACCAACTGACGCGACCGGAGTCCTGAGGTCCTATATGGTACCTCAAACCAGGTGCGTGAACCCTGCTATAAAACAACATTTTACCATAAACATGTATAATGTATACTATATCCACAACATCGGCTACACAAAAGCCGGAATCATACTACACCAATACCAACAAACAACACCTCAACAAGATTTTAGCTCGGAGACAACTTTACGCATGCGATAGAAAGAACGACTAATATATATATATACACAGCTGTGCTAAAGTCCACAGTCTAATTACAAGAACCATACGTTCTACCCAAAAGACAACAGTATTTACATAACACTGTACAACCATGGTCTCACCAAAAGCAACATACTAAACACACTATAAACAACTACCCCAAAAGAAAAACTACCTGAGGCTCCTCACCGGCCTATGAACTCAACGATGTGCTTCCCCGGCCTCACTGCGATCTAAGGAAAACAACAAGAAAGGAAGGGGTGAGTCGAAACCCAGTAAGTTAATAAATGCAACAATATGGCATAATAGTATGCAACATATAATTACTTTTAACATATAAAATCAGTAAAGATATAAGCACATCTTTCACAAAATTTCTTAAGAATAAAAGAAGAAAAGCACAAAGTCAAAGCCTAAGACAAGATAAAGGAAATTATTCACTACCTGATAAATGATTGGTCGGAGATTACGGAAAGATTGACAAGCTTTGCAAAGCAAAGACGAAAAGGTAAAAAGTTCTTACTAGGCTCTCAGAATCTCAAGACTTGTAAAAAAGTGAAGAGGTTAGCAAAGGCCCTTATTTATACGAACAAAATGGGTCGGGTTGGGCCCAAAACCAGCTGCCGCAGACGCACACTTTCTTGGAAAACCAAACGGCGGGAACTTTTCAGTTTGAAAATCATAAATGTTGGCATTTAATGCCCTCTTTATCATGGGAAAAACGTCACCTCAGACTGACACACCGTACCGTCAACCACTCAATGGGGCCCATGGCACTGTGGGTCCTCTGATGTCCGACACGTGTATTCCACTAAGCACCCCTGTGTAGCTCGGCGAAGAAAATCAGACAAGAAAGGTTACTCCTCGCTCTAACCATAAATAGTTACGAGCTCGGAGTAAGGGCCGCTAAAGAGCCCACGCCAGGAGGACCGGGCTCAGAAGGTGAACCGAAAGTAAACCGAATCAGCATTATTCAATGGACCGTATCAGATCACTTGATGATATTCCACCTCGTCCTCATCATGACGACGTCAATAGCAAACAACCTCCGAGCACCGAGGTAGACTTCCAAGACCAGTTCTCAGCCTCCGGGGCCGCCACCTCGGTGAGCTCGGCATCCAGTTCGGCGAACTTGGGATAAAGGTGGTGGTTACGAGCTCAATAGACTCATCATATCGCATTAAATGCCCGATAGTATTCCCTGTGCTACCTACTCTTTCAGCATGCCGAACCTGTCACATCACGACATCCACTGATCAGAACCTGTCCTGTTCGGATTGCCGGCCAATCCCAGATCTACACGTGTCTTGGTTGGTAAAGCCTTCCTTAGTGCAAAGGTCAACTTGCTGGACCAGAAAGGTGGTATATAAACCTTTTCTCTCTCTCTTTTCCAGGTATGATCAATACCCTACACACACTAAAAACACACAGAGAACCCTAATCTTCTCTCTAAGACATTGAAAGCCATGTTCTTAGTCCTTCAAGAGACTCTTACTCTTACGCCCGAGGGTCTAATCTGGGCCCTAATCTTCTCTCCAAGGAATTCAAAGCCTTGTTCTTAGTCCTTCAAGAGAATCTTATTCTTACCCCTGAGGGTCTAAGCTGGGATCAAACCCAGCCTTGACTTTAACGGTGTTGTTTGGTTTGTTGTGTTACAGGTTGAACCAAAGATAAAAGCCAGATATCCATCCCATTCCATGACCCCAATTTTCGTGGCGTCATCAGAAGGCGAGCACATTGCAAAACAATATCTCTAAATCTCGGACTTATGTTCCGAGTGGGTAAAAGTTAAAACTAGCCAGCAGCGGTCTCCGGATTACAAAAAAATAGGGTGTTAACAATATTTCATAAATTCGGGCAGGCAACCTCTACCTCTCCGGGGAGACCATGTATTCCGGCGAGCGATCTACGGGCATAATGAGTCCGGCCAAACCTCCATTTTCTCTCAGTTACACTTACGAGCTCCGTTTATGCTAGCTTCGATCTTCGGGCAGTGAATTCAAGCCATAGAAAAGCGAGCTCCGGGCATCCTAAAAATTGATATCTGAGCAAATGCATAACCCCAGACAACCTGCGAGCAGACGTGAACTCTGGCGATTCAAGCTCTTCCAGATCGGCGCTCTCCAGACAAATTCAAGCCAGTCTCGTAGTCCAGTAGGTCCTATAAATTCTAGCGAGCGGCCTCCGAGCCTCGACTTCATTCCAACTTGGGCTAAGTAATTTCTCCCTCCACCCGTAACTTCTGAACTCGCTCCGGCGAAAATTCGTCTCGATCTACGAGCCTACCACCGGAATCCAGCTAGACCATCACCGACAACTGAAAAACCGGGCAAGGAAGACATTGTTTTTCTCCATAAATTGTGGCTGGAAAAAGGAAAAGTGGACCAAGCTAGGTGTTCGATTTTCCTTGCTGGGGTAGTGAAAAAGTGAAGCAAAAGTCAACATTTGTTTCTCTTTGAAAGTTGAAATAAGTACAAGTCAGCATTGTTGGGGTGACAACCCAAGTCCCACATCGGCAATTGAAGGAAGAATTGCTTAGTATATAAAGGTGTCCACACACTCCATTAGTATGAGGCCTTTTGGGAGATGACCCAAAAATAAATCCGTGCGGACTGGGCCCAAAGCGGACAATATCATACTAATATGGAGTGGTGGAGGTGGTCGCAGTCCCAACAACTGGTATCAGAGCCTGATTGATGGATGGGCCCGACGCGCAGTGGACTGCGTATGTGTGATGTGTGGGATTTCTTTTGGTGTGACCTCGCGAGTGAAGCACAGTGTGTACCTTGTGTCGAAAGTCTTCTTGATATTGGTGATCGAGCGGCGTGTCCTGCAGGTGGTGAATAGCGGTGGTACAAGTAAACTTCACTGGAGGTGATCATTGGTTTGAAGGGAGGTTTGTTGGGGTGTTAACCCATATCCCACATTGGCAATTGAATGAAGAATTGCTTAGTATATAAAGGTGTCCACACACTCCATTAGTATGAGGCCTTTTAGGAGATGACCCAAAAACAAATTCGTGCCGGCTGGGCCCAAAGCGGACAATATCATACTAATGTGGAGTGGTGGAGGTAGTCGCGGTCCCAACAAGCATAAAATTTTTCTTTATGAAAGTATGGACCATTGCACCTGAAGTGGGGAGAAAAGTCAAAGAGTAAATGTTGGCCACACAATTAAAATGGCTAAGATAAAATGCTACTATATGTCTACAACAATTGTTACCAGCACGTGGGCTCCAAAATTTTGCACTAGCTCGAGAAAAAAGCACAGACTGCCACCAACTTTGTACATGTTGCTACAAAAATAAAGAAATAAATTTATTTCTACTGTTCGAGCAGTATTTTTCGTGCTATCAGCTCCATCAACTTGGGGTCTTTATAATTTTGTTGATCTCAGAGAAAAATAGATCGTGCTTACTATATGGATCGAGCTGGTTAATTCCTAGAGATTGCCATCCATTAAAGCCCTACCCTGAGTAGGCGAGAAAAGCCCTACCCCAAGTAGGCGAGAGTTCGAGAAAATCCCTACTCCGAGTAAGCAAGAGTTCGAGAAAAGCCCTACTCTGAGTAGGCAAGAGTTCGAGAAAATCCCTACTCCGAGTAGGCAAGTCACCCCGAAAGCATGGTCTAAAAGATAACAAAGATGACAATATTATAACAAAGATTGTCAGCCCTCTCAGGCTCCTGGCCTAATCTTAGCGGATGCTGGCACGTGCTCTCACGTACGATGAGTGGTCCTATGCCCACGAGCTAGACCGCATGCCCGGAAACGGATGCCGGCACGTGCTCTCACGTACGATGCGCGGTCCTACGTCCACGAGCTAGACCGCATGCTCGGAAATGGATGCTAGCACGTGCTCTCACGTACAATGCGCGGTCCTACGTCCACGAGCTAGACCGCATACCGGGAAACAGATGCCGCCGCGTGACCCTCACGTACGATGCGCGGTCCTACGCCCACGAGCTAGACCGCATGCCTTGAAAAGGAACTTACTTTAATTCAGAATGACTCAAAAACGGAAAAATAGGATCTAGTCCTAAAACACCCACGAGCATAAAGAGCATGTCTCGTCCATACGAGCAAGAACCTGTGTTAAATCCAAGTATAACAAAGGGCAAAGATGGAACGCATCGACAAAGTCTCGAAATCTCCGAGTACTCAACGAGTCACCGGGCTTATCTTATTTATGGTGCCATCGGGCCCATTTCATTCATGAATCGGCCGTGCTTATCTCATTTATGGCGCTATGGGGCGCATCTTATTCATGAACCGGTCGTGCTTATCCTATTTATGGCACCATCGGGCCCATCTTATAATTAAACCGGTCGTGCTTATCTTATTTATGGCACCATCGGGCCCACCAATAGATCGGGGTTCTCCTGTATATGGTGCCACCGGGCCTATCTTATTTATGAAGCGTTCGTGCTTATCTTATTTATGAATCCATTGGACTCAGCTTCTTATGAAGGCTTACGGATTCCATTTTATTTACGAAGCGGTTGTGCTCAACTTATTTATCTAGCTATCAGACCCATCTTACTATGGAAGCCATCAAGCTCATCACACTTAAGATGCCATGGGGAACATCTTATTCATGAGGTGATCAAACTCATTCTATTTATAGAGCCACCGGGATCATCTTATATATCGCGGCTCCGAATTAATTCGATTGCAAAGCTTACGAGCAGTTTGACATCAAGCCCGCGACCAACACTTCAACAAGCCTTCGGGTAAACAATTTTAATGCTCGATGCAGGTTCGTGTACCATATGGTTCCCTGCAACTCGAGGGCTTCATATCCTTACAACGACATGGCTTCGTGTTTGATGCGAGCTTCGCAGAAAATCCAGTCCCCGATGACCTCTTTATCTATAGGTCTATATATATCTGGAGCCAGCACTTATTCATCCAAGTTGTTGGTGATGTATGAAACTTGGGGGCTTAATCGACTGACGTCCGCTATTATATTCGTTAAATACTTAACGGGGTCTATCAAATCTACGCCAATCAAGTCAGATCGTATCTCCCCATCCTCTCAGTTTAATGAATGCTTTTCATATATCCTTATTAGTCAATGAATCGAGAGCATGATTAATAACTTGATTGCGTATTACAATTACCTTGTGCACAAACGAAAGATATATATCATGCAATTCTACCTGCTACTTGGCAAATAATGGTTGCTACTTGACTACTCAGTATACGAAATGCATGATCATGAGAAAAATTCCATGCCTATTTCTATGACTTATATGTTGAATTAGTATTCTCTTCAGAATATGCTTATGAAAATATCTGTTACTTAAGTAAAATGAATATTCACCTTATTGCGGATATGCTCCGTCCTGATATAATGTATTGGATTAACATGCTACCGCGTTATATATCGCAATCCCATAACAATAGATAAATAGCTTTACATGCTTCTGTTGGTCTAAATGTTGCGGAATTATACTTCCCGAAATGCGCAAAATGACATGCCATATTGTTGGGTATGCCCACACATATCTCAGTTTTAATGTAATAGGATTTATTAGATTTGATTGATCCATCACCTAAGTTTTATTTCATGGACTTTAGACCCACATGTAAGAAGTATTTATACTTCATTTTTTAAATTGTCCATTGTTATAGAATAGGATTAGAAATAGGGCAAGAAGATCAAGTTTCAAGAAAAATCACTCAGTGAGTTTGAGCCGCGCTTATGTGCCTCCTGCGCCACGCGCCACGCGCCTTCTACATTCGCGCCATGCGCCATTTAGAGCGCGCGCATAAGGATTTCTTCATAAGCTATGTTACGCGCCTCTGCGCCCCTTGATTTAAACGCACAATTACTGTGCGCCTGTTGGCTCAATGCGCCTCTTGGCTCAAACGCGCCTCAAAGTGTTTATTCAACACTCAGTGATTTATTGAAGACTCGAAGACTTGAAGAGAATTCAAATTACGCCAATGATCCAACAGTGGTTAAAAGATGCATATGCGCCTAATCTATTGACACGTGTCCACAACGGTCACATTTATGTTGAGTGTCAAAATGGCCATAATATATGCATGCTCCAATCAACGAGCAACAGCTCATCTTATCCACAAGGATTTCCAACGGCTAGTTTTTTGAAGTTCACTATAAATACCCCATAACTTCAACATTTTGAAGTTGCTGAGTTTTGCTAAGAATTTCAAGAATTTCTCTCTCTAAGCATTTGTTGAAGATTTGAAGATTGCCTTCGTTTTTCCAGATTTCTCAAGAACATCTTCATACCTTCATCCTTAGCCCAGATCTTCAAGCCTTAACACTTTAGTTTCTCGTGCTCTCCATCTCAAAGATCTAAAGAGCCTTGATACTAAGAACACACACGCACCTCTTCAAAGATTAATCATTTAGATTCTTCTTTAAGAGATACACCGGTTATTGTTTTGGATTTGTTCTTTCATAGTAATAGATCTTGAGTTAGTGTATAAGCTCAAACATTGTAATTTGTAACACTCACTCATTATATAAGATCTCCATTAGAAATCCAAGACTAACCATCTTGGTAGAGGACGTAGATCTTTCATTGATCGAACCTCTCCAAATAGCTTGTGTGATTATCTTGTCATTTCTTTCAAGTTATTATTTTCACTCACTATTTGCTTGTTTACTCATTGTAGATTGATTGAACTGAATTGTGTTGTGATTGTTATATCATTTGCCTTAGTTCCTTATTTCACTCACTTTGAGCCAAAATACTTAGTGTGTGTGTTGCGCTCCCTTTATCACTTTGCGCCTATTTTCATTACTAAATTCCGCTGTGCATTTCACTCACTCACTTAGGCGCATTTCATTACGCTTACTTGATAAAGTGCGCATTTGCAATTGAGTTTATCAAGGGTACGAAAAGAATTTTAAAACAGCTATTCACCCCCCCCCTCTAGCTATTTTTCATACCCTTGTTGCCCTTTGGGACCAACAAGTGGTATCAGAGCTAACACCTTTATAAAACACTTTTGTTTTTCAAGCTTAACAGCTTGGGTGCCGATTCTAAATGGCAAACTCAAAACCTATGGCAACTGCAAACTACACTCACGTTCCGGTCTTTGATGAAGATCATTTTGACGTGTGGAAATTCAGCATATTGACTCATCTCAACTCAATCGATGAAAGGCTCCATGACACCGTCGTTTATGGACCTTATATTCCGATGAAGGCGAATCCAAATCCACGCACCAACGCTGCCCAACCTACAGTTCTCAAACCAAGGGAAGAATGGACCGAGGAAGAAATTAGAAGAGTTGCAAATGATGGCAAAGCAAGAAACATTCTTCTAAGCACTCTAAGCACGGCTATGAAACAACAAGTCATGCATTGTGCTACTGCAAATGAGCTATGGGATGCTATTGAAGAGCATATTGAAGGAGACACCGTGTGCAAGGAGAACAAGAAATACGAAGTTCAAAAGAGGTTCAACAATTTCTCTCAACTCCCCGGTGAAAACTTAAGGCAAACTTATGAACGCTACTGTGAAATTATCAATCTATGTATTTCACTTGGCATGAAGTTTACCAACAAAGATTTGAATGTAAATTTTCTACAAGCTTTTGGATCAAGATACCTACATAAATCTAGCGCTCTTGAAGACGCTGGAACCTTAGATGTTTGGACTTTAAGGAACCTTTATGCAAATCTCAAAGTTTACGAACTCAAACTCCAACGAATCAGCGAAACTGAAGGAAAGTCAAAATCTATGGCTATGATGGCGCACAGAGAAGCTGCGCCTACACCTGCGCCTACTCCTGCGCCTGTACAAGATGAGAAAAGCTCCGATCCCAAAATTTCTACTTCTGAGCTATTAGACATGGATGATGAAGACTTCGCTTTATTTGTGAAGAAATTTCAAAAGTTCAGAAAATTCTCAAGACCCGGCTCAACCAACAAATTTCAAGGATCTACCAGCAAAGCTCCTCAAAAGTTTTCAAGGAGCAGTGATTCAAAAAGAAAAGAAGATCGTGTTTGTTTTAATTGCAGGAAACCCGGACATTTTGCATCAAGCTGCCCGATCCCCAAATTTGAATATATGCAGAAGAAGAGCAGCCATACTCCCAAATTCACTCCCAAGTTCACTCGTCACAAGGGAATGGTTGCTGAAGAAGAAGCACCAGCAAATGAGCACAACACTTGGATTGAAACAGACTCCGATGAGAGCGATGAAGATTCCGATGATGGACTCGTTTGTTTGATGGCAAATGATGATGAAGTTGATGCTTATGATTCTGATGATGACTTCTCCAAGGATGTTCCCGATATGAATGCCTTGAATAAACCTATCAAGAAATCTGCAGGTTTTCAAGAAGTGAAAAAAAAGAAAGGACCAACCATCAGCGAGCTCGTTGAACAAGGATTTCTCACTCCAGCTCAAAACGATGGTGGATTGCTATTCTCACGATGTGATCTTGGAGCAAGGAACAAATTGAGAAAAGGAGCATACATTAGACCACAGGTTGAACCAACTGCTCCAATCTCCAAAATCAATGATGATGAAGTGATTGCTGAACAAGAAAAATTGTTCAAAAAGGCTGAAAAGGTAATCACTAGATTTGATAGTATGAAGGAAGCTTTAGCACTACCATGTGATGAAATTTCCCAGCTTAAGACCGAGAAATCTCTACTTAAATCTGAACTCACCCTCCTTAAGGAGCAGATAAAGAGCATGACTCCTCTTACTGTTAAAAACACTTTTCTAACAGAACAGAACTCACTTCTTAAAGTTCAAAACGATGAATTGGTTGCTCAAATTACTGATCTTAAAAAGATTACAAATGAGTGGTCCAATTCTCGTGTCACTATGGAGAATATATTTGAGTCCCAAAAAGTCAGTGGTGATAAAAGTGGCTTGGGATTCTTATTAACTAGTGACAACTTTAAATGTGATGTCTGTGCTGAAAGAGATAGTGAATTTACCAACCAACAAACTTTTGAAATTCCCAAGGAAAAACATTCAAATTCAATGGGTAAAGGACAGGAAAAAGTCAAGAGACAAACATTCCATTATGTCTACCCAACGAAGCAATTTGGGAAAGCTAATGGGAAAGATATAGCTACAGATGAACCATCTCCTAGCAAAATCATTCTTGAAAATAGGCGCGCTCCTTCTCCGAGTGCTCATTATGCGCCTAAGAGCCACGCGCCTCATCGCCGTGCACCTCCTAGTCCTATGCGCCCTCCGAGAAAAAGGGCTCCAAAATTTCAAAAGAAAGATTTTGTTAAGGCTAGTTCATTTGACCCAAAGAAGAATGCCATCCCCAAGAAAAGTAAAGAGTTTGTGAAAACTCATGTGATTGGTGGCTTTCATCATTGTTCTATTTGTGATTGTTCAGGACACAAGGCCGTGGAATGCCTTTTGCGATTCACTCCCAATGCCAAAGGACGTAAAAATCCTAAGGTCAAGCAAGAGTGGGTTGTCAAAAGTAGCTAACCCTAGGACCCAAAAAGAATAAAGGGGACCTGCTTAAATGTCTATATTTCAGGTTCTTTGTTTCATGGCTGGATCTTCAAAAGCTAGAAATTATGAATGGATTCTCGATAGTGGGTGTTCAAGACACATGACTGGAGATGAATCCTTATTAGAAGATGTCCATGAAGAAAGAGGTCCCTCCGTAACATTTGGCGATAATAACAAAGGTCAAGTTGTAGCATATGGAAAGCTCAAGAAAGACAAAGTGTGCATTGAAAGAGTCTCACTCGTCGAAGGGCTCAAGCACAACTTATTATCCATATCTCAATTCTGCGACAAAGGATTAGAATGCCATTTCACTTCAACGCAATGTCTTATCAAGAATGGCAAAACTGGAGCTATCTTACTCACGGGATATCGTAAGACAAATATTTATATTATTGATTTCCATAGTATGAACTCTAGTACTAATCTTTGTTTTGTAGCAAAAAGTGTGAACGAAAATAGTTGGCTGTGGCACAAGCGCTTAAGTCACTTGAACTTCAAGTATCTATCTAAACTCAGCAGGAATAATCTTGTCAAAGGACTTCCCAAAGTCGCTGATCATCATGACAAAAAGTGCGCCGCATGTCAACTTGGCAAACAACCGAAGCAGTCATTTTCAAGCAAGTCAAATCCTTCAACTACAAGATGCTTGCAACTGCTTCACATTGATCTATTTGGACCAGTTTCCACCGCAAGCATTCGAAGAAACAAGTATACTCTAGTTGTGGTGGATGATTATTCAAGATATACATGGGTAGAGATGATGATTACAAAAGATGATTGTTATGATATTCTCACTACCTTATTTCGACTGCTCCAAACCCAAAAAGAAGATGACATCGTTAGTGTTCGATCTGACAATGGAACAGAATTCAAGAACAACGGTGTTGCTCGATATTGTGAAGATCATGGGATAGATCACAACTTTTCAACCGCCGGAGTCCCTCAACAAAATGGCGTTGTTGAACAAAAGAATAGAACGTTGATTGAAGCGGGAAAGACGATGATAGCTGAAGCTAAATTGCCTAAGTACTTTTGGGAAGAAGCTATCAACACTGCATGTTTTACTCAAAATCGTTCCCTCATTAACAAACTTCACAACAAGACTCCGTATGAACTTTGGCGTGGTAGAACTCCCAACATTGCATTCTTCAAGATCTTTGGTTGTAAATGTTATATCCTCTACAACGGAAACGAACATAGAGGAAAATTCGATGCCAAAGCCGACGAAGGTATTTTTGTTGGGTATGCCAAACACTCTAAAGCTTTTCGTGTTTTTAATAGAACTACATTAGTGATAGTTGAATCTGTACATGTTACATTTGATGAACATTCTCTCCTTGAGCCACATTTGGCTCCAAATGTTGCTGATGATTCTATTGAGCTAAATGATACAGGTGCTCCTATTTATGTTGCGCCCACTCAAGATCAGAATCTATCAACACAAGGAAATCCATCTACATCAAATGCGCCTAATTCAATGTATAATGCGCCTGGTGAATCATCTATTGCGCCTCACTCAAATGATGCGCCTCATGATTCCTCTCACGCGCCTATTTCTACTGCTGCATCTGGTGTACACCCAAATTTCAACTCTGAGCCAGTTCAACCCCCAAATTTCAATGACTTTGAATCTGGTGAAGATGTACCAATTGAAGACCTTCAAGTTTCTACGACTCAACCTAACTTACCTCCTGAAATTCGTGAAGTTAGAGGTCACCCAATTGCTAATATCATCGGTGATCTACAAGTTGGTGTTCGTACAAGGAGAGCTACAAACTTTGATGCTTACACTGCTTTTATCTCTCAAATTGAACCAAAGAAGGCTGATGAAGCGCTCCAAGATCCCAATTGGGTTGTTGCAATGCAAGAAGAACTCAATCAATTTGAACGATGTAAGGTTTGGACTCTAGTTCCAAGACCAAATGATCATGGAGTGATTGGTACAAAATGGGTGTTCAGGAACAAGATGGATGAGAATGGAACCATCACGAGAAACAAAGCAAGATTGGTTGCACAAGGCTATAGGCAAGAAGAAGGAATTGACTACGATGAAACTTTTGCGCCCGTAGCAAGACTTGAAGCTATCAGATTATTTCTAGCTTACGCCGCTCACAAAAACTTCAAGTTATATCAAATGGATGTGAAGAGCGCGTTTCTAAATGGTGAACTCCAAGAACAAGTCTATGTTGCTCAACCACCTGGGTTTGAAGATTCACAATTTCCAAATCATGTGTACAAACTCCAGAAAGCTTTGTATGGACTCAAACAAGCACCAAGAGCATGGTATGATACACTATCAAAGTTTCTCATCGAAAAGGCTTCACTCGCGGTAAAATCGATACAACTCTTTTCATTGCCAAACATAATGGTCATAAATTACTTGTTCAAATTTATGTTGATGATATTATATTTGGTTCTACTAATGAATTGTTGTGCAAGTGTTTTGAGAAACTAATGAAGAGCAAGTTTGAAATGAGCATGATGGGAGAACTCACATTCTTCCTCGGGCTTCAAATCAAGCAAATGAGTGAAGGCATCTTTATCAATCAAGCCAAGTACACAAAGGACTTAATCAAGAAGTTTGGACTTGAGAACGCTAAAGCATACGATACTCCAATGGCCACCGGCAACAAACTCGACAAAGATCTAAAAGGTAAACGTGTTGATCAAACGCTCTATCGAGGTATGATTGGCTCACTCCTTTACCTTACTGCTAGTAGGCCTGATATTATGTTAGTGTTTGTGTTTGTGCTCGTTATCAATCCGACCCTAGAGAAGCACACTTAATTGCTGTGAAACGTATTATAAGATATCTCTCTGGCACTGTTAACCTTGGACTTTGGTACACCAAAGATTCGAACTTTAAACTTGTAGGTTATTCAGATGCGGATTATGCAGCGTGCACGATTGACAGGAAAAGCACTAGTGGCACCTGTCATTTCCTCGGATATCGACTTGTGTCATGGGCAAGTAAGAAACAAATTTATGTATCTGTTTCAACAACCGAAGCCGAATATATCGCTGCGGGAAGTTGTTGTTGTCAAATACTCTGGATGAAGCAGCAATTGGTGGACTATGATATCATCGAAGAAAATTGTCCCATCTACTGCGACAATACATCAACAATTGCGGTTTCTGAAAATCCTGTCATGCACTCAAAGACCAAGCACATCGACATCAAATATCACTTCCTCAAGGACCACGTGGAGAAAGGCAATATACATTTGGAACACGTGGGAACCGACTATCAAATCGCCGACATTTTAACGAAAGCACTTGACGCGAAACGGTTCATGTTTTTGAGAGGCGAAATGGGTATGCTTGAACTCAACTAAATTCAATATAGTTTTGTCAATACTAATGATCTTATGTTTGTGTTGAGTTATGAGTGTATTAGGTACAAATGATTAAATCAATTTTTCAAAAGTTTCAAGGAAACTATGCGCCATATATGCGCCTTACTAACTGCGCGCTCATCCCTCATTTTCTGCGCGCACAATCCATGCGCGCCTATCAATCCATGCGCTTAAAACGCTTATGCGCCCTTAACCATCTCTTATGCGCCTTGATGAATAATGCGCCTAGATGAGTATGCGCCTTGCTGAAGTAATGCGCCCCTTCATGCGCGCATTAACTATTGCGGCTCAATCATTTCTCAAAATTCAATTTCAATGATTGAACGTATTAAATACACAAGTACCAGGTATGTTAATTCTGTTCATTTATTATAGGAATCTATGTCATTTGACATTCCTTTAATTGTTCAAGGGTACTTGTGCAATTAAATTTTTCCCTCGTTTTACGCTTTTCGAAAAATTTTATTTTCTGGGATATATTTCTTGCACCCCAAACTTACACCAAAATAGATGTTTTTGGTGTTTGTGCAAAAATTAGTCAAAATTGCTCATACACTTAAGGGAAAGTGGAGCAGTTTTTCTAAAACCTAAATGTCACATCATGACACTTTAGGTCATTCAGCCATTAATGCCCTTCAAATCCCAAAAATCCCTCATTAATGAACGTCCTTTTGTCATGATGAGCCGCCATTTTTAAAAATCCTCATAAATGCCATCCTTTCAACTTCCCATCTTTTAAAAATTTTGACTGTATTTTTTCCATATCTGTGCAAAATTTTGAACCTAACCTATAAATATTCACTCCCTCCTACCAAACTCCCTCTCTGTCTCTCGTCTCTCTCTCTCTCTCCCCGGCTCTCACTCTCTCTCTCTACCTTCATCTTCTCCATTTTTCTTCTTCATTTTCTATATATATACATAAATTTATGGGTCCTAAGAAAGCATCAACATCTACACAAGACGAAATGGTATGAATTCTCAACCTTTAATCTCCTTATATCTCTGAATTTTATTTTTTTTCGTCATTATTCAGTGTTTTTTCGTTTTTTACAAAACCCGGATTCATTTTCCTTTGATTTCTCTGTTTCGATGATCCGTTTTCTATATCGTTTGTTGGGTTGTGTTCTATTCTTGATTTCGAATCTTTTAAAACCAACATTTCAACGATCAATGCTTGTTTGTTACAAATCTGAATTTTTGTTGTCAAAATTTTTCAAATTTCGGTCATTCTTTTGATCATTGTGCTTTCATTATTGATTTATTCATATTTTTGTTTACATATTTAGATTCCTTGTTGTCATGCGGTCATTTTGATACATTATTTGTCTAGTTTGGTGAAGTTTCATGATTTTCGTGTTCTTGGTGTTCTTCGAGCATTCAAGGATCGTTCTTCGTGTTCTTCGTCATTATTGCATGTTTTGGTCTCTAAAAATTTTCTATCTTGTTTTCGAAAATTTGAACTTTTTGATTTTCATTTCTTTCATTTGAATGCTTGTTGTTTGTTTTTCTTACAAGTTAAAATTCTCACGATTTGCGCCTATGTACTTCTTTATGCCCTATTTTTTATGCGCCTGAATGCTTTCTGCGCCTCTACTTGTATATGCGCTTAAATCATTCTGCGCCTAAAACCTTATGCGCCTAACTTCGTATTTAGTCAAATTTCGTTGTTTTATTTTTCCTTAGTATTCACATAGAACCATATTATGCGCATTGTAACTCTATGCACCTTTAATATTTTATGCGCCTAATTCAATCATGTCTTGATTCTCTATAATTTTTGTGCGCCTGATTCAATTATGCGCCTATATATTTCATGCGCCTATGTTACTTTGATTATTTTATATCTCTATGCGCCTATGTCACTTCTAAACACCAATCATTTTTTTCAGGACCTTGCAAATTTCAAATTAGAAGAAACTCTTGATCTATTAGAGTTGTCTGGTGAAGTAATTGGGCGAGAAATCATAGAGACTCTGCGCGTTGCTGGTCTGCTCCCGTTATTCACCATGGACCAAGATTTCTATTCTGCGCTCCTCGTGGATGAGTTCTTTTCCACTGCTGTTCTAGTGGAAATTGATGTAAATGGGCGCACTCACTACCGGATTGAGGCGCGCGTTCAAAATGTTGACGTCCATATTTCATCATCTGTGATTCGACACTTGCTCGGTTTTCCATCTACGGTGAAGATCGCATTATTGGGCGTCCGATGACTTACTCCATTGATGATCAGAACAGGATGGCTGCTTCACTTCTAAATATTCCCACGCTTCAAAATAATATCAAAAACACCGAAATTCGAGATGGTGGAGAACTCTTGACTCACATCGCGCACTTGGTGGGAACTTCAATTGTTTTCAAAACTGGGAACGTGAACCGATTCACGGTGGAACAATGGGAATACACAGCTGCCATCATGGCCAAGGAGAAGCTTCACTGGCCTCACATTCTGTTCAAGACACTGCGTGAGCAGATTGATAAATTTGTGAAGAACAAAAGTGATGGAAAGACCCGATTCCGCTCTCACTGCCTTCTTCTCACAAAACTTTTTCTAACTTACCCTGAGTTAGTTAAGTTTTTGAATGAGAATCCTGAATATAAGATCAATGATGTTCCAATGTTTGGTAAAGCGAATTTGGACCTCAAGAAGCGCAGAAAGAAGCCTACGAAACGCGCCAAAGGAATTCAAATCAAGACTGTTGAAGGCTTAGTTGATGAAGACACAGAGTCCGATGATGCGCCTGTCCTTAAAGCGCACCATTAATAAGAGTGCAGTGAAGGCAAGCGCTAGACAAAGCGCTGATCCCGTGCCAGGCGCAGAGAAAGGCAAAGGAAACGGGTAGTTGATGACCCTCCTCGTGCGCCTATCAAACGTACTAGATTTGAAACTGATGAAGAGCGAGATCTAAGGCTAGCGCAGGAAGCCAGCAGGCTTGAGGCTCAAAGAAAAAGGATGAAGATTTTCAAGCCAAACAAGCTGCTGAGTCAGAAAAGTTAGAGCGCATGAAAGGCGCTGGATCAAGCGCTGATATTGATAAAGGGGACTTCTGTTCCTCGCCTACCCAGCGCGCACCTACTCAACGCGCCCCCACTCCCCGTGCGCCCTCATTCAAATTTCAACGGACCACGTGTCAAGGTACAACTCCTCTCTGATTTCTTCGGCGATGACATTTCAGACATAGAGGAACCAGTTCAGGGGGAGCAAGAGACCATCCTCAGCGCACTCCTTCTCCAGTTGCGCCTCCACTTGGACCTGATCAGATCACAATAGAAACTATTGATGTTGAAACAGTTGTTGTTGAAACTGTTGATGTTGAAACTGAAGATGAATTTGAGTCTCCTACTCATTCACCTCCTCTTGCGCCTCCACTCCTTCTGCTCGCCCCTTCAAGATTCTGCGCCCCTTCAGATGATGCCCCTGTCTACCCTGCGCCTCCTCCATCTGCTCCCGATCTGAGCGAGGTACTTTCATTCTTCATTCTTTACAGCGGGGCAAGCAAACTTAGAGCAAGGACAGACTCATATAAAGTCTCAATTGAGCTTCTTACTTCCTTACTCACTGATCAATCTGAAGAGATCGCTGCCATTAAGGGGGAGATGAACTCTCTCAAGGACAAACTTTCTGCTCCTTCTCCTCCCCGGTGCAGACTCAGGTTCAAGCTCATACTGATCAGGCGCAAACCACCGCTTCTGCGCCTAATTTCATACCTCAGTCTGCTGCGTCTCAATCCAACATGAACGTGCTAGTATCAAGTTGGATGTCCTGAAAGAATTGGTCGTCACTCATTTCACTGCTGCTCACTCAAGCTCTGACAGACGCGCCGAACATATTTCTTCTGATATTATCACGGCTCCAAAATGCCATTGAAGCTCACATTCAAATCTTAGAAGAATATTTCACAGCAGCAGCAAATCACTCAGCGTTCCATTGATGAATACCAAAACATCAATGTGAATCACTTGAGTTACATTAGAGACGGTATCACTGCCACTCACTCCAGTGTCACTGACACTCAAGGGTTAGCGACCGTAGTCATCAGCTCGCAAAACAAATTCAGCGTTCTGTTTTTCAGAGATCGTTGAAGGTTTGAAGGAAGATGATGCGCCTCCCAACCCTTAGTTTCTATTATTTTTGTTTGTAAGTTTTAGAACCTTTTTGTAATAGAATCATCTCTTTGTGATAGTGATTTTGTGCTTACTTGTTTTAGCACCTTTGTTTTTTTTCTATTCAAAACTTGTAATTTGTAACTCTTACACCCAAGTTTTAATGAAACAAATGCATCACTATTATCAAACTTGTTCACTCAAACTCCTTTGTTGTAGAACAATGAATATTGTTTAAATTCATAATGCATCATTGAATTGTTTCATACTTTCATGCATTAAGTTTAAACTTGGTTAAACACATTTAAAACTAAAATCATATATCATCTTGAATGTGTTAAAATGTTGTTTCTATCTTTCCATATGTAACTCTTATTCTTATTGGAAATAGATTAGGAATCTATATTTTGGACTATGTGTGCATTAACTTGAGACATGAATACCATTTCATTCATTTGGACATGTTTTTATCAAGTATAATTTTGTCCTTGATATAGTAGGTAATGGCATCAATCAAATAGGGGGAGATTGTTGGGTATGCCACACATATCTCAGTTTTAATGTAATAGGATTTATTAGATTTGATTGATCCATCACCTAAGTTTTATTTCATGGACTTTAGACCCACATGAAGAAGTATTTATACTTCATTTTTTAATTGTCCATTGTTATAGAATAGGATTAGAAATAGGGCAAGAAGATCAAGTTTCAAGAAAAATCACTCAGTGAGTTTGAGCCGCGCTTATGCGCACCCTGCGCCACGCGCCACGCGCCTTCTACATTCGCGCCATGCGCCATTTAGAGCGCGCTAAAGATTTCTTCATAAGCTATGTTACGCCTCTGCGCCCCTTGATTTACAACGCACAATTACTGTGCGCCTGTTGGCTCAATGTCCCTCTTGGCTCAAACGCGCCTCAAAGTGTTTATTCAACACTCAGTGATTTATTGAAGACTCGAGACTTGAAGAGAATTCAAATTACGCCAATGATCCACTGTGGTTAAAAGATGCATATGCGCCTAATCTATGACACGTGTCCACAACGGTCACATTTATGTTGAGTGTCAAAATGGCAATAATATATGCATGCTCCAATCAACGAGCGACAGCTCATCTTATCCACAAGGATTTCCAACGGCTAGTTTTTTGAAGTTCACTATAAATAACCCATAACTTCACATTTTGAAGTTGCTGAGTTTTGCTAAGAATTTCAAGAATTCTCTCTCTAAGCATTTGTTGAGATTTGAAGATTGCCTTCGTTTTTCCAGATTTCTCAAGAACATCTTCATACCTTCATCCTTAGCCCAGATCTTCAAGCTTAACACTTTAGTTTCCTAGTGCTCTCCATCTCAAAGATCTAAAGAGCCTTGATACTAAGAACCAATACGCACCTCTTCAAAGATTAATCATTTAGATTCTTCTTTAAGAGATACACCGGTTATTGTTTTGGATTTGTTCTTTCATAGTAATAGATCTTGAGTTAGTGTATAAGCTCAAACATTGTAATTTGTAACACTCCCATTATATAAGATCTCCATTAGAAATCCAACTAACCATCTTGGTAGAGGACGTAGATCTTTCATTGATCGAACCTCTCCAAATAGCTTGTGTGATTATCTTGTCATTTCTTTCAAGTTAATTTTTCACTCACTATTTGCTTGTTTACTCATTGTAGATTGATTGAAACTGAATTGTGTTGTGATTGTTATATCATTTGCCTTAGTTCTTATTTCACTCACTTTGAGCCAAAATACTTAGTGTGTGTGTTGCGCTCCCTTTATCACTTTGCGCCTATTTTCATTACTAAATTCCGCTGTGCATTTCACTCACTCACTTAGGCGCATTTCATTACGCTTACTGATAAATGCGCATTTGCAATTGAGTTTATCAAGGGTACGAAAAGAATTTTAAAACAGCTATTCCCCCCCCCCCTCTAGCTATTTTTCATACCATTGTTGCCTTTGGGACCAACACATATTACTTATCCGCTTTCCAATGCCTGCTATATAATCAACTCAAATGTGCTTTATACCGTCATTAATTGATTCTTTGAAAGCTACCATGGGATAATTCACAAGTGTATGATGCCTTAAAAACTACTTGGTGAAAGTCGCTTAATCAACATGCTGCAAATGCCATGATT